>JAMWET010000367.1:52500-219198 GCA_024036415.1 Prochilodus magdalenae | reverse complement strand
AATATTTACATCTGTAAATAGAACATCATCCCCAAATAGCATCATTATAAACTAAAAGCAATCTGATCCCTTAAACCACATGTTTTTAAATCACGATATGTTAAAATGTAGTGTTTACTTTTACGTAATGGTCTGTGTGAAGGCAGTCCTGCACCTTGCAGTTGTCTCCTAATGAAGCTGGCACTTGGACTGGGGGCTTGGACCCTGATTTTCTGTAAAGCTGTTTTGTGACAACCTCTTCTGTATAGAGCTATATACAGGGGTTGGACAATGAAACTGAAACACCTGTCATTTTAGTGTGGGAGGTCTCATGGCTAAATCGGACCAGCCTAGTGGCCAATCTTCATTAATTGCACATTGCACCAGTAAGAGCAGAGTGTGAAGGTTCAGTTAGCAGGTAAGAGCACAGTTCTGCTCCAAATACTGCAATGTTCAAAAGAGGACAGATTGTTGGTGCACGTCTTGCTGGCGCATCTGTGACCAAGACAGCAAGTCTTTGTGATGTATCAAGAGCCACGGTATCCAGGGTAATGTCAGCATACCACCAAGAAGGACGAACCTCCACCAGCATCACGTAGTGACCTGGCCACTATCCTGCAAGAAGAGTGACTTAAACTCCCTCTGACCACTGTGCAGGACTTGTATATGTCATTCCCAAGATGAACTGACGCTGTATTGGCCGCAAAAGGAGGCCCTACACCATACTAATAAATGATTGTGGTCTAAAACCAGGTGTTTCAGTTTCATTGTCCAACCCCTGTAGCTTGATGCTATATAAATAAATTTGCAGGTACAACGATAAGGCCCGTCCTTGCTTATATCACATGTACAGCCATTCTTGAAACATGAATAATTTGCATGTCTCACGATGTCAAACCCACCCACCAAGTTTTCTATCCTGTGGGTTAATTCCTTCTGGGTGCAGCTATTAGCGCAACTATTCTTTTGATGATGAGTGCACATCCTTCAGCTTGTCAACAAATGCATATATATAGCTCTGTAAGAGTGAGGCTGAAAGCGTGATTTGATTGAATAACAGCTGACGCTAGCACCAATAACTCACATAACGCTCCTTTAAACACTATATTAATGTCTCGCAAACTAGATAATATTCAAATTTGGTTACTTTTGAAAACATTATCCTGGGAGATGTAATGAACTATCCATCGTTCACCATTAACGCTCTTCAGCAGGAGAGGATGATGTTAACAAGTGTGAAAAATCAAGTGTAGCACAGCGGTGCTCTGAAGGCTGTGGAGAGGGATTAAGGGGATTGCATTTAAATCTGCAACACCATCAACCTGCAGCAGCTCCGGGAGCCAGCAGACAGCGCTGGCTTAGACCGGCTCCATGCTGGTACGTACGGGACGAAAAATAAAACACATACACGAGTCCTGGAACAGTTACACAGTTTCTGAAGGATTTACTGGTCAGACAGCACTTCTCCATACATTTACATTTACATTTGTGGCATTTAGCTGACGCTCTTATCCAGAGCGACTTACAAGGTTAATGATTACAGGTGGTCCAGTGAAGTGTTAGGAGTCTTGCCCAAGGACTCTTATTGGTGTAGCTCAGCATAGTCACCCAGACTGGGAACCCCAGTCTCCCACATGTAGAGGTGGCACCCTGAGTAGTGGTGTAACCCACTGAGCTACACCAACCAACAGAGGTTAGCTGCAGAGTGAACTGTTTCTGTTATTTTTAATTTGCTTTAGAGAACTAAACAAGAGTTCATTACTCTTTGGATACAATATCACAGACATTACCACTCTACTTTATGAAGGATGCTGTGTATTTATTGGCTTATCAAGTACCAAGTAACCTGGAAATGAATGGAGAATAATTTTAATTTTTAAAGTAATGCCATCAATGCAAGCACGCCTTTTGCCTGACGGCCCAAACAACCACAGCAAAACATAAATCAGAAGTCCAAGATGAACTGGATGGACTGTTACTTCTTATCCTTGTTGTAGACACTCCTAAAAGCCTAAAGTAGCACTTCATCTCATCTTGGCCCCCTAAATAGGCAAACATGGCTGAATGCAATGGTAAACCATAAGCACCACCAAGCTAAAGGGAATCTCGGAAGTGCTGAATTAGAAAGAAAAGGGTTGTTGATAGCTAATTTAAAAAAGTTAATGTTGATGTAAATTAATTAGCTTAATGCACTGCATCTGTTGCATAGTACATGAAATATGTGTATATGTGATATAATAACTAAAATCACATGCTTTCATAACTATTTTATAACAATATAATTTATAACTGGCTAAAAACAACAAGGCAATACCTTTAATAAGCACCTCATTGCTTAAAAGTCATTATGTGTGAATATAAGATCTCCACATTTGTGGGGGTGAGTTTTGTGTACATGGACAAGAAACTGGAATCAAGGTGTAAACAAATAACTTCAATGTTGTACTTCACTTTATAACTGAACATGGCTTGCAGTGGCTCTAGTGTTGTTTCCAAAGCTAGGCTGTATTTAAAGAGCTGATATCTCACTATGGTTTACAGCTGTGAATTGAAAATATAGTGGGAAATCTGTTACTGGATCAGGTTACCAAAAGTACTAATACACTGTAATAATTTTAGCATCCATCATGAAAATTATTTTAGCCACTACTGACTATTAGAATCTCATTCAATCTGGGAAAGTCTATCAAGTTTGGATTAAAAAAAAAAACATGCTGCAAGTAAATCTGCCTGCTCTGTGTAAACGCAACAGTAGGTTTGTGTGTATGACCTAGCCGAAATGCTTGGCACCGTCACAGGGCCTGTAATCGAACATCTGCCCATGAACGCAACCTCGTCCGGCTCAGTGGATAGCCCCTGACCCATGGGGAAAGTTCCCCCTCACTTTTTTTTGGTCAGCCTTCATTAGCCGTATCAAATCGCTTTTGCAATTAGCCCTACCATTTCAGTCCTGATGTGTTAGTAGAATAATTAATCTTGCCCTGGTCCCGCGGTTCGCTCGGTCACCTGCTGGCCAGTTGGACGCTGGCCTGGACCGCACGGAGCAGCAAGGCAAACGATAGGCCGTCTCCATCATCTCAGGAGCAGGGGGCTAATTGAGCAGCTGTAGGGGAGCACGCAGGTCAGCCATGAGAAGAGGATGGACGCTAAAGTGACATTGGGCCCACTTCAAAAAAACCCACTTCGCTCCAAATGCGCCTTCTCAGCGTCCAGTTGAATAACAAGCATGGCTGCTTCAGAGGACACTAACTGAGAAAACATGCAGTTGTAGATCATCTACCTTAAAAACAGGACTGCTGTTCAACTACATGAAAACAAACATCGAAGCAAATGAGGGAACATGACTCTGGTTGACGATTTCATGTTAGAGTGGGAGTTGGGCTGAATTTTATCAGGCTACAGTGAAATATGAAATTTGGTGACTGGTGGGATGTCTCGGGCTAGCCGGATGTTTCTGCGTTCTACTGGGGATTCTGATCAGAACTTCAGGCCTGATTAGAGCTCTAACAGGGCTGCAGTGAACACGGCTCTTCATCATCTCATTCAGTTAGCAGCCCAGAGCTGAGACATTTGAACAGCTGGTAAACTGCCCATTCATCTCACATAGTACCAGAACCAGGATGAGGAAGGGTGATCTGCATTGGCTCAGAGGAAAGGAGTTTCAAACTCATTTCTGTGAAGTATGTTACATAAACAACACTGTTCGGTAAACAAAAGCTTCAGCATTTCAAGATTATCCTCAAAAGAGCCAAACAGAAAGCATAAAACAACATAGAAACTGCATTAACCCTTAAACTTTCAGCTCAACCTTTTTAGAGCACATTGTGAGTCCCTATATCTTAATGTAAAAGGTGTTGAACTTAACTCAACCTAATCATGCCATATCTACCAATTGGCAGAGGTATGTTAGGCTAAACAAACCCACTAGAGGGCACTAGTAGTAATAGACATTTTTTTTTTTTTTTTTTTTAAGAATTTGCTTCCTCTGTGGATCAGAAATCAACACATCACTACAGACATGGACTGTTTTGGGTGTAGTTTCTGAAGGTAAGCTTTTTGTTTTTACAGCATATAGTTTCAGTGGTTTTGATGAACAGAATGTCAAAAAGAAGTCTTCTTTCTGCTGAAGAATGTTATTAAAATGTTTTACTTGCTTTATTATTAATGCTCCAAACTAATAAATTGTATATGAAATTATTTCTATTATTTCTATTTCTCTTTTTGAGGATGTTAAAGGGTTACCAAAAACCCTGGAGCACATAAAGACTTGGAAACTGTGAAAGGGCACTTCATAGACAATTTTGGAGCAAATGCAGAAGAAGGACATTTTCCTTCCACTGCACCCGCACAGGCACATAGCTGTGTCAGGGAGAAAAGAGGGAGCTTTTCCATTAGATGCTAAACAAACGCCGAGGCCCTGCAAATGAATCCTAAATGAGAAATAGGGTTTACAGCAGGGCCATCTGGCACGAACGGGCCCTATTGAAATGAGCCGTAAATTGGGTGAGTGTATAATTGAAAGCAGTGTGTGTGCGTGGGGGTGACGGAGCGCTCCAGCTTTCTCTTTTTCTGTTTGTTTTAGTCTGAGATGCAGCGTTTTCCAAATGGACCCAGTTCGATAGATGTAGAAATGGCTACATGTAAACGCTGTGGCCTGGTTATAGACTGAAACGGACACAGAACCCTCTTTCTACTCTGTTTACTTTGGCTGACAGTTACAATGCATATGTCTTCACTTACAAGAGATCACTGCAGAGTCTTCAGTCGTCCATTATTGAGCTCTTGCTCGTCTGACCTTTCCTTAGTACTCTTTTCAAAAGAACATATTTCCAAATATATCACTGCAGCCTAGACATATGGTTGCACTGCTTTGCTCCTAATGTGCTCTGAGCTGCAAAACCTACAGAGAGAAATCTTTATCTACAGTATATTATTACTGGGATTACAACAAAACAGTCTGACCTATGTATGAAATGACTGTAGTCATTCTGTTTTACTGTATTACACTACAAGTCATTCTTTCTCTCTGTAGTTATATACACTCATGTCATGTAATAGCTGCACCCAGAAGGAATCAACTGACAGAAATGAAACTTGGAGGGTAGGTTTGACATCGTGAGACATGTAAATAAAGTTTACTGGTCATGCATGTGAGGTAAGCAAGGACAGGCCTTATCACTGTACTTGACTGATGCAGAAGCCACGATTGCAGACATTCAACGTGTTGGCACTGTGGTCAGTGACAGTGAACAGTTTGTTGTCACGTCACATGCACAGATGCCCTGGTGTCACTCCACCTCCAGCCCTACCTGCAGGGAATGCGTGTGAGCATTCAAGCTGCATGGGATGGATCATTACCATAAGGAACCTCTACAGCTCCATGCCAATGACTTCTGCATGTTGCATTAGTAGATTTGCCCTGCCATAACAGTTTCCTTTCGCTTTGGATCTGTCTACACAGGCATTTTAACCAGAAGGCAAGGTTGCTTCACCCTGCTTGGTTCAAGGCACTATTAGCTGACCCTAGTGATCGCCGAGACCTATTGGGTTTGTACACTTCAAGCAGATCAGCAATGTATTTTTTTCCTAGTCACTATTCAATGACTTATGTATAATTAGAAGTCGGTTCTGTAGTTAACTGGAAGCCAGTGCAATGACCTGAGGATCAACTTACTGTATGCAGAGATCTGTAGTTTTTAGAAGCTGCTTCAAGTAAAGTTACATATTAAGGCTGACACTGCATTGCTGTATCCGTTATCACCTTCATCCCATCTGTACTTTCATACTGGATTATATTGTGCTGATTTGCTTGTTTGTTTGCGGGACTACAGTGCAGTATACCTGCAGTACCTTGACTGCGGCAAAAAGCCCCCGGGCAGGACAATAAACACCATCGGCTCAAATAATTACAAAGTAAAGTGGCATTTGGGATCTATACTCCTGCTGGGAGGGGAATTAGTGGCAGAGATCGACCTAGCGCTTCAGCTCATATAATATGATGCATATAGATTGGCTCCATAAAAGTCTCATGAGCAGACAAAAAGACATTTCACTCAGTAGATTTCATCTATAAGGATCATATACTTTCATTCAGTCCTTCAGAGAGAAAGATACAAAGATACAAATGAGAGAAGGAGAAAGTAATAAAGGATGAGGAGGGAGGCAAAAAAAAAGATGGAGAGGCAAAATAAAGGAAGAGATGGAGAAGGAAAGAGGGAGGGAATGGAAAGAGAGAGAGAGAGAGAGAGAGAGAGAGAGAGAGAGAGAGAGAGAGAGAGAGAAAGAAAGAAAGAAAGAGAGAGAGAGAGAGAAAGAAAGAGAGAGAGAGAGAAAGAACGAGAGAGAGAGAGAGAGAGAGAGAGAGAGAAAGAAAGAAAGAACGAGAGAGAGAAAGAAAGAAAGAACGAGAGAGAGAGAGAGAGAAAGAAAGAACGAGAGAGAGAGAGAAGGAAAGAGAGAGAGAAGGAAAAAGAGAGAGAGAGAGAGAGAGAGAAAAGGAGAGTGAGAGAGAGAAAGAAAGTCCAGATAGAGAACTAGAAAGAAACAACTAACAGAGAGACCAAAGAAAGAACTAGAGAGAGAGGAGACCTGAGAAGATTCAGAGGAGAGAAGAGAGAGAGAGACCGTACATATACCCTAAAAGTCCCCAAATCTATGTGAATGCAGGAACAGCAACAGTCTGATATCATTTCAGCATCGTCAATGCAAAAAATAGAACTAACAACTAACATCTACCACCACAGACTTGCAAATTCAACTATTCAATTCACATACCCTAAACCCAGATCTAACCTTAACCTCAGTATACAAAAACACAACTTAGCATGCTAGCTGTGATTCTCAATAAGAAAGAAAACTGTTACAAAACATGGTGGCAATTTGTTGCGCTTGGTACTGATATGGAAACCCAGTGCACTGCAACAATATATCATAGAGTCATTATCGTCAATGCAACATCCAGACGCACAATACTCACTCTGCAGGATGTACAATGATAAATAAGGCAAATTACATGAAACATGCTGCAACTGTTTTGCTGCTTGACACAAAAGGAAAACTGTAATTTGGTGCAATGGTGCACTGGATGCACAGAAACCCACTGACACTGATAATAGAGCATTAGCGTTCCAGAAGTCACGGTTCACACTCATAAAGGGTTAAAAAATGATTTCACATCTTTTTTTTCTTTTTACTCCCAAATGTTATTCAAAAACCACCTCCCGGTATCTGCACTCACTGTCCATTATATCAGCTCCACTCACCATATAGAAGCACCTTATAGTTCTACAGTTACAGACTGTAGTTCATCTGTTTCACCGTATACTCTATTATACCCCTTGTACCCTCTACCTTAATAGTCAGGATCCCCACAAGACCATGTGGGTGGTGTGGGTGGTGGATCATTCTCAATACTGCAGTGAGACTGACATGGCGGTGGTGTTTTAGTGTGTGTTCAAAAACAAAGGTCCTGACCACTGGGAAAAAAGGTGATGGTGGGATGAAGTAAGCAGAGAAACAGATAAACGGCCTGTAATTGTAGAACTACAAGGGGCACGTATGTGGTAAGTGGTGCTGATACAATGCATTAGGAGTGTGGACACATTGAGGCGGTTTTAATGTTATGGCTGATGAGTGTACATTAGAGGATTAAAAAAAAAGATTTCATATCAATACTGCATGGCCCCAATATCATGTAGGTATAAAGTGAACCTTTTTTCTACAGTCAGGACATTTTCGTCCTGCAAATGTATATAAAACAAACATAGGCACACACAGAAATGTCTATAGATCCTCGGGGCAGTGGGTCCTGTGGGAATGTGCTGGCTGGTGAAGGAGTGATATTAAACCTCACAAGCAGCTGGGACACTCTAAGCGTCCAAATTCCCCACAGAGTCAGAGCCGTGACACCTATAATAACAAACACACACACACACACACACACACACACACACTTCAAAGGCTTTCAGTCCAAATTTTAGCTGCAAATCATAAATACTCTCCTTCCTTTTCATGCAGATATTCAGCCGTCTCAGCTGGGTTCAATGTGGAGTCATTTTGCCACAGTTAAGGGACTTAGCAGGAAGCTAGCTGCATATGCTGCGTCTGTACTTCTCTGCACACAAGTATGTGTGTGTGCGCATGTACGAATGTGTGAATGCATATGCTGTCTGAGGGGTTTGTGAGCATGCGAGTGAGTGCACACACACACAAACTGTACCCAGGCACATGATGGTATGCATGTGTGTATCTATGTACATAATTCATATGGGTGTGAGCCTAATTGGCAAGCTGGTAAATGACAGTTTATGCAGGCAGGATAAATAGAGGCATGGAGGGCTGCGGAGGGCATGAGCCCCACTGAGCTCTTCTGCCAACATGAATGAGGAGGAGGAGTATTCATGAGAGCGTTTCCGGTGCATCTGTCCAGTCCTCCTCTCGTTTTCTGCTTCATTCAAAGTCTGCTCTGCTATTCCTGCATGGGTGGACATCGACTGATCTAGAAGCGTTTCTGCCCAGCCTTAGGAAACACGAACTAAAATACTTTAAAGTTATTTTGGCTATGATACTAAACCTGAGTGTTTTATTGAACATCCAGCAAAGCCTGAATAAAAAAATAGGACGTAACAATTAAATATGATTAAACATGTTTTAATCAGACCTATTTGTGAACACTGTGGGCGTGGCTAACAAGCTTCTCTCTGTGCAACCCTCCTAGCCTTCCCCATACAGAACCAACACCATTATCCAGCTGTTATGTGATGCTAACTGGACAAAATCAGTCATGGACATACAGATGAACAAATAGATGGGTGAATCAATGCACAAAATAATAGATGAACAGACGTGCAGATGGATGAACAGACAGGAGGAATGGATGACAATCAATAGTTGTATATGAATTAACAAATGCGAGACAGCTACAGACAGGTGTTCTTTTTTGTTAGCTTTTGGTTATGCTGGGTTAGCTTCAGCTCTCTACGTTTCCCTCTAAAACTGTTTTGTGTGAGACATCAGCTTTGCGATTGATTAGAAAATGCTTACAGAAGCGTTACCCAATCTAGTTTACACTGAGAGAAAAGAAATATGGCGAAATCGCCAAAACCCTTGTTCATAAGAAGTACTTTGTACATGCATATTGAGGTTACAGGGAAACATATTTAGATTTCCGGAGGCTTTAATATCTTTGAAATTAAATTTTATTACTATTTGAAATGGCCAAAGGATAGTCAGGCAAAAAAATATCAGAGGAAACAGCAAAGCTAAAACCAGCTAGTGAGAGACAGGAAAGCTAAAACCAGCTAGTGAGAGACAGGAAAGCTAAAACCAGCTAGTGAGAGACAGAAAAGCTAAAACCAGCTAGTGAGAGACAGAAAAGCTAAAACCAGCTAGTGAGAGACAGAAAAGCTAAAACCAGCTAGTGAGAGACAGGAAAGCTAAAACCAGCTAGTGAGAGACAGGAAAGCTAAAACCAGCTAGTGAGAGACAGAAAAGCTAAAACCAGCTAGTGAGAGACAGGAAAGCTAAAACCAGCTAGTGAGAGACAGGAAAGCTAAAACCAGCTAGTGAGAGACAGGAAAGCTAAAACCAGCTAGTGAGAGACAGGAAAGCTAAAACCAGCTAGTGAGAGACAGGAAAGATAAAACTACATAAATAAGGGCAGCAAAGATTTAGCAGATTTTCTAAAGAGAAATAGAAACTAGCTGAGAAACAACTAAGCTAAAACCAGCTATAGAGGAACATAAACTAGCTCGAACTAGCTAAACCAGACCAAACCAAGCTAGCTACAGAGAAACATTCTGGTGCTGGTTCGGTAGTGTTTTACCTGGTCACCCAGAATCCAAAACAACTGGTCTCCCAGGTCATAACTAGTTATACACAAACACTAAAGCAAGGGAAAACAAAGCAAAGTTAAAACTAGATACAAAGACAGTTAAAACATTAGCATTAATAAGGTAATAGGGTCTGGAACACTGCCAAAAGAAGAGTGCTATTCCTTTTCCTTGTTTTCTTTCCAAAGCTGAAATTCACTAGTCCAACAGAATAAAACTAAAACTACACAAAAAGGAAAACAGAAAGTAGTACATGATTTTTCTTCATAAAACTAAAACTAGTTTCGAACTTTTATAGCACCAGGTAATGCGATCATTCCTCATGGAAACAGTTTCCTGAAATCAGATATTCAATCCGCAACATTTTTCAAGCTGCAGGGACATGAAGTCAACACACAGAGGTGTCTGAAATGGCAGCCTAAGCAGAAAGACGATTATCAGAGCGTAATTTAAATAGCATAAGCTAATAGCAGAGCATAACAGATAAACAATACAGCAAATTGGATAAGTCCCTAAAGACAGGACAGTCACTATCCACTGCAGTGACAATCCTGCATGGAAGAATGTCCTCTATACGCACCATAGATTGACAAAGTGGGCTGTGTGGGTATGTGGGGACCGGTCCATCTGCTCTGCTAAATTATTAACACGCCATTAAAATTTCATCTGCACTAAATGTCTCCCATTTCTTAATTATGAGACTTTGGGTTTCCCCGAGTCCCCAGACAGTTGAGTTTAATTTTCATTATGCTGCACGGATCCCTCACAAAGGCTCACAAACTGGAACGTGTCGGCTTCGCATGGGAATGAAACCAGTATTGAAATGACAAGAAGCCAATATTCCTGTCAATAAGGTTTTATCATGAAACAAACAGGAAAAAATGTCTGTTACTGTGACCGGGATGTCAAAAGAAGGACAGGGTGTTTGTTTCTTGTGTCTCTTGAATGATAGAAAATATATATTTATATCTTTAATTATTTTATATCATATTATTTTTTTACTGTATTATTATTATTATTATTATTGAGTAATAGTAGTAATATTGATTTGAATAATATGTCCCCTTTTTTTTTTAAATCACATATGTACACACAAAGACAGCAAAACAGAACAGACCTGCATGCATAGGTTCAGACTCTACACACACTGAGCATTCATACTGTACTGAAGTGCTGCCCCCTGCTGCCAGATCAGAAAAGGACTATGGCTACAGCAGCCTTCATTATGTCCATACTATTCAAGTACTGCCCAGCAGGACCTCTATTACTTCAACAGTCAAAGCCACATGGCCCTCGAGTTCAACAGCTATTCATCTGTTGAAAGGCACTTCTGTATGGGCAGCAAGACTCTTGGCCAAACGGACATGTGCTGACCAGTTACGTTTTGATAGGATTTAGAAGGTCACCAAAACAAAGACAAAAAAAAAAAAGATCTCGCTCTATTTCTCTCTCTCTTTCCTGCATCAATCAAAAGGGCTGCTCCAGTAGGAGGAGTTAATGGCATTATTTGTCATGCCAACAGCAGGCTTTTGGTTGTGACACCCATTAGCAGTGATGTCTTTATCAGGGGAAAGTGACAGAAGCCCGGCAAGCCCCTTCTCTTCCATGTGGAACACTGCCAGCCAATTAAGCGCCACTGTTCTGCCTTCAGCCGACGCCATAACGAGGGACAGCTTGCTGCATTAGCCTAGCCACACTTGTGTGAAGGCTAATCATGCTAATGTGGTCCAGGGAACATGTTAGCGTAAAAGACAGAGGGTCCGTTCTCATCTGTAGGCTGTTAGCATGATATCCTGGCCCTGTTGTTCATAATGTGAAACCATCCTGACTAGCTTTTACAAGTCCACGGGAAAAAGAAGGAGGAGATTTATGAATAAATTCACTTGATCAGAGGATGTGATTCCCTGGAACATTTGCTAGAGATGAGAGCGAGAGATTGCCTCTGCACTTACCTACTATCCCGGGGGTCCGTTTAATCAACTGTGTGGACATCAATTTGTTTAGCTTTGCTGGGGAAAAAAAGCGCTAGAGAGTAACGATAGGAATCTGGCGCGAGGGGAAGGGAAGTGAAATCGGAATTGGCCATCCTTATGACTGAAAAGCAAATATAATAGAATTCGCTCATTTGTGTAAAGAGAGCATTTCCATAGAGATGCACCTGAGGGGAAGGCAGAGGAATGGAAGGTGGCAGAGGAGAACAGCATCCTAATCCTGTTACAGAGAGAGAGAATAAGAGAAAGAGTGTGAGAGAGAGAGAGAGAGAGAGAGAGAGAGAGAGAGAGAGAGAGAGAGAGAGAGAGAGAGAGAGAGAAGAAAGGAAAACAACAAGAGGAAAGAGGGAGAAAACATAAAACATGGTTGATGAGAGAAAGAAAGACAAAGAAAACAGTGAAAAAAAGGAAAAGGAAACAGACAGAGAGAAGGGGGCTAAGACAGAGTAAAAGGGAGAAGAAAGAAAAGACAAAGAGAGAGAGAAAAGAAAAAAATATTGAGAGAATAGAAAATTAAAAAGGACAGAAGAGAAAGAGGATGTGAGTGAAAAAAGGAAAACAGGCAGAATGTGAAGGAAGAGGGAGAATGGCAGAGCATGGAAGAGAGATAAACAGAGAGAGGTGCAGAGAGCATGCACTATGGGATATAGAAACGACAGTTAAAGGGAGCGGGGTAAAAAGGTTGGCACAAAAAATAAAGGATGAGGATTGTGAGAAAGGAAAAAAAAGATAGAGAGAGGGAGGATAAAGAATGGAAGAAAGAGAGACAGAGGAGATAAGAAAGAAAAAGCAAAAAAGAAAAGAAAGAAAAAGAAACAGCAGAAGAGTAGAAAAGGTTAGAGAAGGAGTGAGAAAGCAAAAGTAAAGAAAGATATAGATGGAGGGTAAAGAATAAAAGAGATGAAGATACAGAGTGAAATAACAGCATTGAGAGAGAGAACTGATCATGAGAAAGAAAGAAAGAAAGAAAGAAAGAAAGAAAGAAAGAAAAAAGAAAGAAAGAAAGAAAGAAAGAAAGAAGAAAGAGAAGAAGAGAAAAAGGAATAACGAGTGAGAGAGCTCTATAGGCCTTGATGACAGCCTGCAGGAGGTAACACTAAAAATACCTCTACAGTGAGGTTAATTCACTGGTATCTGCACGTCAGAGCCGCTGCTGTAACGCTCTGCTCTTCTTTTAGAAATTCCACAGTCCACAGTACATCAGATCTGAGGCCCATTTAATCCACGTACCAAGAACTGACCTGTCCAAGCTCTGCCCACTAATGTGTGCCTCTGTGGCTGTTCTGAAGAACTGAACTTTCTGAGTAACGGTCACCGTTGCAGAGTAACTCAGCTACTGTCCATACAGTGGAAGATTCAGTGTCAACTGTAGCATTAGCTACGACTGTCCAGCTCGGTACTGCAGCATTTCAAACTGGAACTCAACCTTATTTAGGCAGCATCCAGAAGGTTTAGCTACCGCTCCTGTCCTTCCGCTTCCGTTTTTCTTCTTACCCCAGAGGAATCGAGGGACGGAGGAGTGGAGAGAATAGGCAGAAACTGGAGAAATGGGACTGTTGATTACTTTCAGCGTCATTACATTTGATATACATTTGATGTTAACTACTGATAAAATTAGCGTATCCCTGTTCCCACTTCAAAGCCCGCTAATGCTAACGTATCAGAACTAGCGATTCACACTTGTGTGGTTTTCTGCCTGCCTCTTCTGGTATTTGGATAGCTTGTAAGATGGAGAAGAGATGAGGATGCAGCTGTAGCCTCTCTAAACAAGCAAGGAGCCACACAAGGCTCTTTTACTGACCACCTGAAGCTGCACGGTAGACTTAGATTAGTCTTCCTGTGGAGTAAAATGATGCTTTAAAGACAGATCATCAAAACAGTCAAGATGTTAAAACACTATAGTAATAAAATGGACATAAAAGCTTGTGGTTTGATTTTTGTTAAAAGGGCACAAGAGAGTTCAGAGAGGAATTTGTGTTCTGCATTTAAACCATCTGTGAAGTGAAACACCCACATATGCACACACACTAGGGGGCAGTGAGCACACCTGGCCAAAGAAGTGGGCAGCCCAATCCTTGCTCAAGGGCACTTCAGTCATTACTGTTGGTTTAAGGAATGGAACTGGTGACTCCTGAGTCATATGGCTGGTTCGCTAACCTCCAGCCCACACCGGCCCCAAATGGCATGTCTTATCATTGGCCAGAAAATGTGGTTGTAGACCATGGCACAGAAACCCAGAGTCCAGCTCATCCAGCACTAAGACGCAGACCTTGGTTCCTGGGGTACTTCTGCCAGGATAGTACTGAGCAGCTGAGAATGCTGTAAATGTCAGCACAGGGGGTTCAGCTAATTAACTCCTCATACAGTTGCCATCTGACAACTGCTAGATGATGCAATTAGGATAATCAAGCTTAAACAGTAAAATACCACGGCTACGCTCAACGTGTATGCAAAATGAGAAATTATGAACATCCTCATCTCATGGAAACCTGGACCGTCCAAGTTCAGAGTTTCCACGCTATGTTCCAGTGTTTGCTTTAAAGGCCAGCAAGCACAGGGCGACTAAGATGCACAACAAAATGTGGCATTTCTTCAAAAGCACAGTCTCTGGTTTTCACTTTCAGCCAAAGTCGTCACAGTTGCACGCATGTTATGTTTGGAGAGGGAGGAAGGGGGTTATTGAAATGTCAGTGTGCACTGAAGATTAGACTGTAATTTCCTAGAAACAATGGAAGTAGGTTAATTAACGCTCGTTTTTCGCTGCCCTGGCTGTACTGCATATGGCACCTCAGACGCAGACTGCTCTGTAAATCGTGTGGTCCAGCAACAACATCTACATAATGATTGTCTATTTAGAGGTGCTTTATTTTGCCCTCTTCCCTGGCTGTATTATTTATAATTGCCTGTGTTTGCATTTGCGGCAGATAGATGGCAAAGGCTAGGCCATTAGTTGATAATGTTCTGGGCATTTCTCACTGTTACTCATATCCAAATAGTGTTTAGATGACATCCCGGCTGAAGGATGGCGGCCGTGTTCTGCAGTTTGTGTTTATGTGGATAGTGCGCGCGACTTGGAGTTAGCAGCAGAACGAGCTCTGGCTTTCCTCAGATATAATTCTAATCTCAGGTCTCCGGAGGAAACAGCAGTGCTAATATCAGCCTCATGCCTACTCCATACAGGCGTGTATCTGTATGGGTAAACTCCTGCTGGATATTAAAGGCGTTCGACATTGGCCCATGATTGATCTGCTATCCACGCTCGTTATTTACATTAGCGCTCCAATTACTCAACGTAGCCGCAGCCCAGGGGCACAATAAAGCTCCCACGCAGCGAGGAATATTCTCAGCCTACGAGCGCTAATGTAATCTACATGTTTCCAAACAAATGACACATGATATACTAAACGTCCCTTAGTCTCTCTTTCCCTCTCATAATGTGCCTGTAAGGCAAAGGCAGAAATGAATTTGTCCTAATATCCGACATGCCATTTGCACAGTTGGGATGGAAGGAACTGGGCATGAGATGAGGTGAGTGTGGGGTCCTGCACAATTTGATGCATTCAGGCACACTATCTGAATGCAAGAATATTGCATTAAAGCCAGTGTGTGCCTTGTTTCCGTTCTGTTGATATTCTAGGTACTACTGTATGCATACTCCCACTTCTCCACAGCAAAGCAGAGCTGCACGGTTCTATGGCCCCACCCTGTGGTCTGTCTCCGCTGCTCATCCTTTTAAAGAGGACACATCCTATATTTTTCTTTGTAGACCCCCCCCGCCAACACACACACACACGACATTATGTGTATCTTTTTTTTACTCCCCCTTTTTTTTTACTTTTTGTATCACCCAAGAATTAAGCAGTCTGTATGTAACTGGTGTGTGTAAACAGCCTCTGTTTTGATTGGCTGTAGTCTCCCTTATTGAAAAAAACTGTCAGCAGTGGTGGTATGACTGGGCCTAGCCCTCCCTACTCACTCGCCCACGCAATATGACCCCTCAAAAAGGAAGCACACACATAAAAATCTATATATATATATATATATAGAGAGAGAGCCTCAGAAGAGTCGCCCGTACAGGAGTCTTTACCGGAATGTCTGTCCACCTAAGAAATCATTGCCAGTCTTACAGGGTGGGCACCTACTGACTTTATTGCTCAGCAATGACACTTTGACCTTGACGTAGACTGGTTGCTGATCATGTGACTATGAGACTAACAACATGGATGTCTCAGAGAAGACAACAAGTGAGGAACGTGGTGATTTTGGGGTCCCTATCTCCTATCTGGTTTCCTGAAGGTTAGCAGTGCAGGGCTTGTTCAGCATGCCACTCTTAAACCCGTACGCTGAGGATGAGTGTCTCAGATGCAAAAGGGTGTGCATAAATCAGATGCAAGATTCCAGTGCCATATCTCTAGTACCTAGTACATCACGCTCTCCTGACCTGTGAAGTTTGACTTTGTCACCGATAGTTGCAAAGCATTCTCTTCTATTGTGGGTTTATATGTATGGCATTATCAACGATTAGTCAATGTTAACTTGACTTTCATCACTTAAGTGTGGACTTCATGCAACCCCTAATACCTAATACAAAACAGAATAGGGTAAGACCTATAAATCCACAACTGAAAGCCACCTGAACCATTTAAAAAGCATTTCTGAAATCACTAGCAAAGTCAAGCAAAATAGTGTATAGTGTACAGTATACTGTATACTGGCAGTACAGTGTAGAACCACCAGCAAACTGTCGAACCAAATCCAGCTACAGCGTTCACTGCTATATCTAAACCTCAAATCACACCATGGTATGAAAAGAGCTGCTAAACACACTCCACAGGATTAGATAAATATGTTCACTACAGACAGTCATCCAGCTCGGAAGGTGGCAAAATCATCAACCAGCTCATTAACACTGAACACATAAATGTTTGAAATCAGCAGCAAATTAGCGTCACAAGCAGCACGTTCCTTGAAATCTGCTATATAACACTTACATAAGCAAGCCATAGACCTGTCAGATGTCCTATGACTTAATGAGGTTTTGATCAGTAATATAATGGTGTCATGTTCCCATTGTTGGGAACTGTCATTACAGTTTTAATCTTGGTCTGTGTGCTTGAACAAGCTGCTCTAACATTAAACATTATGACGTGTCTTAATCAGTAAGAGTAACACAATGCTGTTATTACTGGGCATAACATGTCATGACAGTTTATGACATCTGCTATGCTATGTTAATGTCAGGGTTATGTCAATGTTATGCAGCACAGTTTAAATGAGTATAAGCGAGTTTTGTTGAGCATTATTGCTCCTGTGAGCTACGTATAAGATTTAGATCTGAGGGCTCTGAGTTTGATGTATTTTCCTTAACTGGCAGCATCTCCCATGCAGTTTCTTTCCTCCAGTGTTTGAACAACACTTAAAAGCCTCATTTATGGTTTATGCTCTCTTTGATGTAGACTATATCACCCTGTTCTTCTTAGTAAATGCAGAATCGAGCAAATGTTTCATGCCCATCTAAAACGGCAGTCATGGTTCTGGTCCACACAATTGTATGTAAATGTGCTGTTTTTGTGACATCACAAAAACAATGAAATTCTAATCAACACTTGGATTTTATAAACTGGGAAATTAAAAATATATTTTAAACACGTTACCCTTCACATAATAGATAATAGAACACTTGTATTAAAAAAAAACAGGACAATCAGGTTTAACATAGTAGGGGCCCTTTAATTCCCTCTCTTATTCTCCATCTTTTTCTCTCTTTCTGTGTATTGTCCACACCCACTTGTCACGGCCGAGAGAAAGAAAATGGCTCTCCGAAGTCGTCTCCCTTGGCCAGCAAGATTTATTGAACGAGGGGAAGAGAATATTTCACCGTAATACACACAAGCTAATACCCCCCCTCCAGTCCACGAGGCACAGCATTAAGGCCAAGCATGAATACGCCGGGTCGCTTACATCCCTCAATAATCAATCAAAGGCATATAGGAGGTGTTACTGCTTGCAGAACCCTTACTTCTTTCCCATTACACCCACAAATCACATAATTCACATCCTTTATGCTACTGCTTCCAACACCTCGTAAGACTGAAAACCCACTGTCAGGAGATTAGTCTTTGGAGAGAGTTTGCAGGCCTGATGTCTCTTATGGGAAAAGGCTGAGTGCCATGGGAATGAAGAAGAAACAAACACACACGGCGGAACTGTGGAGGAGCCTGTGTATGTGGTGGGGAGAGCATTGTACGCGCCTGAGGAAAGCAGGTACTAAGCTAATAAATATTACAATGTGAAGGACATATGAGGTGCCATGAATAAAATTACATTTAGTGTCTAGCAGAGTGCATTCCACAGCCCTTCTTGGGAAAATCACAAGAAAATCAGACATGACAAACACATTCGGCAGCCGCATTCCATTCTCCAAGTGCCGAGAACAACACTTCACCACTGAAACACCACTTTTTCATGCTACATATCTGTTTCATTAGACGAGTGACAAGCCTGGGCAGTGGAGGGACAAAAATGGGTAAACCCTGCCTGAGATAACACAGTGTAAACCAAATGAAATAAAGTCCGACCAGACCAAACTGAGCAACTGCAGGCTGTATGCTAAGGTCCAGGGATGATGTGTAGTCTTCAGAAGCAGGGAAAGGGTGGGGGTCTGGAGGCAGCTGATTCTGAGCCTAAGGGGGTTAATCCAGCCTGACACAGCTCTAGCAGGAGAGCAAGGTCCTTCTCTATAATATCTGAATGACTGTAACACTAAGGATATGACACCAAAATACTGCAAAACAATGCTATACTGTAATCCACATTAGTATGTATTATGCTATTTAGCTTTTTTGAGGGCTGCAAAAAATCTTTTGCCCAGGTAAAATTATGTTGTTGTCATGTTTATATGTTAAATTCAGCCTATAATTAGAACAAAAACACCATATTTAAGTTTGATTCCTGTTCATGATTAATTTGACTAGGAATGTTCAAACATTTGCATATTGAATTTTTTTATTTAATGCAATAAGAAACATAAGGGGGAAAAAAGACTGTGTTCCAGTGCGTACACGACACAACCAAGTGTTGACTCTGTTGTTGAAAGGGTACAGATTCGATCCCCAGTGATGCCATGTGTAAACAAGAGCAAAATCTTGGATGTCCCTCCCTCCCTATGGGGGATAACTCAGCATCATGTTCAGTTCTGGCTAGAGTGTCTAGTGCTCTCTCCTAAATCTGACTGTCCACCCCAGATGTCACCCCACCCAAATTATGCCATGTCATCAACACCACCTCCCACCGCCCCCTGTTGAATCAACAATCACATCAGATGGGGAATTACTAGGAATTATTAAACACGAGGGGAACATTTTGTAAAATTCCTAAACCAAGCTAGCAATACATATATCATATACTGTACTGATCTAATTCCAAATCCCTAATTACTCTCTTTGTAACTGGATATATTGCTGTTCCCTGGTGGTGTGCACATTATCCAGAGAAAAACATTGACACATTTTTATCATTAAATAGAAATATAATATTGTCGTATTGATCAAACACACCTTTGATAGTAATTTCTAACTTCTATTTGTTAAAGCACTGTAGTCCAGTGTAGCAGCACAAAAGATTTAACAGACGACTGAAGGTTATGTAGAACCTCTGAAGTCCCATGTAAAGGTATAATGAATTCCCTACATGTCATTCCTGCAATATGCTTGTCCAAAAGTACAATAGGCACTAGGAAGGAATGCATCTGTGAGTGGAACATGAATAGGTTAATTAGTCAGTATTCTAGAAATAGTGTGAAGCAGTTTACCATAACAATAGTAACATCTTCATATACAGGACCCTTGGATAACTGGATTGACAAATGGACTAGACTGCCAAATCCAGGTGCCTTAAAGTGGTGAACGTGACTTTCTGGGAGTGGGAAGCTGGGCGTGTTTTGTGGGTCTGTATTTAGAGACAGTGTCTACATACGTATGTGGTGCCATAAAGCATTATCTAGATTATTTCTGTACAAATCTTACCGCGTAATACCTCCTGGCAACATGCACACGCGCACACACAGTTTTGGGTGGCAGCTCGTCAGGCCTGTCTCTCAGGCCGATGTTAATATGGCAGGCAATGCTAAGCCCTTAAAGGCTTTAAGCAGCTTATAAAGTAAGTAAGGAGAAAATAAACTTCCCCAGTCCTCTGCAGTTCAGAAGCCTTTTAAATCCTAAAGAGTTTGATGTACAACCCACCACATGGTGCCTATATCTCCACTGAATAGACTTCAAAACGCTTCGACTGCAACTTAATACACTTTAGATTATCAGGCACTTCTGTAATTAAAACTATGGCATGGATTATTTATTTCCAGATTTATTTCTGAAGAATATACGGCACAAATGGACATACAAAAGTGTAAACACAGAACTGCATTCAAATCTGACCAGAGAAAACATTTCCATTCCTTGTAAGAAGCAAGTTGATAGAAGGAAAAGCCGCTAATTGCGTTTGCCAATCCATTGTAATTGACTTTGCTTTGCAAATCAAATGCTTGTCTGGCTTGGGACAGCAATGCTCCAAAATGAATGGAGTTAAACAGTATATCGATTTGTTTTCTTCCTCAGAGTTTCTCTTTTTTTCCCAATCTCCCATAAGGCAGAGAGAAAAATACAGAGGACGTTGGACAGTCAGGGATAAAGGAGGGAAAAAACTTTGATCAATGTGACTTAGTAAACACATCAAATACCTGCCTCTCCCTCGGTGCAGTTCCGTTTCCTACTCCCTTCATTGTTATCTACAGACTTGCGCAAAGACTTGTATCTGCCGGGTGACATGAGAACAGTCAGAAAAGTCAACAGTTTGACTCACAGATGTGCCTGACACCATTCAGCAGTTTCAATCAAACCACAAAACATCAGACTGCTGTCCTTGAGCAAAAAGAGTGATGATGCATTCAGGGGTGCTAGTTTCAATATCAACAAAGTCAAACAAACAGACACCAGGCATTAATGTCCCTCGCAAAAGCTCTCAAGGTCTTCTCCATTCTGTTTCCTTTAATGCTTTGCTTTGATACACATGGAAGAGAACAAATCTACTTTCAATAAGGCAAAAATACAATACCCTGATTCACTGTGACCGTGGTGTAGTCCTAAAACAAAACGGGTATGTTATAAATCTGCACATACCTATAGCAAGCCCAGTCAAACACAACAACAAACTTCTCTGAGGCATTTCATTCCTTTTTGTTCTCATTTACATACATTTCCCAATATTCTGGCGACGTTGCTAGTAGGTTACGTTGTAGCTGACACGCTACTAGTATAGCAGAGTAGATACTAGTTTCACCCAAGGTTAGTTAGCATGCACATTTACAGGGGTTTCACAGATAGTGTGTCTGTTTAATCTTTAAATCGTATTGGTGTGTGATATAACGGTGATGGACTGCAGGAAACTTCAATACAGCGGTGTCTCAGTAGTGTTATCTGTGCAAACTAACAAAAATGAACCAAACAAAATTGTTTATTAACCATTACGTTAGGTCAAGTCCAGAGGCTTTTACTGTGATTCCATCCATGTACAAGTACACAGGAACAAGGAACAATAAGCAATCCCTTTAATGAAATTTGGGTTTAATGAATTAAGGAAAATATCTAACTATAAATAAATTTATACTTAAAAAAGAACACCAGAATACTTTCCCTGGCTTACGGTTTGACACCTGTACCAAACTGCCAATAGGTTGTGGTTTTGCTGTCACAACATATGAGAGTTTGGATGCCACTGATTGGTCTAATATATCTACAGGCCATTCCCAAGCTCTGTGTTATTATATCCAGTGTCCTCATGTAAGACAGCGTTTCTGATAATGAAGGCTATTCTGGGCCTAATTTAAAAAATGCAGCTCTTGCGTTTTGAAAGTTGTACTCTCTTAAATTGCATTTTTTGATTTATAAAGGATTCCTCTTTCAGCCCTTAATCACACTGTGAAATTTCCATGTGATTTTTTTCTCCTTTTTATTGATTTATGAGTAAAAAATAAGTGGAGATATGCAAAAATCTTTTTATTTACCGAAACCACCCCATACAATTGTAAATGGTGTATTTGTGTGTATAGGCTCGACTACACCACTGACTGCAAAGACATTTTATAAGTTATAACTTGCCAAAAGCACCAGTGCACCAATTCCACATAAAGTTATAGGATTTTTATTCAGCATATTCCCGTTCTGCTGTGCTCTACATTCAATTACACAGGACTAATTAAGCTCTCTTTTTTAATGAAGTATGCATTTGTTCAGTGTCCTTAAGGCATCTATATTAATATCTATATTATGCTAAGAATACTATATAGTGACATCATTTTTCATGCCACTGATAAGATACCAGCATACTGTCCATTCCCATTTACTGCCAGATTAAAGTTAGTACTTAATTTGAATCTGAATCTAGATTTAACCAAAAGAAGCCTTTCAAAAAATTTGGGCACAATCATTTTAATATAACTGGGCAACATAACAGATTAGAGACTAATTATCTTAAACAGAAAACAGTATTTGCGAAAGTGACAACTTAATAATACCACAGGCAGCTTACTGTTCTTACAGTTGGGATGCCAGCACTCTTCAGCATCAGCACTCAAGCCTTTCAGGTGTTTGACCCCCTCTAATTGAACCATATTGATAAGTTGGCCCTGATGTTTAACTCTGTGGCAAAGGAGTACTTGTACAGGCGTGTCCACGTTGGGCAGACTGGAACCTATTTGCCTGTAGAATCAGCACTTCTATGGTGCTACTGTGCTTTGGTCATTATAAAAAAGATGCACGGCTTCATTGTTGCTGGAAGCTCTGTGTATTTTCTGAGTGGACACTCAGTAAATGCTAATGATAGCTGTGTTTAACCAGAGTAATGGTCAAACGTGACTAATTGGTGACTTATTTTCCTACAGTGAAATCTATGAATCCCCAGACAATACAACTGCAGCAAGAGAGCAGATTAAACAGTAAAGTCCAAACTTTTGGGCAATGCACAGTTTAGGCATATAAAAGTGTAGACATGGTTACTTAGCAGTAGCAGTGTCTCTCTTTTTTTTTTTTTTTAAAGTGAAGACAAGAAACAATAAAATAGCACTTATGGAATTACACAGTCCACCTTAAAAAAACTCCAACATTGAACTTTACAGGAGGATTAAACAGCCTTCTTACTTGCTATAAAGGTTGATATATATTTTTCTAAGCAGCTTTTGGACCAATTTTGTTGGTCTGCCAATTGTAAACATTCACTAAACTAAAAGGGGAACTAGAGCTTTTAAACTGGAGAAAATTATATTAAAGCTTTTTGACCAATGCTATATATATTAAAGATGGCAATATGGCAGAAACATAAAATTGTGATACATCTCGAAGAATGTGGTACATCAGGATATGTACTGTTTCTGACATCTCAGAGCTGTGTAAGTCTAAGAGTGTAGTGTCTTTAAGATAACCACCACCATTTAGTTGGGTGTGTCTGAACTTTTGACTGGCACTGTAGATTTTTATGGCTGCACCCAGTATTTCAGAACTGCTCTAAGACATCAAAATCAGTGAAAGTGGATATTTCGGTAGTGCCCCCCCTCTGTGCATCCAGCATGCTCCCCTCCTACCAACCCACGCATTTAGCCCCCCTCTCTTGAAATTTTACCCCCACTTCTCTTCCCAAATCACAACAATAATCCCTTCATGAATCTCTGGCTCAATTACAGCTTCTGGAGAGCAGGATTACGGTGGAAGATGGCAGGCAGCAGTGCAGGGCCGTCAGTCTGACAGCCAGAGAGAGGAGGAGAGGAGGTGTGGGGACACGCGCTGTGGTGGCGGCTAAAATCCCAAATAGCCTGTCAGCCGTCGACAGCGCAACCAAGCGTGCAGGGACGAGCGCACGAGCTCAGTGTGTGTGTAGGTGTTGGTGTATAGGGTTGCGAGGGTTATGCGGAAAGATCCAAGGAAAAAGATCTAGTCCTGGAAGCTTGAATTATGCTGGTGGAAGGGAAGAGACAAGAGAATGGGGACTGTGGTGGAGATTTCTTGGAGAGGGGGTGGGGAGGGTTGGGGGTCACAATTTTTTGCGCTTGAAATGATCCAGCGAGAGAATGCAGGGGCCATGCAGAGGCAGACAGCTGAAGGGCAGCGACCCAGAAGGGCTTAACTGTTTTCTGACGGCCTCGGTGACAGGACAAATGGAGAGAAAAAAGCTGACACACAGAGCCGAATACACAAACCCTCCAAAATAAAACCTGCACTTGGTTTAGAACCACTACATAACTTGGAGGTTGTAAACAAGCAAAGGTTCTTCTCTTGTATATCTCATGCATACAAACGGTTCTTTAACCATCCATGGAACGGTTCTTTTGGGAACCAAACTGCGCCAAAGAGCCATATTCCAGCACAATTATTTTTTAGGACTGCATGATAGATAAAACGTACAAAGTCATTTTCTGCCCACAAATGTGTTTGCTTTTAGCAACTGTTGTGAAATTAGACAGGTTTTGTCAAAAATCCCATTCAATCAAATTAAACTGTGGCACACAGCAATAACATTATCCAAACTGAATTTAAACTGGACCCCTATAGCATCTGTTCTGAGCTGCTACATAATGTTGAGTGTCCAGTTGGGCTACAGAGATGCAATATGTCCTTAAAGCCAATTTGAACTAGGTAGATTAGAAATGTCAACACATTTGGCACCATGCAACATTGAGAACACACTGTTAAGTGCGACTATAAAACCAACTACTGAAGGCTGAAAAAGGTTTAAAGAGACCCATCAAACATTTTGAGCAGACAAAAACACAAACAAAACACTTTCAATCATATAAAACAGCTGTGTCTTAAAGGGAACGCTGACTGTTAGGACATGTAAGCTTTAATATGGTTTACATCCCCAACAATATTTGAATATGTGTGTAAAACACGCTAAATACTTTTTTCTGCCAATAGATGTGTAATTGTACTATGTACTATTGTGAGATTAGACTAGCTCCGGAGGAAATTCCAAACAGCTAAATTAACTGTGGTACACAACAGTTTTTGTCAACCATTGGACCTATAAAATTCGTCATGGGTCAATACATAATGTTGAGTTTCTAGTTATATGTCCTTATAGCTAGGTTAATGAGGAACTAGGTAAACTGCAAATGGCATGTTTGGCACCATGCTAATATTAGCTTGATTACCCAACTAATTAGCCTGACCATTAACACTTACAGTGGAGTCCAATAATCTCTTTCATTTAAACTTCAAATAAAAGATCAGAAGATAGAAACAAACACAAAAGAAAGACAGCTATAAGAAGTCATATAAAAGACACATCCAAGATTCTGCACTTTGTTGACATCATTATTCAGTTCTAGTAAATGCAGCACTACTGATCATGTTGATGCTTCCGTCCAATAAAGCACATGTTCAGACAAATCTCAGGTTTGATCCACTCATCTGAGGGTTTTGCAGATACCCTTGAAGTCCATGCCAGCTCACACGCAGAATACATGCTTCATACATGGAAATAGCAAATTCTAAGAAAATTTGAAATTCATGTTAAAATTCCAAAGATTTTGAGTTGCATTCTTATTTTAAAGCAGAAAATAGAATGTGGACTGAAAATCTTTTTTATCCATTTAGAAAAGAATGCAAAATGGTGGCATTGTCACTGGTGGTCTCAGACTTCTGAACCCTGCTGTACACAAAATAATCTAATCAGACAAAAAAAATGAGTCACCTGTGACTGAAACGTTCCTAATTGCGTGTAACACCTCCACAAACACGAATAACAGCTGTGACTGGATTTGGCAGAGATTTGGCCAGATTTTGTGGATGCCTTCCCTGGCACGATTATTTTGATACTGGAGAGTTTCCTGTAGACTGAGATTTTACCTACTGCTGGTAGACCCGTATGACCATAAGCTTCCATACACCTGCAGATTCAGCTACTTTTTCACATTATGGTCTTTGGCACGCATAAATGCAGTCACTCCTTTTAGCCAATCATTATAATCTGCTTTGGAGCCATTTCCCACACATGGAACAAGTCATTCACTGCACTGTAGCACCTCTTCTCAATCTATACATCCCGTCATTCACACCCTGCAGGTACTAGTAGCCTAATCATCCTCGTGTAACGTCATCTCCAGGAGACTGAAGTTACAGCCACCTTAAACATGCAAAGTGAGCATTTGAGCTTAATTACCATGCAATGAATAATGCTTTCTAAATTTATCTATTTTGACAAAATCTGAGCTGTGCTACGGAAAACATTTGGGTGGAACAGTGATAGGTCTATTCCAGCTTTCTCAACCCTGGTGCTGGAAGCCCACTGTCCTCCACTTTTTATTGTTTTCTCTACTCCCAAAACACCTAATCCAAGATATCAACTCATTAACAGCACCCTACTGTGTTAACGTATGTTAAACCACTAAAAGCACTGGACAAAGGGCCTCCAGGAACAACTCTGAGAAACGCTGGTCTATTCCATATATTGTTAGTCGCTCTGGTGAATCCTCTACGTGGAGTGGTTTACAATCAACCTGTGATAACCTGCGATAATGATAATCAAACTACATACAGTGCAGCTGTAACACAGACCCAGATACACAGACAGACCTCAAGTGCCAAAGCCTCACTGCTGACTGCTGATGCTTAAGGGTTTGCTCGTTGAGTGATGAGCCGTAATCAGCTCCTCATCAAAAAGCGTCGGCGGCTGCACTGAAGACACTGAGTCTGACTGACGACACACAGCCAGCAGCGCGAATGACAAATCTGTGTTTAGCAAGCAGGCTGGATTTCAGCTTAAGCTTCCCTCCGCTCAGCGAGAGATGTTTGTGCGAGCACAGGCAGAACGACTGATGAGCGAAATCTGCATGCTGCCAAATACGAGAACACACTGTGGAGTGTTACTATAAAACTACATTCTAAGAAAAACTCTTGCAGGCTGGAAAAGGTTTGAAGAGACCTATCAAATGTTTGGAGACAGTTTCTTCTTGTTACCATTTCAGTGAGGCAGACAAAAGCACCCAGAAAACTTTTTCACAGTCATATAACAGCTCTTTTCTACAGGGAACCCTGACTGTTAGGACATGTACGCCTCGATTTGGTGTACATACCCAATACTTTTTAAATATATTGTGCAAAACAAGCAGAATATTTTATTTAGTATTGAAAATGCTGGTTGCCAGTTTTGTTATGGCATGAACTGGTCAGTCCATCTTGCCCTTTGCATGATGAACCTTAAGCTAAATAGCTAATTCAAATAAAATACAGAGTTAATGTAACAATATGACATTTTTAAAACACTGGAGATGCCATTTTGAATTTCCATCAACACCTACATTTAGTTTATATATCACATAACTGCTGTCAAAAGAGAAACAACGCACTGCAATGGTGACGTGAAAGTCATGGCAGCAGGCCGTCTTCAGTCCTGCTTTTGTTTTGGTGGAGATGACCAACAAATATGTGTGTGGAGTCAACAGCAAGATGAACAGTTTGTTGTCACATGCCACTCATCCAGAAGGCCTGGTGCTACTCCACCTCCACCCTTACCGCAAAATCTGCAGGAACTGTGTGAGAATATTCAAGCTGTATGGATTATCACAGGACATCATTAGGAACCTCTATAACTCCATGCAAAGATGTCTGGCATGTTGCATTGGGGAAACAGGGTGGCCTAACATCATACTAAGAGACACTACCTCTGGCTGTGTATTAATAAATATTACCTATATCAGTCTAAATTTACCATTAGCTATTGTTCCTGGCAACCTTTATCTTCCTTCCCAATAGCACTGCAATCCCACACTTCCTTCCGAGTGCACCTGTTCTTTGTTGATGAATGCAGCACCAACAAACCACAAACAGTTACATGTGTACTATTGGTCCACTTATAATAAACCCATGAAAAACTGAGAAAAAGAAAATGCTCTCTTGTATAATCTCCAACCATTCGACAGACTGCACAGTATTATCTATTATAAATAGTGGTTTGTCTAAAATAGAACACAGCACAACATTAGGGAGTGTGTGTGGTGGTGTGGTACACAGTCGCAGTCTGTCAAATGCAGCGTTACAGTGTACGAGATATTGTTTTTGTCATTCTGCTCACTGCCAGTTTCCAAGTTTTGACTCCTTAGAGCTTCCCATCTCCCCCGGCGCCACCCCGAGCTCAGCAAATGGCCTGATTCAGACATATACTTAGAGACAGTGGATATGAGCAGGGGACCCCTACAGAGCACCCCTGAGCTTCTGCTGTCAGCTCATGTTGCAGTGCTTCTTCCCTCTGACCCGCCACCAGCAAACACACACACATACCACAGCCGTGGCCAACGAAGCGTGAACGGGGCAAGGCTAAGCAAGGGGCAGGAACAAACAGAACGCAGCATCTATGATAGAATAGATGAAGCCGGAGCAGGCTCTGATGAGCCGGGACAGAACAGAGAACAGCACAGCATCAGATCCCCACATAACAATGAAGCTTTCTTTGGTTTCTTAAAATGTATTCATACAGTTGATAAGTTTCGGCGAACAGACATTCTATAGGCACGACTGATTAAAAATTGTGACACAAAAATTTAAGGTGACGACTGAATCCGTAACAGTTTGGTGCGTTGCATAGAAATAAACATATAATATGCCAATGTATAAATGTCTGTACCATAATCCACATACAGTACATGACTGGAACACACAGGTTTGTCATAACTGCCACAAAAATAACAATTTATTTATTAATTAGTTTATTCATGTGTTAATAATTTAACTTGTGCAGAAGTCTGTTGCTATAACTGTCAAAAGTAGACTTTAGACGAGAACCCACCAAAAACAAACAAGGCACTATAACTGTACACATGCAGCTAGCAAACCTAAACACAGGTAAAACCAACACAAAAGAGGTATGTAGCTATCAGGGACAAAAGCCAGGGTGGAGTTATGGGTAGAGCTTGAACAGGAAACAACTCCCTGAAAAAAGAAACCTCAAAGAGACTGAAAAGGTGAAACTGGCTGGCATAATATTCTGGGTTTGACTTTTGCTAGAGCTAAATTCCAGTTGATATAGTATCTTCTGGATTCGTCTAGTCACAGTTGTGGAATCCGTCTTCTTTCTAGAGGAATGTTTATCATTTTTCCTACCAAATCACAGCCACAAACATGGCCAAATGGTTCCTGATTCTCTCTAAAATCCATTTATATACTTCAGAAACCACAAGCCAGCAAAGTGTATCTAATCTAAAGCCAGTACTGCCCCACCCCTCAGTCTTTATTTTATTTTATATATGATATACTGATATATGATATATGGACTGTCTTAGATGGTCATATATCATACATGTGGGACGTTCAGATTAGAAACCGCAGGAGGAATCGCAACCAGTCATATACCTCTATATACAATACCAAAGGTAAAAACCTGCTACAGCCAGACGTCCATGCAGAGCTCAAGGTATCTGGCACAGAGACTACAGTTTTGCTCAGGTGTCTTTGTAGCTTTGTAACAAATGATGAAGATTATAAAGGGAGCAGAGCTGTCACCACATGACTACAACATCCCTCCTTTTCTTTCCCCCTGCTGCTCCTAATTCCAGGACATGTATTAGCCGTAATTGCCCCAGCTATTAGAGTAGCACTTGGCGCTGTATATAAGTCTCTTGAATAAGACTGTACTTACAGGCTGTGGAGTGGAGAAGAGGCAGACTGCAGGGTGGCACTACTGAGCCCCATTATCGGGTGACTCTTTAAACGAGGCCATAATAGCTCTGTGTGTGGCCCATGTGAGAGGCTCTCGTGGCTGTGGAGGCCAGTGCAACAGAAGGGGGTACACATAACCCCCCTATTCTATTTGACCCTTAATGGAAGTAGCTCCTCAAGTGGTCCTCATGTGCGTGGAAACCCATTTAGCACCGGTAAAACTGTCCCACTTCTATAATTTGCTTTATTATTAGTGCCATTTTTTTCATTGTCTTTTCCCCACGGTTGCCAATCATTCTGCATGTTCATATTTCTTTACAACATCAAAACATATACTGCGATTTAGATAAATAAGACACTGTCACCAGTATTGCTATGGTGTCTACTACTGAGATCATAACTATGTAAATATGTGCTTTAGTACCAGAAAGCTATTCACAAACTCTGTGAATGAGGTTGAAGAACATACATATTGATCAGGTTCATGTGAATTTGAAATTGGCTAATTCTGGAGATCTTCGTTCCCACAGAGTTTAGTTCCAGCTAATTAACTTCCTCACAAGTTCTTGACTGGATGGATAAGACGTTTTAATGTTGAGAAAGTGGGGGTAACATATTAGAGTCAGGGTGGAACCTAACTCCTGGAGGACAGATGGTGACCGCTGCTGTAGACCAACATGCGACATAGCCATGGCATAAACAGCAGACTTTGTGTGGGTTTTTAACAGATCATACTTGTATAATGTTGAAAGCTCTCAGCACTAGATCTTCATTCTTTTCTCTAGATGCCGTAGCAGCTCGGTTTAGTGTACACTCCTACTACAACAGTCTATTATATTTCTAAATGAAAGTCATTTGTATCCAGTTAAAGCTATACAGGGAATTAGGACCCCTAAGAGAGCTGGTGTCTGTCCATATTGCTCATCTCCCTGTACTCTGAATATTTTGACCCATACAAAGTTGGAAAGATTTAATAAGTAGTATTGAACTGAAGTATTGAACTAGCAATTAAAATAGCACTATTATCTAGTGATTATAGCATTGAACACAGCTTTGTGGTGTGGCTGGTGCACGTTCACGGTTAGCTAATATTAGCAAAGGTCTCACAAACAGTTTCCCTAAGGTCATCTGCTAAAACAACGTTATCAGCATGTGTCGTACATTCACAGTAACAGGGTGCAATGAATTGATGAAAAACATGAGGAAGCCACAAAATGGCCCTCATTAAAATCTTGATCCAAAGTACAGCCTTGAATGTGGCTTGCATGCTGTTATGACAGGGACGGTGCCATTTCTTATTGTTCAAAGCATACCAAGACACTAACTATATATACGCACGCGCACGCAAGGGCGCGCACACGCACACCCTATTGTCAGATGATGACAGGGCTTTATTTAGAAAGCAGCATTTACGAAAGAGTGAGGTTATATACTATACACAGATATACTGTTATGAGCTCAAGATAAAGCAGCACACGACAGAACGAACAGACTGAGAGACAGACAGAGAGTTGGGAAAAGGATGCTGCTGTTAGAACTATTTTATATTTATGAGTACTAGAAAAGAGGATTCTTAAAATAGAGCGGGGTAGTGAAGTGTAAGCTAATATTGGCAGACAGATTGTGGCATACAAAGGCTTTATGTTTTGCATACAACCAGTTTAAAAGCTCTACCTTAGTTTATAGCTCATGTAATCGTCCCATGAACCACACTGTTTTTGGGTATTTATATTTTGATGTGACCCAAATCCTTCACCAGGAGGACTAAAAGGAATTCAGTAGATTTATAAGGTGCTTGATCATTTCTTAAATAACATCCTATATATCATAGTGGGGGTCCGAGTCTGTCAGTTTCAGATGCAAATGTGTAGCATTTTGCCGGCATAACATATACGGTAGGGGAGAGTTTCAAAAAACATGGGACAACTGCACAAACGGTAGGCAGAGATACGGGAAACCTGGCTAATATTCAGCTTGACTTACTAAAGTTCAAGCAACTCATGGCAGTCTCAAAAGACGTGTTCAGAGACTTCCTGTAACAAGCGGCTGGAAAGAGGCACGAGGCTCGAACACGTGCTGAAAGAATATTTACCACCCGAAAAACACAGTTTAAACTCTCGAGACCAGATGTACGTGTGTGGGAAGGCATAGCCCAAAATATGCCATGATGCTGCGGCAACATGTGCGCTCAGCCCGCGCCACCGTTTCACAAACTGTATTTTCCCACACAGAATGAAATACAATCCCGGCAGAACATTATTTGTTGTCAGTAAAGAATTTCCTTTATTAACATCACTACCCTCCCATCAACTAACTTTTATATTTTTAGGATTCCTAACTCCATTAATTCACTGTGTGTTTAAAACCTCAGACCTCACTATTGCGCTGTGCATGCGTGCACACAGTGGGCACATATTGTCGTTGCATAAAGGTGATGCATGTATGTATGTATTCACTCATACACACATCAGGCCCAGTGTATTCATATTTTATATGAATTTCCAGACAATACAGCCATTAAGTGCAAGTCGCTTGTTTTGAGATAAGAGATAATATAGGATACTGCTTAAAGAACGCAGTTATAAGAAAATCAAGCGAAAGTTCTTAACTCAGTCATGTGCGTCTGAAATAACGCACAGCTTTCTAAAAGCTCTCACTAAGAAACAAAAACAGACGAAAATGTGCAAATCAAACAAAGAAGCTGCTGGTGGTCTTAGGCCAGTAATGTTGGGCACCAACACCTGTACTGTTAAGGGGCAACACTGATACCAGACTTCAGGTCAAGCCCAACACACAGTCAAAGCAAAAGGAAGATACAAGAGGTCTCGACAAAAGGTTTGTTTACAAAAACTTGACACAGACATTACAATAACTGGTTGGTGTGGTACAACACACAACACCACTACCCACCAGGAAGCTACCGTTTTATAAGGTAGAGTGGGGTTCGATCTCGGCCTGGGTGACTATGCTACACTAAAAAGAGACAACACTACATTGGCCTACTGGTAATATGATTAACCTTGTAGACCTCTGGATAAGACTGTCAGCTAAATGTCGTAAAGGTAATGCTGGCCATGGCAAAACATAAAGCGAGGAATCATCTGGTCAAAACACAAAGCACAGCTGAATGCTGGAATGTGTGGCATATCTGATAGCCTGAAAGCCAAGTCCCCTTTGGATGCCTGCAGCCAGAGCTGAAGAAACTGAAGCTTCCATGACTGACAAAACAGTGTGACATTTGAGACATTGCCAATCTCACTAACCTCTTGAGGCAATAATTTAGTTGGATAGATCGTGGGAGAACATTCTGTTGGATGATGTTAATTCTGATTCAGCATTTTACAAACAGGAAATGTAAGTACAATGTTAGTATAAAACCAATGGAAACATTTATGGAGAAATCTTCCAATCCCACTACACCATCCCCGCTGCCAGGGTTCATAAATTTTGAGCACAATATTACATGTGCTTCCTCCAAGCCACAAATGACAGCGCACGCTAATGCCATGCCCTGGTGACAGACTGTGACAGGCTGAAGGGTGTAGAGACTTTTTTGGGAGGAGAGAGGGAGGCAGGCAGGGGGTTTATTTTGTGTGCTGTGTAAAATGTACTAAATAAATGAAAAGCTGAGTTTGAGAAGTTCAGACTTACTTTTACCATTGTAAAGGGTAATGGTAAAATTATGCTTTTTTAAATTATTACAGAAACAGCAAAGTGCGTGCTTTTTTGTATTATTACACCTGTTACAATACAAACAGAAGACACTAAGAGCCAGTTACAGTACACTAACGCATGTACACTTACTGAGTTATTGTACACCAACACACTACTTACAGTACACTAACACACACACTTACACTTACTACTTTACACATTACACTTACTGAACACACACACGCTACTTACAGTACACACATTACACTTACTGAGTTACTGTACACACCATCACACACTACTTACAGTACTGTACACCAGCACACACTTACACTAACAGTTACACTGAGTTACTGTACCATCACACTTACAGTACACTAACACATTACACTACTGAGTTACTGCACACCAACACACTACTTACAGTACACTAACGCATTACACTTACTGAGTTACTGTACACCAACACACTACTTACAGTACACTAACATTACTACTGAGTTACTGCACACCAACACCCTACTGACAGTACACTAACACAATACACTTACTGAGTTACTGTACACCAAAAAACTACTTACAGTACACTAACACACACACTTACTTTACAGTACACTAACAGCACACTACACATTACACTGAGTTACTGTACACCAACACTCTACTTACAGTACTACTCACACTTACTGAGTACACTAACACACAGTTACACATTACTTACTGAGTTACTGTACACCAACCACTCAGTACACACTTACTGAGTTACTGTACACCAACACACTACTTACAGTACACATTACACTTACTGAGTTACTGTACACCATCACACTACTTACAGTACACATTACACTTACTGAGTTACTGTACACCATCACACTACTTACAGTACACATTACACTTACTGAGTTACTGTACACCAACACACTACTTACAGTACACTAACGCATTACACTTACTGAGTTACTGTACACAGTACACTACACTAACACAATACACTTACTGAGTTACTGTACACCAACACACTACTTACAGTACACTATCACATTACACTTACTGAGTTACTGCACACCAACACACTACTTACAATTCACTAACACATTACACTTACTAAGTTACTGTACACCAACACACTACTTACAGTACACTATCACATTACACTTACTGAGTTAATGTACACCAACACACTACACTGAGTTACTTTGCCTGAGCAACACCGCCTAACACGAGCCCAACCAACAGATAAGACTGAAACACTCCTGCAGATTTCCTTCTGAACAGTACTGCCAAATCTTCTCCACTTTTAAGTCCAACTGCCACCAACAACACATTCATCCTTATGTTTATCTAAATGGCACCATACTGACATCAATCCAATAAAGACACTAGCATACGGCTCGTTACAGCCTTGCCACACCATCCCCTGTCTACTTGTGTAAGCCTCAGGATGCTTTAGAGGTTAAGGCTCAGGCCAAAGAGGAAAAGCAGGTGTTTTTAAAGCAGCAGGAGACTAAAACTATGTGACAAAGACAGCAGCTGGGCTACTGCCGGTCACCAGGGCACAGAGGGAGCTATTAGAACGGAGGTCCACAGGTGTCTGTTTGGTCTGTGGCAGCATCTGCATCTCTCTGGTGCCATGCGGTGTGTGATGTAAGGCACGCTGGTGTTTTTGATCTGATGTCAGAGTGTCAGAGGTGCCTGTGTAGCGCATGCAGTGACGGACAGGTACGCAGACAAACACGCGGGAGCACACACCCATTCACAAAATGAAATGCTCTGAACAATGACAAGAAAAACTCCACCTGTCATCAAGCTGGATACATGGCATCCAGAGCTGGAGAGTATTTCTGCATCTTTCACATGATAGGCTGTCATTATAGTGACAAATTAGCCAGCTACCCAAACATTCTCCGGGGCTGTAATTGTATTTCGCAAAAAATGTGGGAAACACTGACGCAGACTGTGACTGCATATTACAGCCGGGCTGAGGCCTACTTTGTCCTGCGCCTTCTCAGGTACATCTGGTCCTGTTATTCTGTTGGCAAATATTCTCACATGCTTGACGTCAGTGCATGCATCCATCTAGCCATTATGACAGACAATATCATCAATTTCTCAATAATTCTACATCATTTTGCCATTGTAAACAGTGTCATTCAGAACGGCCTGATACAAAACACGCTTTTGAAATCTAAACTGTTCATAGAAACCAGATGGCGAAAGCATGTAATGCTTTTCAGTGCCTGTTTACACCTGGCATTAACATGTGTTTCACGCCTGAATCGTGTCTGGATAAACTTGGCTGGATTCCGTTTACATTTTTCACAATCCACTGGGGCCAGATGAGATTCAAATGTACACTCACCATCAAATAAACAGTTGGACAAATAGTTTTACCCAGAAGGAATCAACCGGCATGAATGAAACTTGTCAGGTAGGTTTAGCATCTAGAGACCAGTGAATGATTTAAGTTTTACACTGAGCCACACGTGAAGTGATGTTCTCCATCGGTTAATTTGTTAGTGCCAGCACCACTGGCAGACAGCTGTTGATGCAGGATTACATGCATGCCGCCCTTAACACCAGATACAGTAACAATGGTGTCGTGACACACTGTCGTGGATTGACCCACAATGGCAGTGGGTCATCTTCAGTGACTGATCCTGCTTTTGTTTCGGAGGCATTGTGGTCAGCGCCAATTTGAATTGCTTGTTGTCACATGTCACACATCCACAAGGCCTGGTGTCATTCCACCTCCACTGCAAAATCTGCAGGAACTGTGTGAGAATATTCAAGATGCATGGGATGGATTATCACAGGACACCAGTAGGGCTCTCTACAACTCCAAGCTGAGACATCTGGCATCTGCATTACGAAACATTGTGAAGTGACACTACTTTAGTACTGTAGCTCAATAAATATTGTCCATCAATGTAAATTTATCACCATTTATTGTTCCTGGTAACCTTTATCTTCCTTCCAGCAACTATTTATTCTCCATATTTATCAATGCATTTTCGGTTACACTTTTCTTTATTATTTCCCCCATTGTGAGATGGGTTGACAAGCTGAGCTAGGACACTGACAAGAGTGCATGAAAGCTCTTATTTGGTTAATTTCATAGTAGCCTCCAAACAACACACTTCTTCAAACATATCACTTGTTTTCTATTACCAGTTTGTTTCTTAACTTCCTTTGAAACACAGTGTTAAAAGGTGTTACAAATCATTTCATTCATTTTGTGTTTTTGTGGTTCTACACTTTCGCTGGTGTATTTTGTTCTAAACTTGTACGCAAATCTCAAAACAACGACAAAATGCAAAATCATGAATACATTGACCATGGTGTGATATTCTGCCATAATGCCCAACCTCAGATCCATAAGTGCTATGTTTTAATTGTAAGATAGATCTTGTTTCAATGTGACAAACATCTCTCACATTGCTCCCATGATCCAACTCCAAGTGAGCTGAGCTCCATCTCTCCAATTAGCCCTAAATGATATATGTGCGGTGGGGAAAGGGAGAGTCAGTCAGATGGCAAAAATTACAGAGCCACTGCCTCAGCTATACAGACATGCATGCTGTGGCAAATTACAGCAGAAACGCAACGCCTGCAGAAACGTACTTGGGTTCCGGGCATTTCTTGATTGAATTAGGTAGGAGTGCACATGTATGATACAGAGTTTGAGAAGATTGCACTCTGGTTGATTGCTCATTAAAAGGCGATGAACTACAAGCTGTGCAAATATATGGATAATGGAAGGTTTAACAGAACGCAGTAATCATGGGCGGGTTCGTGTGTGCCTTTTCTGCGTTCCTCAGTTTAATGGAGGGTATTGGTTTGCAGCAGCGGATATGCTTACTAATATTTTGGGCCTTTTACTTTACTTACATTCAATTAAAAGACCAATTTGCAACTTTGAACATGTGTACATTAATGAGATCATCCGAAACCTGTGCCAAAGTATCCCCAACTATATAAAGCATGTTGTTGCAGGTGGAGTACAATGTTTTATTACCAAGTTATGAAGGTGACCCATGATGCTTTTCCGGTCCTTTCCTTTGCTTTTTAATGTTAAGTGTCTGCAAAGTTATAGAACCCAAAGCACATAGCAGAGGGACAATCTCTCTTCCACAGAAACTGCTTTTCTCAGTTACCTGAAACACCTTGTTGGAATTCCAGTCCTTTTCTCTGTTACACAATGATGTCATCTTGTAACAGCCCATCTTTATTGCCCACCTACTGGCAAGCTTGACCTGCTCTCACAGACAGATTAAAAAAAAGTTACCACTCTGAAATGTCCTGCTTGCAATGATGGATCAGGCCTGCCAAATTCTTCTACTTGATTTACAGGATCAGATTCTGACAGAACCGACAGCATTGTAAGAATATAACATGAACGCAGCTCTTGTGGTTGACCAATCAGAACCAAGTGAGCAAGCTGACCAATCAGAACACACCTTTTCCTTGTTGGAGTTTTATACCTTTCTCTGTTACAAGATAATGTCATCTCATAACACAATCCTCATTGGCCTGCTGAAGGGCTGGGACCAGGGGTGACTGACTAATCAGCACACTGTCAGGAGGCAGGGTTCAAAGACACGGGCTTAAGCAGAGCATTCCAGGGTGTTTTAGGATAAATACAACAGCACAGTATGATAAGAATGTCGTGTGTTTGGGAAGCTTACAAATCTTATTTTATTAGACTTTAACAATAAAACTGTGAAAATGAATACAAATGAATACATCTTTAAAGGTGAAGTGAGATACATCAAAGACTCAGTTATTGCCCCCAACTTGACTGCTCATATGCATCCACTTCTGAAGGAAAGCCGGAGTACATGTATCTCAATGTACACCTGTACTCAGCACTGCCTGCTTAAGGCCAGACTGCCCAGGAAGTAGGTTAATGTCAGGTCAATTAACATACCTACATCATCGCAAGTTATTTTTAAATGGATGGCTTTATGGACAGCATATTTTGTGAAATGATGCTAGGAGACCATCAAATGACTATTTGTACTGAGAATATCATTAAATATTCTACCCTACATTCATGTTTCCCCTTTTGCAAGGTGGGAACCTCATGTATTATGGTTTATCTTTTCTAGTCTGCATATATAGGATATTCTGCATACCATACTGACTGAATCAAACCAGCTCATGGTGAAATGTCACACATTTATAGAACCACAGTTACATAGCTGCACACAAAGGGCTGTTTGTTTCCAATTGTGTGTGTTTGTATGAAGAACGACGGAAATGCTGAGCATGCAGGGCGCTGTCCCGCCCGGTCCCTCCTTCTCAGACTGTGTGTTCAGAGGATATGGGTCAGGCATAAGTTACCGGCAGAGCAGCGCTGGCCTTCCAGACGAAATATGGAGTGACACTCCGGATAGCAGTCAGTGCTGAAATATGAATGCTTGGGGACATGGGCCATATTCGCAGCAATGCTGAACATGGGTGCCTGCAGTGGGCAGGACAGCGGTCAGGAGGAAATGTGGGAAAAGGTTAAGCTATTAGGCTTTGTATAGATAGGGCAGGAATCGCCGAGAGCTCCCCCTGGTAGAGGAATTCCGGGGGTTAGATAAAGCTATTTACTCTACGCCTACCTCTGAAAAGAAACAGCTTTTACAATATTCATCATCCAGGCCCTCTAGCCCTCGGCAAGGGTGTTAGGAGTTTGTTAGCGGCGTACTGGGAGCGGGGGAGTGTTTGGGTGTAACTAACATGTTTTCTGCCCTTCCACCTTTGGCCTTATTATTATTCCATAATCCAAACCCTACTGTAACCTTTCCTTTATTTGTAAATATCATTTTTCAAGCACGGAAAGCCTGCTTTGAGGGCATAATAACACCACGGCACAGCCGACTTTAATATTTCATAAATGTGTCTAGCCATAAAACACGAACTGACAATTTAATTAGATGCCAATGCCTTTGATGAATAGCATTGGCTGCTATGCATCTAATCTCACATTTAACAATGAAATCAATACTTGCATTAATCATCCAGCGGCCAGTCATCACCATGCAGAGCATGCCGGAGCAGATGAAAATATATATTTAATACGAGCACTGACATGAAGAGAGCAAGGGGAGGGGAAGTGGGTGGGGAGAGAGAGAGAGAGAGAGAGAGAGAGAGAGAGAGAGAGAGAGAGAGAGAGAGAGAGAGAGAGAGAGATTGAGAGAGAGAGAGAGAGAGAGAGAGAGAGAGAGATTGAGAGAGAGAGAGAGATTGAGAGAGAGAGAGAGAGAGAGAGAGAGAGAGAGAGAGAGAGAGAGAGAGAGAGAGAGAGAGAGAGAGATATCCAGGAAAGCTCATTCCCACACTGTAGCGGGGTGCAATTTATTCTCTGCTCAGGTTAAGTTTGTTCGGCGGTGTAATTTGACATCAGGCAAGCGTAGTAAATTCTGCTAACTTGTTTGTTCAGGGATGTCTTTAAGCAAGCACTCTTTGGCAAATTAAATTTGTTGTGGAGCACTGAGGCCGTGTTTGGAGGGGCAAGGCATGCACGTACGCACAAACACATAAAACAAAACAACAACAAGAAAAAAAAAGACCCAGGAAAGCACTCACTGCACAGCACAAATACGCCATTTTATGCAAAACCCTAGCAGCTTGGCTAACGTATCTGTCTGCTGAAATGTGTTTAAAGAAACAAATCCAGTTTTCCACACTGTATATCAGCTTTCAACTCGGAAACCTTTACAATGCTGCAGCAAACAATGTGCAGCGTTTTCAATCCTTACAAGAAACCCGGGATAAATTACAGCAAAAGGCCTCCTCACAGCAGGGGGATGAAACAGGGATTAGGACAATTCCAAGAGCCCAAAGAGAGGGAGGCCCGCAAAGGCTGCACCTTACTCTCTGTGTAAATATTCAGTGGTTTAGCCCAGTCACTGTAAGAATGAGAATTTTGTTTCTAATTCAAATGAAGACGCTGCCAAAAAACTTAAGTCAGGCTTTAAAAGTGCCAGAGGAAAAAGCAAAACAAGCAAAACACGGAAAAACAAGAACAGCAGAAAACAGTAGGCTGTCACCCAGTTTCTCAGAAAGAGTGAAGCTGTAAATAGAAAGGAAGCTCATGCTACAGTAACTGCTCTGTGCTCTCGACCACTGAAATGTACCAGTTGAATGTGCAGGTGAATTAAAGCCTAGTCCGGTACCTCTTGTTCTACCTTTCAGTATAGTATAAATTACAACCAAAGCAGAATCATTCCAAAACTGAATTTTTAAGAATTTGCTAAGAAGCAGCGAACAACACAATTCCGGCCAGCTGACTACAGTATTTTGAAGAACGCAGTCGGATTGTGTACATTTAAATTCACAGCTCCCTGAGCCCTAAGGGTTGGAGTTATACACAGTGTTGCACCCATATTGTATTGGTATGGGCACGGACACTGCCCCCCAAAGGCAGAACACCTGTGATGTGCATAAGCACTGATACAGGTGTAGACACAACTTAACATGACAGCAGTGTGGGATGATGAGCAGCAATAAAAATGCTCATGGCTAAAATCTGTAATGACAGTATTTCATCAGATAAGCACAGGAGTAGGAGTCTTATACCAGAATGTCTGAGCCAGGCTTCTTTCCGTAATCACTCATCTGCCTCTGTGTAAGTTACTAACAGTCCGAGTTAATACTAGTCCAGATTATACAGCCTTTACCCTTGATTTAACCTTTAGCATTGCAGTTTGTTAGCTGGGCTTGTGTGTTCACTAGCCCCACCAGTGATACACCTAGCAATGGGGTCTCCTGGGCCTATGCTTTAACCGGATCAGAAAAAAAAAAACACTGAACAGCAATTTAAAATGAATTCCAACTCTGACAAGTGAACGAGATGCTCATATGGGACTCGAGAAGCCTGGATATGGAACAATACTCAGCTCCATTTTTAGCCAAACTAGAGAAGCTGCTGAGTGCTTTATCTAGTCTACACATTGTTCATCCATATATGTGTTTCTGTATGTACAGGGGTTGGACAATGAAACTGAAACACCTGTCATTTTAGTGTGGGAGGTCTCATGGCTAAATTGGACCAGCCTGGTGGCCAATCTTCATTAATTGCCCATTGCACCAGTAAGAGCAGAGTGTGAAGGTTCAGTTAGCAGGTAAGAGCACAGTTCTGCTCAAAATACTGCAATGCACACAACATTATGGATGACATACCAGAGTTCAAAAGAGGACAGATTGTTGGTGCACGTCTTGTTGGCGCATCTGTGACCAAGACAGCAAGTCTTTGTGATGTATCAAGAGCCACGGTATCCAGGGTAAGGTCAGCATACCACCAAGAAGGACGAACCTCCACCAGCATCACGTAGTGACCTGGCCACTATCCTGCAAGAAGAATGGCTTAAAATCCCTCTGACCACTGTGCAGGACGCAGTATATGTCATTCCCAAGACGAACTGACGCTGTATTGGCCGCAAAAGGAGGCCCTACACCATACTAATAAATGATTGTGGTCTAAAACCAGGTGTTTCAGTTTCATTGTCCAACCCCTGTATATATAGTATATAATATAGATAGATACAGAGATGTGTAATACAAACCTGCTTCAGAAGCTATTCATAGTCACCTCTCCACATTTCCATTCCGGTGAGCTTCAACACAGTCTAAAGCCACATAGAAGAATTCAGCCTTGGCAAACATAAAGAGGCCAGTGGCCCATATTCTACAGAAATGAAAACGTAAGCCCATAACTGAAATCCCCTCTCTCTGCAGGTGCACTGAGGCTGGACATAAAAACAGCTGCCTTCAATGCTCTCTCTGGCCGAAGAGAGGACTCAGCACAGCACGGGAATCTGCTGGATGCCCTTCTGTGCACGGTGCTGCTGAAGGATGCAGTCGCTTGCCAGAGAAGGTTCGCTCCAGGCTCCTGGAATAAAATGCTAATATGAAGTAATGTTAGCTAAAATGCAAACTTCAATTCACTTTAACCCAGAACAGCTTTAATGCAGGCTGGCCTCAGTGCCCCAACAAACACAGAAGTCACAGTTATTGCCACAGATAATGAAAGTTCGGTGTAATTCAATCTAAACAGTAATTCCTCAAGGAAATACACTGCTTACAAGACAAGAAAACATCATGCAATAATATTTATAAGGAATGAGTCATACAATTGAAGAAAGGAAGGAAAAAGAGGAGGCATACAAGCTAGAAAAATAGCTAGCACTCCCTTTACAAGTATATGCAAAATTGTTCTTGACAGAACTCTTAACTCAAAGGTTATGAAATAAATTCCCTTATAATTCAGAGCTGATCTGATTTTTCCCCCGCTAGTATGTTCTGCTAAAAGTGTGGAATGGAAGTGTTCAATCCGCACCAAATCTGTGTTTGGAAGTCGAGACATTTTATTATTATTTGAACTTGATGAAAAGTCATTCATAGCATTCGATTACACTGCTGCTGACGCTACAATCCTGCAGGCAGATGAGGACAAGCTAAAGAAGGACCAGGAAAAAAGATGTAAAGATGTGTGGACACTTGAGATGCTGTCTCCATAAAACGCTAACATTAGCTTAATTGGTGGACTAGACCCATACCTGCATACCTCTGAAGTTCAGAAGGGTTACCATGGGTGAGATATCACATAAACTAACAAAAGAGCCAAACGAAACCGCCAAAAAGCTCCTAAATAATAAACACATACCTACACATGAAGCTGGAGTTGCAGTTTCCTACTAGAGATTTCCACTCCACCTTAAATGGTGCTGCGGTTACATTTAGGTGCCTTACAGATAGAACCAATTTTAAACATATGCAGGTGAATTAGATAAGCTCAATAAATGGAAATAACTAAACGCATTAAACTTTGGCTTGAAGACGCTTAATGTAAAGCTAATGAGTAGCAGAGTAGAGCATTTACAGGGGTTGGACAATGAAACTGAAACACCCGTCATTTTAGTGTGGGAGGTCTCATGGCTAAATTGGACCAGCCTGGTGGCCAATCTTCATTAACTGCGCATTGCACCAGTAAGAGCAGAGTGTGAAGGTTCAGTTAGCAGGTAAGAGCACAGTTCTGCTCAGAATACTGCAATGCACACAGCATTATGGGTGACATACCAGAGTTCAAAAGAGGACAAACTGTTGGTGCACGTCTTGCTGGCGCATCTGTGACCAAGACAGCAAGTCTTTGTGATGTATCAGGAGCCACGGTATCCAGGGTAATGTCAGCATACCACCAAGAAGGAACGAACCTCCACCAGCATCACGTAGTGACCTGGCCACTATCCTGCAAGAAGAATGGCTTAAACTCCCTCTGACCACTGTGCAGGACGCAGTATATGTCATTCCCAAGACCAACTGACGCTGCATTGGCCGCAAAAGGAGGTCCTACACCATACTAATAAATGATTATGGTCTAAAACCAGGTGTTTCAGTTTCATTGTCCAACCCCTGTAGTTCTAATGATCTGTTCGCATGTTTGCTTTAAAACATACATCATTTCGTACCTCACACACAGAGCTGGCAGGTGTATGAAGCCGTGTAAATGTCATCATGATGAACTTTGTCATTTACTGCCAAAAATGGATGAGTAGCAGAGGAGAACTTGATCAGTGTAGATTTTATTTTAAAAAGCGGTTAAGAAAATGAGTGAGTGGGTATAATCTGGAATTCAATGAGACATTGAATGCAAAAATGATAAAAAAAAAAAAAAATCAATATACAGTTTATCCTGCAGAGATTTCTGTTGTAGCACCACTGAAAACCACAGGATATCCGGTTTGCTGCTGTCCGTCTAACGCACACGTGTGAACACAGCATAAGATATTCCTTTCCTATTTGGGGGAACTCCTACCTTGAAGTGACCTTTGAATGGGCATCTACAGTTATTATTCAGCGGTTGCAGAAAGCATGTGTGAGATTTCCATAAAGCAGCTCCTATTTTGCTATCTTAGTCTTAATCACAGACTCATAATAAATGGAGAGTGAAGGAAAAACTATAATTCACCCCCCACAGTCGTGATTACGCCTTTTTATGAGCCTGTTGACACAGCAACTTCCTCAATCAGGCACACATCTATTACATTAAGGGATCAAATACACCCGCAGTAAACCAAATGTCAAATTAAAAGTTTATTGATTAAGCAAATGGCATGCTGGCAATTTCTGGCTCCACAGGCTCCCGCAGTATGCCAGTTCAACCGAGGGTAGCGTTATTATCTTTGGAAAATAAGAGGGAATTACATGATTTTAAACATAGCCTAATTCGATGAATTATTGCACATAAAAGCAATCTTTCCACTAATGAAACACGGCGGCCTGCAGCAGGGGGCACGTGGGGCTGTGGTGGGGGGCTGCGATGGTTGTTGGTAACACAGCCTACACAACATTCATCGAAGTAATTAGAAATCTGGATTTACTCCTCGTAGGGCTCCATCCAGCAACGACACGCAGATGTTCATTCAATCACTGCACGAGGAAGATTCAGAAGAGGGCGGGAAAAAAAAAGACATTCGAATAAATTGGAGAACATGAAGCCACGTTTGACCCTATAACACACCTCCTCTCGCTCCACTACGTCCAGAAAAAGAACCTTTGAAAGGTGCTTTCCAATTCCGTGTTAATTTGTCACGCCTTCTCTCAGTTTAATTAAAAGCAACACATCAGCAGAGAGATGTGAAACGTGTGGGTATTAGCGTGATGACCGATAATGTGTTCTGCCAAATAGAGCCCTGCTTTCATAAAAGAGGGGAACGACGGTCTCCGAGGGCCGCTAGCATCGCGGCTTAGCCTTAATCCCCCCTGCCAGTCAGAAAACACATTTTCCTAATTGTCTTTTAAGTTATGCGAAATTAGCACCTACGTAAGGCAAATTATCTTGCTGCCATGAGGACGGGCGAGAAAAGGCGCAGCGGTAGAACCGTTCAGGAAGTCGTTAATTACAGGATGGAGAGGAGTGGTGGAACAGCAGCTGCAGGGAGAAAAGCTTTAAGGCTAGGAACTAGGCCTCATGGGGAAAACATCTCCAACGGTTTAGGATCTCTTTCTCCATGATGATCATGACACCTTCAGAAAAGGAAACAGCTGACGTGTCATAGAAAGCGCTGAGCGAAGGAGTCCGCTCAGCAGCAATATTATTACAGTGTCCTGTAACGGCATTAATGATGATCAGTGTGCACGAGCTGGACAGAAGTTTACAGTCAGTTAAACATTTGGTGCAGCCCCCTGAACATTTGGTTAAAGGGTGAAGTGGTGGGGGGGATCTATCAGCCAAATTACATCATGATGACTTTCTCTAGATGGCCAGATTGATCTCGACAGATTGAGATTTCTGTTAGGACATTGGAGGTTAATCAGCTTATGGTGTTTGTGGAAAAAGCTGGTCTTTTTTTTAAATGTAATATTCAGCTTAGATTTTTTTTTTTTTTTTTTTTGTCTGTTGTTATTATTATACACCGTTAACATTTGTATAAGCCTTTGTAGTAGATTAACATTCAAATATATTTATATAATTCCATTCTAGTTGATGCTGTGATAATATTTACTGTTATTTTGATAAACTACAGTGTTGTAGTAGTATAAGTTATTTATTTTCTGCATGAATAAAAAAAAAAAAAACACACAAACAGAAAATCAGCCAGAAACAACTATGATAAACAAGATAAACAATACAATAAACATCTAAATATGATAATTTTTCTTTTTCGGTATTTAGTGTGTCCACTCTTTGCCTTTATTACAGCTATTATTCTTTTCAGGAAACTCGCCTTCAGTTCTTAAATTGTCCATGTAATGGAAAACCAAATTACCCTCGCTTTTTTTAAATGAAGGAGTCCGAGGTAATATGTACCCATTGTTAAATTGTCAACATTTACCATTTATCCCCGAGTCAATATAGACCATATATAGAATGTACCGTTTCCTTCACATCACAGGAACCAACTAATTTACATATATCCATCTATTCAGTCTCTCATCTTGCTCTGATTGTTTACATTGTTCATAAGCGCTAAGGAATGTTCCAGCTCTGAGAACTTTTCTTGACTGAGACACAAAACAGGTCAGCCAATCAGAAAAGGGCACGTTTATCTTAGCCAAGTCTTAAAGGCACAGTAATTAAAATAGCCCGTTTCATTCTGAGAGTATATAGAGAGGCTGGATAATGGTCATGTAAACTGAATGGTCTCCATGTTTGGTACTTAAAAGCACACAGACTGCATAAATGAACCTCAAAGAAAATTAATTAAATAAAAAAATAGGATGTGTGCATTTTTAAAGATATTTACAGTTTGTAGGATTATTCCTCAACAATTCCAAAGTTCAGGCTTGCATTTTATTCTTTCTTCTAAGCTAACTGATCCCAAACACATTCAGTAATGTTGACATCTGGACTCAAATGGTGGTTGGTCCATTGCTCTGAGAACACCAGCAGCTTTTGTTTGATTTGCAACATCACATTTCCATTTCTCAGTAGCTCGTTGACAGCTATGCACGTGCCTAGAAGCAAGAGTGAAACTCCAAGGACAGCATCAGTTCTGGTGATCTATCTGGACATGGTTGTTAGGATTCTCAATCTTTAATCTCACATATAATGTCCTCTAAATCATCTCCTGCAAACAAATAACTTGTAATCAATAACCAATTGACTGAAAATTAAGGTCTCAGACTTTTGCACGGTACTGTATGCTACATTTAATTGTGAAATTCTTTTTTTGATTATATCGTGAACATCACTAATACTTTAAGAACACTGACAAGTGCATGTCTAATTGATGCATGTTAAGTTTATAGCAGTGCAATGTACACAGTTGAGTCACATTATTATGACAACAAGTTAATATCCAGAATAACGTTATGTGCTGTACGGACAGCAGCCAGATGGGCTGGGAGTGACTCAGTAAGGTCCCGGTAGGTTGTCACAGGTATCTGGAGTCATGCTGACTGCAGTGCATCCCACAGCTGCTGGAGGGTGCGTGGGGGAGGACCTACAGAGTTAATACAATGAACAAGGTGGTCCCACAAATGCTCAGTTGGGTCTGGGGAAGTAAGGGGCCAGGCTAGTACTTGGAAGTCTTGGTCATGCTCCTCCAACCAATGTTGGACATGTCATAGCTGAATCATTTGAGAGTCAGTTGCCTTCCACATGGATGAGTGGACCCAGAGAAGGCTGGATAAGTGACTTCCTTCATGAGAAATGAATATTAAAAAGAAAAAAAGACTGCAGTACTTATACCATCCACTGCTGAATATGCACTTTAGCACTAGCAGGCTAACAACTTTTGAATGAGAGCTTGTTAACAAACTACTGTTTAAAATGTCAACACCTTCCACGATCAATGAGTACTGCTGAAAAGTATGTGCTGCAAGACCTTGATGGATGACAGTGGGCCCTAATTTGAGCAGAAGCCTGCCTGGCATGAGAAAGACTTTTGACAGGTAATTTTCTGCCTCCGTATACTAACAGACATTTTGGGGCCTAAATTAATTCCTGACATTAACTGCTTTTGTGCTCAGCTTTGACTGTGTGTATGTGCCTCTATATTTAGCTATTAAAGGTTCTGCTGATTTGCATTATGAGAGTTCTCCCTGCAAGAAAACCTCTGTTGTCAAACTAAAAGAAGACAAATACATATGGATAGTAAAGTTCTGAAACATCAGAAGCTCCCAGCATGGATAAACACAGTGTCTGACATTTACTGTAAATAACCCCATATACACCCAGATCAGCCTTAACATAAAACCACCTTGTATCTACACTCTTTGCCCATTTTATCAGCTCCACATACCACATAGGCGAACCTTGTAGTTCTACAGTTACAGACAGGAGTTAATCTCTGTATCTAACTGTAGTTTCTCTGTATACTATATTAGTTCCCACACAGTGGTCAGGACCCCACAGCACCACCACAGAGCAGGTATTGTGTGGGTGGTGCATCATTTTTAGCACTGCAGTGACACTGGAGTGGTGACGGTGTGTTAGTGTGTGTTGTGCTGGTGTGAGTGGATCAGACACAGCAGTGCTGCTGAAGATCAAACACTTCAGTGTCACTGCTGGACGGAGAACAGTCCACCAATGTTAACTATCCCGCCAACAGCGTACTGTGGGCAGCGTCCTGTGGGCAGCATCCTGTGACCACTGGTGAAGGACTAGAGGATGACCAACACAAACTGTGCAACAACAGGTAAGCTATCATCTATAACTGCACATCTACAAGGTGGACCAGCAAGGTAGGAGTGTCTAATAGAGTGGACAGTGAGTGGGCAGTGTTTAAACACTCTAACAACTCTGTTGCATCTGTGCTGAGAATGATTTACCATTCAAATAATGCTTGCTCTGTAGTGGTCCTGTGGGGGTCAGTATTCAAAGAAACATATGAACTACAGTCAGTAACTGTAGAACTACAAAGTGCACCTTTAAAGTAGGCGCAGGTGATAAAATAGACAATGAGTACAGATACAATCAGGTGGTTTTAATGTTATGGCTGATTGGTGTATGTAGACATGTGCACACCATATGGCCAACAGTATGTGGACACCTGGCCATCACACTCATATCCAAACCTTGGGTATTAATACAGAAAACATGTTTCCTTAGCACCAGAATCCACTGGTGGCATGCCTTACACGACTCCAGCCAACAACTGGCATTGCTTGTAGCAAACTTAAGCTTGTGTGCAGCAGCTTATCTTGGAAACCAATTTCATGAAGTTCCTGAAGTTATTGTGCTTATGTTGCTTTCAGAGAAGGCTGGAACTCTATAGTGGATGATGCAACAGAGGACAGGTGATGTTTATGCAATATGCTTTTCAGCACTTGGCAATCACACTCTGTAAGTTCGTGTGGTCTGCCACTTTGTGCCGGAGCTGTTGTTGCTTCTGGATGCTTCCATTACAATAACAGCAAATACAGTTGATTGGGGTAGATCTGACCTCATCAAACTGACCAAGGTGGCATCTAGGGACGGTGCCGTGTTTAAAGTCAATAAGCTTTTACTGTAACCTGTTCTACACCCGATGTTTGTTTCTGGAGATTTACACATTGTTAGCAATAGATGTGACAGAAATAGCTGAACCCAAAGTTTACAAGTGGTGTCCACATACTTCTGACCATAAAGTGTAGGTTGCTGACCTTACCAATGCTTGTTTGGTAACCCATGTGTTTTACATAGGTAGCAGCACTGTTCAGGACCCCATCCTTACCCTGGGAATGGATTAGGGATAGGGATCTTTTATGAAACCATCACATTCCATGTGGTTAATCTGAATAACACCCAACATCTTTTTGTGAGACCCTTTAACTTTAGTACATTCAGAGCAGCCTGGCAGTATAGTGGTTAACACCCTCATCCTATTGGATGGATACTGTGGCTCAAGTCTCCACATAGGCAGGAATGCTACTAGTTAAGCTGCCTCTGCAAGCAACACGTAATAAACATAAAACATTAATAAACTCTCTGCAATATACTGCAAATTAAATAAAATTTCATTCAGGTTTTAGGTTTTCCATTGAGTTCCTGTCTCCCAAAGGGTCTGGGCCTGTTTGTGTGTTAGTACAATCTTTATATGAATTTCCTGATAATATGCCAATATGCAAAATGCTAAAGGATTACATGGCTGTCAGCTACACAAGTAAAAACAGAAGAGGCTTTATCTCAGACCCGCTTCTGGGAATCGAAGTATGCTTTGGACTAAAAATATACACTGCTGAAAAGAAGTCTTCTCATAAGAACAAGCGCGAAGGCACGTGAATGTGCTTGAAAACTGCATAAAAACATACAGATTTCATAACGGCTTCGGCAAAGCGTTCAGAGAGTTTCACGTTTGCTGGATTTCATACATATTTTTAGGAGCCAAGATATTTTAATAAAGTCTAATCAGCCAGAAACATGTTTCCCCAAATGCATCTTCCATCTCTCATAGTGCCCTACACTTCCACAAAGGCATGAAAACTCATCTCCCGCTTTTATTCATATCCTCACCTTTATTCAGGTTACCAGCTTTTGCATCACCATCAGAATTTATGAGCAGTTGTAATCATTTTCCTACTGTGAGAGGTGGGATAAATACCAGGACCGTTTTGACTTTGAAATGTAATATACATCTCAGCTCAAAGGAGCGTGCAGATGCTAGGGATGTACCGATACATGGAATAGACAGTATTTATACAATATGATGAAGTCTAGATTATAGACGTTTTATGATACAGGATAATTAAGGGGTGTCAAAATCGTAACAAGTCTATATGCAACTTTTATTTCCCTATAATTATAAGGTGTACTTAGAAAATTTGCTGGGTTTATGTACCAATTAATTTATACATTTTCCACCCTTTAAGATCTTTTGTTTCTGCTCCTGTAAGACAGATATGTAAATGGTCTTAGTTCTAAACGGCTGTCCTGTATTGAGTTAAAAAAAAAAAAAAAAAGTTCTATAACTTTAGTGTTAATGATGCAACTGTAAAGTGTTGTTTTCATGAAATCACAAAAACAGTCATGCATCTGAAGTTGCCACCTAACTTTTAACCATGTTCGCGGTCGCCCTGGTCTTTATCTGTAGGGTCTGCGGAAATAAATGTAATTAAATGAGCTTTACCGGAGCACAGCCAAAATTACAGCAGCTTGCTATGAAAACAGCTAAAATGATTTCCTAATGATGTAAATAAATACTGAGTATACAAAAGCAAATATCAGTCAATGGAGGGAAAAGGAAAACGAGGAATGCCATGGCAGATGAATTGCAGCACTGAAGAGCTTTCATCCAGTTCAACTGATTGTTATGAACAGGTGATGTATGCACAGATGTTAGTCACAAGCTAACATTATAGTATAAGCTAATGTGCTATGGAATTGACTCAAGAACATTGTGTCGAACAATACAATAAAACACTGCATGAAGCAGAGGCTCGTTAGTACCTCCTTATCACAGTGGCCACACGGCCCGGAGACTATCCTGGGTAGTGTTTGTTTTGTAACGGGTACCCATTACACGTAAGCCTTAAACAAGCTTTTTCCCAAATGACTGCAAAGGAATTGTATGAGCTACTCCGCTTACCACTATTAAGCTACTAGCATAATATGCTTTACCGTTCCATTTTTGGCTCGTGAATAATTTCATAGATAGTGCCCAAATAATTCCTCTTTCATCTTGGCTGGATAACAACCACGCAACCACAGAATGGATAAAGAACGTTCTTACGACATGAGAAACAGGGGGCGAACAATTCCGGTTTGACAATCATATACAGTTTAAGGCAACTCTGATCCGCCCTCTTCTCCTTGCTACCCCTAAGAACACATCACGCCCGCTCTCGCCCTACTTATCAAGCTCCGCAGCTCAGCTTCCTTTCATCCCCATGGCAACAACTTCAGCTGCTTATCCTAATCACTTGAAGTTAACCTTGATATGAAAACGTGCCCAGGGGACTACTCATGCCATTGTGTCAGCTTCTGAAGGCAAGCACTTCCAATAATAGCCATAAAAGACATTGCTGGCTGAATGTGAGAAGAGCCAGAAGATAAATGAGAGGGAGGATGAACGAAAGGAAGGAGAGAGAGAGAGAGAGAGAGAGAGAGAGAGAGAGAGAGAGAGCGAGAGCGAGAGCGAGAGCGAGAGAGATCATCACTTCAAAAAAGACTATAGAAGATTTCAGCTTCAGTGGGAGAATGCCCAGAGCTGTCCGAGGTGCTGAAACAGAGCACCTAGTTCATTGCCATAAGGCCTCATTAAATCTCTGAAATATGCCCAGTAAAAGTCGTATCATTCGTCTCTATTCTTTATGCACATGTTCATTTTTGTGTACATGTTGCTGAACGATAAACAGGAGCTCTTATAGCTATAACACTATCTTTCTATCTATACGCTAAAACATTCTGTCGCTGTCCATTTTTGTCAATGTTTACTTTTATGCATCATTTAAACAAAGCAGCTGCTGTTTACAATATGTGAAAACTTCATGATGAATGGACCAACATAAATGACCCAAAACCGCTTGGTAAGAAATCTGGTTCCATTATGGACCATAAATTAGGGGTTGCCCTCTCCTGTAAAGGTGCCATTCTTGTTTGTTGAGATACTGGTTTTGTATACTTGTAATGCGGACAGCACGGCAGATAATGCAAGATAGAGCTCCAACAAGGAAAATCAACAAGCATCTACCTAACAAAGGCAACAGCAAAGTGGGAAGCTGCAGTCCTCCTCAACAGCCTTCACAGTAAAAACAATCCACAAGCTGCGTGAATGAAAGCAAGATCTAAATATTACCAGGAACAATAAATGATAATAAATTTAGACTGATATGGATAATATTTATTGAGATAGACATACAGAGGTAATGTCTCTCAGTATGGCTTTAGGCCGCCATGTTTGCTAACACAACATGCCAGACGTTTCAGCATGCAGTTGTGGAGGTTCCGAAAGCTGTCTTGTGATAACTCATCCCAAGAGGCTTGAATGTTCTCAAACAGTCCCTGCAGATTTTGTGGTAGAGGTGGAGTGACACATCCCTTCTGAACATGGCATGTGACAACAGACCGTTCATTTTGGCGCTGACCACGGTGCCTCCACACACTGATACAATGGTCGTCTCCACCAAGACAAAAGCGGACCTCATCACTGAAGATGACCTGCTGCCATTCTGAGTCACTCCATGACAGTCTGGCACGACACCACTGCAGCCTTTGGTGACGTTAACGTGGTGTTAGACCAGTCGTAGTAACTGTCTGCAGTCGTCTGCATGTGGTGCTGGCACTAACAGGATGACTTATGGAGGGTAGTACCGCTCACTGTTAGGGTCTCTTGCCATTATCAAAATCATTCCTCTAAGTCCTTAACCTGGCAAACCATGTGAGCTTTAAGTTGGGGGAGGAGGGATAGGGGTAGTACAGTAGTACCCATTTAAAACTCTTGCTGTCGGTATTACATATTAGTCCTTTTACTTATTGAAATGCATAGAATAATACATACCGCTACGACAGATTAACTAAGAATCTGTTCAGATTATCTATCTAAACATGTGCTGCTCTGGTGCACAGAGACTGCAATTTATTTATTAACACCGTGACATGCGCTTTTCTAAACAATAAGTCATTGGGCAGCTCAACATGCTTGGAAAAGGACGTTAACTGGCAATTCTATGACGTCAGCCAACATCAGCATCATGCTGACTGATGGGGAGAGGGAGTGGCATCCTGCCCACTCAGAGACAGCAAGGCCATGGATGGCGGTGACACTGCCAGGGACTGTAATTTCCCAGCAACATGGCCAACACAAGCAAGCGTTCAAATACAGTATTGCATCAGGCTGCAAAGCCTTCAAGATGTCTCCAGTGCAGCAGGAGCAGTGTGGCGTGCCTGCTGTTGGGTACAGACAGCTTCTTTGACTATAAGGGAACATTTTAGTGATGTTGCAGTTGTTCGCTGGTGTCACTGCTGTAAAATGTGCAAATGTAAATGCGTAGGTTTTGTAATACACTACATCTTTAAAACTAGAATCGTAGGCCTAATCTTTAATAAATGTACAAGAGAGTAATTACTTTCTTGCTGATATTTGTTTAACAACTTCGCATTTTTGTGTTTGGCCAAGCAGAATGTTGGCATATTACCTCCTTTCATGTTTTGCCTAGACTGCACAACATGGTTCAAGAGGCTGTGTAGTGCGCAATTGCCAGGAACCAATTAATCCTGCTTAGTGGAGTATCACTGGACAATTATGTAAAGGGTACTCCCTTAGATTCATTACAACCTAGAATTAGTAGTCCGCTGTGGAGTCGGCCCTTGATTTGACGTGTTTGAGCACTGTGTGCCACGAGTTTTATTTTGATCTGATATTCTCTCCATCAGTCTGTGCCTGCTATTCCTATCAGTCCTCCCCCACCCACTTCTTTCCGCACTCGGAAATGTGCCTGGCTTGAAATGATTGCAAATGCAAAGCAAGACATCTCTTCAGCACTTAATGCATCAATGTTAGCGTTGTGATCCATGAGAGATGTCACATTCACAATGTTCTCTTTAAAGGTCCTCATTAGCCATTTCCCTCTGAGGCTTTGACACTATCAATTATTATTAGCTGAACAAATAGGGTTGTAATAATGATGAACTGAAATCTGCCAGCAAAGACTGCAACTTGTGTCTAAGGGGAGAAAAATAAAAGGTAAAAATAAAAGTGATGCACAAAGAAAACTAATTAAATGGTTAAGCAAAAGTGGGCCACTTTCGAGAGACGTCCTTTTATACCACCTCCTGACTGGGCAAAAAAAACCTGAAACAGATTTGTAAAGAGCCATTGCCTGAAGCAGGAATGGGTTTCTGAAAATGTCCAGAGGACAGAACTCATCATTAGGTGAACATTTTGGAAAACCCTTCAATCAAATAGGAGAAAAATATTAACACTGGCCTTAATGCTTGGGTGCACTGGAATATTGCTTTGTGCTTTATGGAGGTGTTTTGTGGAGGGTCACCGAACACGTTTGGAAAGCACCACTGGGAGAAGATTAACCCGGGTGGAAAAAGATTGAGGTAACCCAGCTCCATTTTATACTGCCCAGGGGCAACAGGCGAGCTAATTATGAGTGACCCGGAGAGCAGAGGGAAATCTGCTCACCCCTGGCCTCTCTCCTTCCATTAAAGCCAATGATGCAAGGCCTGCCTGCAAGTCGTTTCTTCCAAAGCAGATACCCAGGTCCTCTGTGGCGAAATAGGTCAGGCTGATGGTACTCAGAGTTAAAGCTAGTTAAGATTCTGCATCTGCCCTTTTAGAGCATTAACAAAACAACAGTGTTAATGGCACAACAGAGAATAAAAAGACAGATAAAAGTTAAGTGATTCATTGCAGTCAGGCATTACGGCCGCTAAGACACAACAGGGATGTGCAAAGCAGGGACCAAGGTACGTCCAGTAACATTCAGGGTTCCTAAAACGTTTGGGCTTAGAAGTGTAGATCCAAGGAAAACATTATCAATGTATTTACTGCCGTCCCCACATTTATGTCCTGGGAGTAAGGGATGACTGAAATGAATCACTTAACTGGACAAAGGTTGAGCCCAGTTACGCCCAGATTTTTTGAAATAGAGGTTCCTAAAGGTGTTTTGGCTTGGACGTTTGCTTCTAAGGAAAACATTATCATGAGGTTCAGTTAAAAATAAAAACACTCACATCCCATTCATTAAAACAGCCCATAATATCCCTTGGAAGCATCTTCAGGGAACCTAATTTCTTCAGTGGCATCGCTTCAAAGATCTGTTTTATTGGTACGTTTTTTAAAAGCTGGCAGCGTACTTCAAACAAAAAACAACATTTCCAAGCCACAAGTCTTTTGTCCAAGAGACTAGAGACCAGTGCAGTGGTTTGAGTATGGCTGATCCCTGCATTGATTGATCTTAGGACATTTTCACACCAGAGCTATTTTTCTTTCTGAACACAGAACTGTACTGGTTGTTTGGGATATTCGGTCAAGTTTAAGCTAAGAGGCACCCGATTTGTGGTTGTCCTGAAATTGGTGGTCTGGGGATCACTTTCAGCAAACTCTGGCGCACCTGTAGAAGCTATCCGAACCTAACCTGCGGAGCTCATTTTGTAATGTGACTGCTCTGACTTCACTTCCCTTTTTGCATATTGTGATGGCAAAGCTCTGCTCCTTTCCACTTGCGTGTTTATATACAAGGAATACAATAAACAGCAGTAAATGGATGAAGCTACTCCCTTCCATTTTACAAAAACCTGCATGCGGGAAAGTGACATACGGACATATGTGCAATCCGTCCACAGTAAGAATAGAATAAAAGCAGCTCTGAAATGGTCCTGGGTGTAGGTATTTTGGACAAATGTGAAAATAAAATGCCTTTACACCGCCCCTTGACCGTGATTGGTCGCATGGTTGAGCAGGTCACTGCATGAGGCGGTCCACTAATAGTGCTCTGTCAGAATGACATACAGCTGGTTTTAAGAAAACTTGGCTGTGTGTTCGGCGATACTTGTAAACTGCAGAGTTCACAGCTCAGCGGCACCCAAATGAGATTAATTCAACACCTTTATTTTCAGAAGGATTATATACAGCTATACGGACTTCAAAATGGTATTAATTACTCATTTTCTACATTGCTATATCCTTCAGGGTCACAGCAGAGTGATGGAGCCTATCCCAGCATGCAATTGGCAAAAGGCAGGAAACACCCTGCACAGGCTACCAATCCATCACATGGTAGACACATAGATATGTGGCAACACCTAGTGGCAATCCTACTCCAATTCACCTGGCTGCATGTCTACAGACTGTGGAAGGAATCCCACACTGAAAAGGGAAAACAAGGGAACTCCACACAGAACGGAAGCCGGACACCCCAGCTGGGAGTCGAACCCAGGTCAATTCACTGCCTGTATTTAAATCTAAAATTAAAGCACATCTCTTCACACTCGCTTACAACCTGCCTTAAGACTAAAACAGCTCCTTAAAATGATCATGCTCACATTGTCTACTGTCTATTTGTATGTCTGTGTTGCTGCTCTGTTTCTTTGTTGTATGACACCTATGCATTTCTTATCTGGGCTAACAATTGTAAGCGACTTCGGGTTTGCCAAAAACGCTATACAAGAATAAAATATTATTATTATTATTATTATTATTATTATAACATCCATGTTCCCTAAAATTATTGCCAAAATAAACCATTTAGACACCACTTTCAATACTAATCCAATACTAATACTGATGACTGATGTACTGAACCTCATACTACATATTAAAATCAGAAGTTTTAATTTAAAGCAAATCATTTAAGACAACCATTTGAAAGCATGTCATCATCCTACAACTGAACTGGCACTATACAGCCAACATCACATCACAAACTTTTAAATATTGGTTAAAGGTTTACATACATTCTTCTACTCCTCCAACCTTTTCATTCATTCTCTTCTACTGACATTGGCTTGTTGATTGATACCGATAAGAATTCTTCATTCTAAATTCACCAGTTTCTGCTTATAGCTAAGCACCTATAATAAAGAGATCCCTCAGACGCTGCTTCCTATCGATACCTCCACTTCCACTCCCAGACACCAAATGCTTCATTTGTGAAACACCGTTCAGCAAATCAAATAACAGTTTAGACAGCCGACGTACACTTCAGCTCACACCAAAGACCCGAGGCAGAGCAGGAATGGGATAAACTCGACCCACTGTGGTGAAAGCAGGATGTTGATGCTTGGCCCGCAAATCCATGGATTAAAAGAACACTCACTTAAACATCTGCGTGGAACAAGTGGGTTTAATCCTGTTTCAGTAACACCTACCCTGGAGTGAGTGTAGATCCCTCAAGACCCCCCAGGTCCACAGGGAGTCAGCAGAGAGGACAGTTCCTCCTGTGCGCCCCGCTGTTTCAGGAGAAAATGTGATGACTACAGTAAACAAAAACATGTCTAAAAAACATATGGCAAAGCTGCAAGGCTATCAGTTCAAGCTCAAATTGGGTCATTTTCACACATGCATAATAACTGGTGCTCTATGGCAAATTCAGGTGTCATTCAGGGTAATGACTCATTATATCAGTTTAATCTTCTCAAAGTGACAAACATGCAGAACAACAGTTTTAGTTCAGTGGGACTAAAAACAGAACGCTCTGATACACAAACACGTGAATGAAGCAGATGACAAAGAATAATTGGCCACATGTCTCTGGGTATTGCGCCTCCTGTGCAGGTGTTGAAACGGGGACTAATAAAAAGTGATGAAAGAACGGCAACAATAATGCAATAATGCAGAAGTATGAGTGAGGCCGGCCACAGGGCCCTGACCTGCTTTCTTTATCTCAGCCACTGAGGGCAGGGGACAGAGCATCAATAATACATACAAACAGCACTGCGGTCTGCCACCACCACACTCAGGCACTTTCATTAAACCTGCTCTCTGTCACTGTTCTATCCCATGATGCACACGGCACGGTCTGATGTGAAAATATGCAGCACAGAGGACTGTGGTGTCCATATTGGCTCAGCGTGGGTCCGGCTAAGCAGAACAGATCCTGTGAAGACTAGGGGTATCCTGCCACTCAATAGCCAAATATATAACCTATTACAGTGTCACCTGGTATTAATAAAACAGAGATGAATTTACTGGATGTGGATTTAAAACTGTTCTTTCAGAATCATCCGGTGGTCACAGCAAACTACAAATGAGCTGGCCACATTTTTTGATTTACTAAATTTACTAAATTTACTAAAATAGGAATTAAAATACATGTTATTACTACTGATACTACTAGTAGTACAATTAATAATACTACTACCATAGTAATTATTACTTTTTTATTATTATTTTTATTGTTATTATTATTATCAACAACAACAACAACAACAAACAACAACAACAACAACAACAACAACTACTACTACTACTACTACTACTACTACTACTACAACTACTACTACTACTACTACCACCACTACTACTACCACTACTACTACTACTACTACCACTACTACTACTACTACTACTACCACCACTACTACTACCACTACTACTACTATTATTACTATTATTATTAGCGACCAAAATAGCCAACTATTCAACAATTCAACCTAAGGAGATGGAATAGACTGTCATTGTTGCAAATTGCAGTAATGTGTAATTTTATATAGAGTTGCTCAGTTTTGATTTAAACCTATTTTGATTTAAACATCACACTGTGGTTTTGTAAACACAAAAATCTGAAAAATTACTTGTGCTTTTAATCAATCTCCTTATATCTGATTCAGTTCACTAAACAATACGTACATTTGTTTACCTTCGGCAATGTTCTGACCTGTGATTGGGCAATGGGATCACGCCCTGTGGAGTGTGTGAAAATTAGTATATGGTTGGGAAACAAAAGGCTTCCTCTTTCAGCTCCTGCCACTGAGAGTGGGCAGCGTGCAATGTTCCTTATGTCTAGAACATCATCTACGTTCTCACTAAACCAAAGCATGGACTTGCTCATTCGGAACCTAACTAAGCTCCATCAGCACCACATGACAGCCTCAGTCTTCCAAGAGCAAATAGGAAGCAGAGAAGGAGAGTTAGACATTGCGTCAGAGGAGATCAGGGTTGTGTGGGTAAATACAGCTTTCAACTCATCAAGCCAAGGCCTGACTCAGTGAAGGTGACAGCCTAGTATGGGCTGATAGGTCCTACCAGACACAATAGACTGTGACACTCTCTCCACGTAGACCGGCTGAGGAAAACAGGAGGACGCATATGTGTGGGTTGTGTATATGTGTGATTGTTTGTATGTATTTTCAAGATAAGAATGTTCTGAAAGCCAGAGGGAAATGGAGCACATTTCGACAATTTCACAATACATTATGACAGCAGCAAAATTATCCAGACTCTGTTTATTTAATTATTATTTTTAACTCTTTCGTTACAGAAGCTGTGGCTGGGGTCATTCTGAGGGTTAGGCTTTATAAATCAATGCAGAAAGGGATTGATCAGTGTTTTGGGGGCTGATACCAACTGCTGAAGGCCTTTTTAGCATGATCATTACAACTGATATTGAACGAGGGCAGAGCCGGACCTGTTATGCTGAATTCATTTGGGTAAAAATAAATAAATAATTAAATAAAAATCCACAAATCTTTCTAACATCAGCATAGTGACAGCATTATGGGCAATGGATTATTATGAATTTATTTAATGTGAAATAAAGACATTAGGGGACTTTGTGATCTCATTTTTCTGTTATATACTGGGTTCACCTGATATAAAAAAAAAATTAAAAAAAAAATATTGAAGACCATAAGAGGAAAAAGAAAACTGGTAATATTTAACTCCTGATGGAGCATCCACTCCCTGCTGCAGTCTGTGGAATGTATTTTGTCACATCTCCTTTGAAAACAATGGAATTTCTAGTTTGCCGTTGTTTGTCTACTGTAAACTTGTGAACGCAGTCTCAGTCATCTTTGCTAGCTCTGATGTTTTCTGAAACTCACTGTAATGGGGGAAATGATGCACAACCGTGTTAAATACACGGAAAACTATTATCATCTATTAAGCAGCACTTAAGGCTTTGAGAAAGAGGGGGGGGAAAAAAAAAACAAAAAAACAACCAAGCTTCACTTTTGCTTCAGATCAGAAAACATCCACAGGGGTTTCTGTCCATCCTTAAACTTTTGAGAAGCCTTTACAGAAAAAAGAAGATCCATACATCCATTAATGAGCTAAAAACCCTGAAAGCACACCTCCTGAGAAGAATGCAAGCTCTAATAAGGGGCGGTTGGTTGAAGAGACCTCGGTGTAATGCCCTGTTAAATACTGTGTATATATGTGCATGTTTAAAGGAACAGAGAGAGTAAGACAGAGAGAGTAGGAGAGGGAGGCCTGGTGGACATGTGGTGTGATTTGTGATTCGTCATATACTCCACGTATGTGTGTGGGAGTGGGTGGTGGGGACAGGTGGTCCATTTATTATTATGTAACTGCTTGTGTCTGTGCGCATGAGCAAGCTGTCCCTTCCTTCACCATTGTTCGCCATAATCACCACCATAAAGAAAACAGAGGCAACAGAGAACAGGAAGAGGCCATAAATGACACTTCTTCCCCAGGGGCTGATAACGTCCTGCTTCACCACTCAACCTGCTCCCCATAACACTTCCTTCTAGCACGCCATCACTCCTGCCCTGTCTCTCTCCCTTGCTCATGCGTGCACACACACAAACATACATTAGGCTGCCAGTTGATTAGGTATTACCTAACCTAACACTGCAGCTTTCCTCTATCACCATTCATCAATGCAAAAGGACCATCACTGGACCCCTCAGACCAGATATTATGGTATAGTACGGATACGAGTGTATCATGGGCAACAACACAGCAGAGATTTTGACCCAAATCCCGATGTCATGGTTAAGAATGGTCAGTCACTCAGAAATATCCAGCCAGTATCGATCCTGTCATCTGAAAATGACCATTAGTACAAAAAAGCTACAGGAAGTGAGGCCCGCGAGCCAATGTTCACCCACAGGGACAATTGAATCGGCTTCCTAGAAGGTTGCCCTAAATCTCCTAGCTCCTCACTCATATGTCTTTCACCTCCTCACCTTTGTCTTTACACACACGCACACACGTTGGTTAGTGAGAACTGTGCAGTTAAAGGTTAAAAGTTAGACTATGTTTTTTTTTATGGAAAGTAGATGTGTATGTATATATATATATATATAAAGTTGTCATTGTCCACTGTCTTTAATAGCCACTGTCCATTTGTCATTCTCGTAAATATATACACATGTATGTATATACATATATACATACAACTACTGTAATCTCAAACATGTCCAGTGATACTCGGGGTGGCCAGGTTTATTTATTTATGTTTTTTTTGTTTTGTTTTTTTTTTCTGTTAGTGGCTTTTTGACAGCTACACATCCATTTAGACCCAGGGGATTGAGCTTTGAAAACACCAGTTTTCAGATCTGAAGCAAAAGTGGAGCTTGACTTCCTCATCTCTCTCAAAGAAAACGCTCAGTAGAGTTTATCTAATAGTCCTAGTTTAGGTGTGTTACTTGGTCTTATGCAGTTAGGAGTCAATTTCTTTAAAGTTAATTTAAGTTAAGAAATTTAAGTTAATTTCTTTATATGTTCTAAATACTTTCTGAACTCCCAGTTGGGAGACTGTGCAAGTGCAGAGAGGTCACGAGGTAGCTTTCCAGACTATCATCTTTGGAACATGACTTAATTATCTTATAATCTCTTAAGATCACAGGACAAATATGCTGTAATCTCTAGAAAACAAATTTACGTAATTTTGACATTATAAGACCACTGTCATTTGTCAATTGTCAGTCATGATCTCAGGATTTCAACTACAACTTATTATTTTAACTTTCCCCATTCTTACACATGTGGACTGTCTTATACCTAACACAGGAGGGCTGGGTGCAACAATACATTGTCCAACAACAGATGGGCTACAGTCAGTAACTGTGTACCTGTAAGATGCACATGTAAGGTATGTATTTCTGATAGCCTGAGATTGTACCTACAAGGTAGGAGTTGCTGATAGACTGGCAACTCACACGTAATGGATGATGCCAACAGCCTATTGTGAAATGCATGAGTTTGAGATCGGTTCGGTGTATAATCAGGGCAGAAATTCAATTTTTAGCATCCTCATATTTCTTTTCCCGTATGGAATTTCGTCTAGTGTAAAGTGCAAAACAGTCATTTAGAGGACTGAATTTAAAGCACACAGGCTTGCACCAAAGCCTGATGAAATTCCTATATTTACCGCACACATATATTCTGTGACAATGGAGCTTGCGCGCACACCGGCAGGAATAAATCTTCCAGCAGCTGGATTTACTAGCTGAGCAAGGTCCTCCATGAGATCGATTTCACACCATATTTCTGTAAATGATGGCTGCTGTGTCTCTGCCCTGAGCCCGGGCAGTCGTGTGCATGTAATATGTGCATGTGGAGTGTGTGAAGGGACAGAGGGAGAGAGACAGAGAAAGCGAGAGAGAGAGAGAGAGAGAGAGAATGGCAGAACAGTCCCAGGTTCCTTCACAAATGTGTGCTGGCTGGCCTCAGGCATGCAGCCTTTAGCTTATTTATCTGCAGGCAGAGGCCATCCGTCAGAGCAGAGCCACTAGCACTGAGACATCATCACTTACCTGTCCAACAACCATCCATCCTCCTTCTGCACTGATACGGGGTGTGTTACACACACACACACACACACACACACACACACATACACACACCTGACACATATGCACACAAGCACATGTATACTACCATTCGAGTTTGGACTCATTTCTGAACAGGCATAACCTACAATTTAGTTTTAAATCTATAAATAAAACAATAAGTACTTTAATTGAGCTTCCATTAAACATCTAAAGTATTTGGGGAGCTCAATAAATACAGCCCATATCAGTCTAAATTCACCATCATTAATGTAAATGATTTGAAAAATGAAATAAATGATTAATAATGGACATTCTACCCGTGACTCCTGCTGCCATGTCCACGCCCCCCTCGCCCGCCCTCCAATATTAAACATCTTTTCAGTTTTTAAAACTGCCGGCCCTTATACACCACCCAAAAACAACAGATTGTGTTTGGTTATTAAACCTCTCTTATCAAAGCAGACCATTCTCACCAGACTCTCTGGGGACACAAGGACGTCTGGTTTGCTAGACTTACATTTGATTTTCTTCAAAACTGCACTATTATATCTTAACCTCAAGCTGACATTAGAGAACAACAAAACTAGGCCAACCAGTTCATCACAAATTAACTTTAAAACATTGGAACCCAAAAACTCATTTCAAGCGTTTAAAACTGCGCAGGAGGCAGGCTATTTATATGCTGAACGTCTCCCGCACTGTAGAAAAACTACTGACTCTCATATGACATCATGTAAAAGCTCCAAGTGACAAGCTCCTCTCCCATCCTGTTAGATCACTCCATCATCAATAATGCACATTGCTTTATCCTCCCTTATCTGACCTCCTAAATCACCATCACGCTTCAAAGCCAACAAGAAAAATCACCCTTCGTTTCTACTCCACCTTCGCGAGGCCATTTCTCTCCTTCACATTCATCTGTTCTCCTCCCTCCATGCTTTCCGTTCACTAATGAGTCTATCAATGGCTGACAAATCAGACTGCGGCGCTTCTATCACTTTAAAAACTCTGCTCTAAACTGTCAAATGTGCTAAAGGGAGGATTAGTGATGAACATCAGCATGTACTTTGTGATGTGCTGAGTCCATTTTTACCTATTCATATTTTCCTATTCATTTTTTCCTCATAGGGAGTCATGCTAGGTGGCGCGGTCACCTCAGAACAAGAAGGGTCTTGGTTCGATCACAGGCTGGCCCATCTGGAGTCTTTTCTGTGTTAAGACTATGGCTACATTCACACAGCATGTAAAAGATGTCTAGATAGGATTTCCTCACACATCTTGGTTTTATTTTTATGTTATACTGTTTAGAATATCTTTTAAATGTGAGTGAATCAATGTTTCACCTGGCACACACCTGGTAAACAATCATGGCTACAGAAGGATGTAGGCCCGTTTCTGAGCGATTCAATAAATGGCAGCTGGGCTCATCATTCAGAATGTGTATACACTTAAAAGTAAAAACAACTTTGCTTCTGAGACACATTCTGTAGACCAGGGGTTCTGACCCATCGGATCATATCATCCATATCAGGTCAGTCACAGAAACCAATAGGTATAGTTATGTTATAGGAATGTAAAAGGTAGATGTAGACTGATGTGAAGTTTTTGGATTCCTCAATTTTCATCATTTAGTTAGTATTATTCCACACCGTGACGTGACCATTTCACTTCAAACCACTGTTTCACCCCACAGTACAAGCCTATGGACCCCCTGACGGAGCTTCAGGGCTCATTGGTGATCACTGGCCCACAGGTTAAGGGAACCCTGCCGTAGACTCATTCCCCTATGGCCATGTTCTGCCTTTTGTATTTCTACATATCTCAGCAGTTGTGACAAGAAACATTACCTCGTGTTCGAGGTCCAAGCAGTAAAAAACTATAAGGAGTGTCCAGTTAGACTGACCTAAAAGTTGCCTGAATTCTAAATGCTGTTAGGTTAAACCATCACCATGCAGTGGTGTTGGGTTGGTTATGTGGGGATAGGTTTAGCAAAACTAGGGCCAAATATGTGAGTGTGTGAGAAAGTACAGCAGAAGAAATGTCTGGATCAAAACACAGAATCTGGGAATCTACAACAAGGACAGCAAATTCACCAGGGTAATTCTAGAAAACCTCTAAGAGTTAAAATGTTGTTCTTCTAATGGTAAATACTCTTCCACTCTCTCCAAACAACATGCAAGACACCACTCCTGGTTTAGGCCTGGGTTAAAGAGGCAGCGGTAATGTACCCAATGCTGGCTGCTGAAATATTAGTAAACGCATTGACCTTATCTACTACAAATCTTATCTATTTGTTGGTTTTATTTTTCTTCCTGTGACTGAAAATCTCAGATGTCCTTTAAATGGGGATAAAGTGTCATTAACTGGACAGATATATAAACAGATACAGTCTAAAATCCCATTAAATTAGAGTTTTTTTTGTAAAGTATAAAGTTTTCCTGTAACGTTACATGGTTTTGGTGTGGTTTAGTAAGCCAACTTCGCACACTGCATAGCTGCTTTTTTTTTTTTTTTTTTTTTTAAGGGTAGAATGTGTCCATGTGCTTAACACCTGGAACAAAAGGCTTAGCACATCTGGCCCTGAGGCTTGTTCTTAAAAGACAACAGGACAAATATCTTCAATCAATTCCACAACACAAACCCACAATGGTAAATGTACAAAAGAAAAGCCAAGGCTGACCAGAGCTGAAGCGCTTAATGGACAAAGTGACGGCAGTGCTGGGTTAGGGCACTGGTCTGAAAGCAGGTGCTCAGGTCTGTATTTCTCCTCCATCTATGTCTATTTCACACAGAGCATGTACAATAGCATGAATAAAAGCTTTCTAAGACCTGATAGTTGTGGTCTCCCGTGGCACCCCTCATCACCAACGTTATACCTAAAAACTGCTCTCAGATCAGCCACTCGGGGCGATTTCTCCCAACAGCTCACATCCATCAGTGGCTGTGTGATTTATGGGCTTAATAGCAGGTTCATTCACAGCGCAGTGGCCTGGTGTTTTTCTCTGTTTGTGCTCCTGTCAAGCAGCACTGCGCAAGCAAGCCAGTCGGCCCTCTCTATTCAAACCTCCCACCAAGAGCCAGGGCTAAAGCCCCAGTTGGAAAGCGCGGTACACAGGCTGGCTGCGCGTGTGGACGTGTATGGTTGACTTTGAAACCTGTTATTTCTGTCTGACAAAATGAAACCGTTAATGCAATTCAGAGGCACGCCAAAATTGCTTATTCAGAATGAGTAAAGTAGAGCTGAGTAACAGTATCGGTGTGTCTATTATGAAGACCCAGGCAGCACCAAGACTGACACAGAAAAATGTAAACAGTTTTATTTTTCCTACTTATACTAAGTCAGAGTTAAAGCACAAAAAGCTGCCTGGCTTTTCAGCTTTGCCTCTTGTTGTCGCTTCTTCTCGAGGCAGCATTTCCACCTGGGGCTCCAACGGCCGGGCGAGGAAGAAGTAATACTCTCTCACTTATTCAACTTCCGAAACAGCTTTATCCTTCTGGGTAACGGGACGTGCTGGAGGCTATCCCAGCATTCAATGGGCAGAGGGCAAGAAACACCCTGGACAGGCTGTCAACCCACTGCAGGGCACAGACACAGACATACATCACCACACACACTTACTCACACCTAAGGGCAATTTAGCATCTTCAATTCACCTGACTACATGTCTTAGGACTGTGGGAGTAAACCGGAGGATCTGGGGTAAACCCACACAGACACAGGGAGCACATCTTCAAACAGAAGGTCCCTGGATGGCCCAGTTGGGAATCGAACCCAGGCTCTTGGAAGAAGTAATAAAAAGAACTAACTGAAGAACAGGTGTAACGAATCAGTCACATATTTCAGCTTTCCAAACTTACTCCTTGGACACTGTATTAGAAACTATGTGACTCTGATGAGCTAGCCACTCGCTAGTCTCTTTTATCATCTTGGCTGAATATTAATCCAGAATGTCACGGACATGTAAAAATCCCAAAACCTGCAGTAAGAGCACCACTATCATATAAATGTCTTTACTTTGAGGGGGATAGTCCACCAAACACCTAGCATCTGGGTAACAACTAGGCACCTGCATTGAAGGACCCCACTGGGACTTGGGTAGTTTTAAAACTGTTATTGCCACCACTACAATCTGAATGGCCTTTCCAGATGCCATTCCCAATTTTCTGCCTCATCATTGGCTTGTACGGCAGGTGTTTGGCCAGCATGTTTGTTCATACTGAGTATGTCTAATATGCCTCGTGGTGCTTTTAAAAGGAGAGTTGCTTTGCTACTGGTGGAACATAAATCAAACTAGTCTCGGACTGCAACCAGACTCCAGGACCCCAGGCCAGTAGGACACCACTTTTCAGTAGAACGACAGTGCAAAATGGCAAGTGCAATTTGTAAGCCTCCGAGCTATTTTGCGGCAGGCAGCTCTGCTGCTCAGATGAAATTTCTTTGTAAGCTAATGTTGACACTGTAGTCCATGTTATTTGACTTAGGCTTAGTGGTTAGGTAGCTCTTAGACCTGTGGTGGGCCTGTTGGTTGAAGTTTGGTCATAAATCTGTACTAAATAGATCTGTACAATGCAACAAGATATGGCTTCCAAGCCACACCTTTGCCACATTTAACCTCCATCCCTGGGAAAATATTCTAGGACTAGCCCTGTCATTTTTGCACACGTTACATTTAGTCAGCGTGTAATGGTAATTGTGTTTTATTTGGCCACTTTTAAAGAATTTACATGGGTATAGAATTACTTGGTTCCTTAAGCTTCACTGCTATTAGGTGCCCTCTCTGGTGCAATAGTAGCAGAATTAACCTCAGTAAATCCACCCTGTCACTGATGTACACATCACAACTGCACTGGATATGCCAATAAAGTACTGATTATTTTTAATTATTATTTTTATAATATTATTATAAATGTCAAAATTAAGAGATGCTTATAGATTGCTAACTCTGTTTTTGGAATAAAAAACTAAAACAAACAAAACAAAACAGATGATCTAAGTTATGCTTTGTGGAAGCATTAACATTATATGGGATTAAAATCCCACTGTTTTCCAGGTTGTCATGAATATATGATAAGACTGGAATGTAGGCTGGAAATGTTTTGCAAATTAAATAATGTTTAATTCATGCTCATGTTATCTATTTGTCCTTGAGTCCTTGCCCTCCAAAACACTTGTGACCCTGTTTACATTGGTCATGTAGTCAGAAATGACCAATAACGAATAGTGTAGAAGATGTGCATGACCACAGATGAGCAAGCCTATAACTGTATACTGCATAGTGGACCTACACAACAGATAGACCTCATAATATGGAAGGAACTGGATGTGTAAGGTAACCGTTTCTACTAAAGCAGACCGCAAATGTATTATAGATGGAAATACTCAGGTGTGCCAGGCAATTTCTTAAATACCAGACATTTTGGGCTGAAGTCCATCATCGCCGGGGCAAGTAAAGTGCTTTTGAAGCTGGATGGGGAAACTTACTGATAGTCACATTTTCTATATGCTTAAAGCAGAACATTTATTCCAGAAGCCTCCAAAGACCCTGGTTGTTCAGACGAGTCTCTCTTTTCTTTAAGTTTTCAAACTTTATTGCTACCATGGCAACTGCTAGCAATGTTAACAGTGATGTCATTAATATTAGGTCCACTGCTGTTAGTGTCTAACCACTGGAAATGAAAATGGCTTAATTGCAATGTTCAAAAAAAAAAAAGGTAGGAACTTGATACTGTGTGTGTGTGTGTGTGTGTGTGTGTGTGTGTGTGTGTGTGTGTGTGTGTGTGTGTGTGTGAAAAAGAGATAGAGAGAGAGAAGGAGAGACTGCAGGAACGGAAGAAAACCCTGAATAAGAGATCAGTTTCATATGCTATTGTGTGTCTATAAATTGGCTCATTTTATAATGGAGTATTCATGTCACAAGTGAAGCTGAGAACAGATGACTCTGAATCCCCCAACCGTATCCTGTCGATTTCAGCAAGCTGCTTAACACAATGCACACATTTTCGGAAAGCTAATCTGCTCTGGGGAACTGGAGAATTGGGCTTGCGAGCACTTCACCACTCATAAGGAGTGGACATGCCAGCTCCAGAGAGATCCAGGAAAAAAAAAAAAGGGAGTATGGGGGTGGGAATGAAATTAGCACTTAAATAAACACCATTAATAGAATAGCAAATATACAACACCCAAAATAAATAAATAAATAAACAAAACTAAATCATCATCAAGTGCTCTTCACTGGGCTGCATTGTCAAAAAAATAGTAGAAGGAAGTACTGAATTGTAATGTTGCTTGGAAGAATAAACAAAAGACTAAGACTGATATGAGCCATATTTATTTATTTAGCTTCACATACAGAAATAGTGTCTCTCAGGTATGGCATTGAGTTGTAGAGGTTCCTATTGGTGTCCTGTCATAATTCATCCCTTGTAGCTTAAATATTCTTTCACAGTTCCTGCAGGTTTTGCGGTAGGGAGCTGGTGGAGTGACACCTGGCCTTCTGGACATGTGACACGTGACAACAAACTGTTCATCTTAGTCGATGACCATAGTGTCTCCACAGACAGATTTGTTGGTCGTATCCACCAAGACAAAAGCAGGCTTCATCACTAAAGATGACCCGCTGACATTTTGAGTCACTCCATGACAGTCTGGCACGACACCAATGCAGTCTTTGGCGTCCTTGACGTGGTGTTAAGGACAGTAGTCGTAGCGGCCTGTGTGCTTGTAGCCCCGCATCATGCAGCTGTCTGCCAATGGTGCTGGCACTGGAGGGCAATGGAGGGCATCCCTCCTGGCTGAATGTCTGCAATTGTGGCTGTTGGGTCAAATAGGTACAGCTATATAGCTCGTCCTTGTTCACGTCACATGCACGGCCGACTACCAATATATGCATGGTCTGTTATCACTTAGTTAAGCGGCTCCGTATTGTTTGCCTAATTAATAAACAAAATATCCAGCATTACTTGACTAATAATATAATCGACAGCACTAGATGGCATATCAACGAAAACAGCAACAGACGCATGAGATAGGGGAGTGGCTTACAATGCATGTAGCAATGGCTGCAACTGTGTTTCTGTGTGTGAGAGCAAGGCCGAGCGAGAGCTCATATTAAAGCGAGAGCGAGGTGAAATTGAGTTTTGCCATGTAATTGTGCATATTGTCTCATCAATTCCTGGAGCACACCAAAGAGGACAAAGAGAGAGAAAGAGAGAGAGAGGAAGGGGGGAAAAAAAAAACTAAATCAGACAATGTGCCACAGCCAGCGGATGAGAGGAGACAGCAGTAAATAAAAGGGTTGGGAAAGAAAAGAAACTGAGGGAAAATATCACAGAACTGTCAAGGCTCTGGCAGCAGAGCGGCCCTTCAAAAATCTCTCAAGCTCTGATCTTCAGAAACAGGTGAAATAAAGAGCCATGTGAATACAGCTGAACAGCCCAGACCATACCATATATCTGTGCTATTCAGAGACTCATTGTGACTGGTTTAATCCCACAGGGAAGCGATATTTCAATGGTTGCTCGTATTTGGCTAATAATGCACTGCTCTGGTTAATACACACTGTAAAGGGAATTCAGTCCATGCAATAATATGGAGGAGAGGTCTGAATCCCTGTTACTATACAGTGATGGCACCGGGTACTGCCAAGTTTATGTCCTCTGTCTCAGACAGCCTGATTCAAAGCGTTTAGAGCATGCTAAACCGGTTTGCGGTAAGGTGGCGGCTGACTATTTCAAATGCAAATGAGCATGTGTTTGGTCGAGGTGTTCCAAACCTTACAGGCGCCGATCACACCGCTGAAACTACATAGCCTGAATATGTGCTTAAAAGGCTTTGATAAATGCGCTGTGTTTAAAGTGTTTGACTCATAAGGACCGTGATTAATTTCCCCACCCTCCCATGATTATCCTTTGCACCTCAGCCACAAGCGAGACGCAGGATGCAGCTGTTTAACTATAAGCTCACGAAAGTCATACAGAATAGCTGGGCTAATTGCAGCATTTGCATAGGTAATCAGAGTTTTGAAATGAACCTAACCAATTACGAAATTACATTCCCACGTTTCATCTATTGTTAAAAAAAAAAGTGCTGTGTTGATTAGCAGAACTCTCAATTAATGCAATCAACGGGATCACTATTCCATTTATAATTACCATGATTTCGGTTCCTGTTTTCCAGCCTTTTCCACCAAGATAGATGCAAAATACTGATCTGAAGAGGAACCTTTCTAATCTGCGTGTAGGCACTGTGCTCCTAAAAGCACAGAGGAGCAGAAAGCACTCAGTGCTACAGGGCACGGGGCTGGGTTTGGTGGTGCAGCTTATTAAAGGTTCCCCACACTCGAAAGACACTGAAGGTGCCTTGAAGGCCTGCTGCTTAAAGGATATGCTTCTCTTACACTGCAAAAGAGACAGATGGAGAAAGACACCGGGAAAGAAAGGGACAGAAAAAGAGTGACTGGAGCTTTTAGACAGACATAAAAAAGGTCCCTGAAGCTTATTTCCAACTTTGTTTCCAAACATTCACGTGCACCAACATTCAGAGAGATGCATCAGCACACAAGCTGATGTAGAGTCTCTCACATACACACACACATACATACACTGTGGATCAAAGGGAGACCTTGATGTGGAAAAGGCAGTGCCGGAGGGTAGAAAAACACTTTTCTGAGTGAGAGGATGATTGCTGGGAAATGGAATGGAAACAATGATACCCATACACAACAAACGTAAAGCCACAGCTCCAGCACCCTCTAACCCACACCCAGTCTACCCTTAGACATATACTGATTAATCAAGCACAAACCTGACCACACCTGACCAACCCTCAGTCCACGTATGCGCACCACCTGATTAATTACACACCTCTGATTATCCCCATTCTAAAAACCCAGAACTCACACGCATAAGCACTGCACACACACAGCGATTAATTAAGTGTAACGCTGGTTCCTGCTCCACACCCGCTAACCGATCGCACACACCTCCATCCTACACCCTGATTATTTAAATACACCCACAGCCCCTCCCACAGACCCTGATAAATTGACCACAACCTTGCCCCATACTTGATTGATTGAGCACATGCCAACCCACATCCTATGCTGAACTGCTATTAATCACACACCGATTAATCAGGCACACCCCAACTCACACCCTTAACTACAAACACATGTGACCCATATCTTCATCAACCAATTCATACTCCACATCCCAAAATAATCACACATTAAACTAGTTAAACCCTAACGAATTAAGCACAACCCTGACCCACAATCCCTACACCCCAAATATCCACATACACCTCTAGCTACACCACATTTAATTGAGTATAACCCTGACCCATACTCCCTGCACCCTAATTAATTATATTCACTTTAGCTACATCCTAATTAATTGGGCCCATCTCTGTCTCATACTCTGCACGATTACACATATAGCTTTAGCTACACCCCATCAAGCACAACCCACGCACACCCCATCAAGCACAACCCTAGCCCACAATCTCTGCATCTCAACTTACCCACATACACCTGGCTACGCCCCAATTAATTGAGCACAACAGCGGCCAATACACTCCACAGCCTAATTAATCATATATACCTTTAGCTTCACCCAAATTACTTAAGCACAACCCCTACACCCCAATTCACCACATTCACCTCTAACTACACCTCAGGTAATCAAGCACAACCCAAGCACAATCCTGGCCTATATTCTCCACATCCTAATTAATTACATACACCTCTAGCTACACCCCAATTACTTAAGCAAAACCCTGACCCACAATCCCTACATCCCAAGTCACCACATACATCTCTAGCAGCACTTCAGTTACATGGGCATCTGTGTTTATAGTGCACATCCTGAACGCACAAACCAGGCACACCTCTCATCCGTATTCCACACACGTCAATCAGACCATGCACCACCAATTACAGCCCGACTAATCGAGCATGCCCAAACCCACACAACCAGAATGACCAACCACATGCCTTACTTACAACAAATACAACCCAATAAATTATGAATACCCAACACCATGAATAATCACCTAAACCTGTAATTTCCACCCTGATTAATCAAGCATACATCAACCCATATATCCAGATTAATCGACCATGACCCTAATCCACGTATCCCTCACAGTGATTAATTAAGCAATGTCCAACCCACACATCCTTATGATTTCCATACAACCTGGACCCACACCATATGCACTCCAATAAATTGTACACACACACACACACAGACACACAGACACACAGACTAATCGATTACACCCCATAAACCTTAATTAATCAAGCACATGTAATCATAAGCATGTGTGCTTTAACAGAGCAGCCATGCCTGATAAATCCAGGTGTACTCAGAGTTATGTGCGATTCACTGTATGTGATGTAGAGGGTACATTCGATTAACCAAGGTATATGGGTTGGAGTATGCTTGATTAATCACAGTGTGAAGACTGTAGGTAGACCGTGTGTTCCAATGAACCCACAAACATGCCTTGTTCACAGCAACTGTTGTTTGACGGGATAAGATTTAGAAAACACTGTCAACAATCCCATTCGACCCAATGGGACATTAGAGCACTACAGTGCATATGTAGTGTTTCTACATAAAGTTGTTGTATCTAATCAAAATACAGAATTTCTAGCATGCTTGACTACCTGAAGTAAAAAAAACTGTATAATATTATATATACACATATAATTACATTCCACACATAATTACAAAATACGTTATATACAGCTAATATCCAGAGTAACTGCCGTGTGCAGCATGGAGAGCAGCCAGATGAGCTGGGAGGTCCTGGTCACAGGTATCTGGGGCCATGATAACTGTAGTGCATCCCACAGCTGTTGGAAGGTGTGTGGGGAAGGATCCATAGAGCTAGCATAGAGATCAAGGTGATTCCACATATGCTGTTGGGTTCAAGTCTGGGGAATTAGGGGCCCAGGGTAGTCCTGGGTCATGCTCCTCCAACCAACGTTGGACATATCGCAATGTCTTGCTGGAAGACCCCAATCCATCCCAGGGAAGACAATCAGAACATATGGGTGCACGTGATCTGCAAGGATGGACTCATATCCGAATCGGTTGAATGTGCTTTTCACATGAATGACGTCTATCATGAGCTACGTACTGCCGCTATCGTAATTAGAAGAGGACATATTAATGTGACTCGACTGTGTTTAGCATAAATTATATATTACATATACAGACATTATATCACATCTTGACAAACAAAGATGTCCGCCCCAATCCGTTTTTTATTTATTTATTTTTTTTAAACAGGTGCTATGAAGGAACCCATTTATGGGCAGATTCAGTCAGTTGAGCACAACCCCTGACCCACATCCCCTCAGCCCTGTGCATTTCGCACCCAATAATAATTCATGCATGCTGGGTGTTACCAATGACACACAATTTATTGTGAGTGATAACTGTGATTGCAATTAATTGTAAATAGCACACTGCAATCATGACTCCATGGAAATGTCTCAACTGACAGGCCACATTAGCGCCTGGGATTAGCCAAAGATTTGGTTATGGCAGTGACAGCACACGCAAGCATGAGGAAGGTTTTGATTGTGGTCCATGTGCTAATTGCAGGAACCAAAATTGCAATTTCAATTAATGTGCAATTAATTGTCTGGTCCTACAAAGGAGTACACAAACACACCCACCCACCCAAAGGCACCCAGTGTCCTCAGTAATCGCTGCAGTTTTGCTGCAATTGGTCTGCACTTGCACCAGCCCTTGTATCAGGCCATATTTGCAATTAAAGGGTTGAAGACAATCACTTCAGAGCGACTCTAATTCAGCAGCTGTTTCTATACAACTCACTAGCAGCTGATGAGCCTGTGCCCTTATCTGCGTTTGCTCTCCACATGAAAGCCTTGTTTTTTTCCTCGTTCAGCTACCCTCCATCACCCCCCAACGTTGTTTGTTGCTTGTTTATCAACCGACTTCCAATTCCTGCATCCCAAGTCGAAATTGTTCGGGTTCAAACAAAATGCCTTCTCCGCTAATTATCCACAATTCTTCATCTTCACCAGTCTTACCCCGCCCTCCCCGAAACACGCATGTATTTGCATAATAATGACTCCTGGCCCTCCACGGTGGGTAAAACAGTGACTGCTGCCGGCCTGGCTGTCCTACTTCCTGCTGCTTGTTAGCGAGCGGTGCAGGTTGTAGCCAGGCCTCTAGGGGGTGCTGCTCGGGGGGAGAGACACAGGGGAAGGCGCAAGCAGAGAGAGGGGTGTGTACGGCTCTCTGGGGAAACGCGAGTGTCAGTTTGAACACACATCAAAGGTTAGCGTGTCTCCTCCGGAGTGACGCTTGTCTCTGGAAGAGGAGTGTATGAAAGACAGAGTGGGTGGAGAAGGGTAGATCAGGGATTAAAACCATTGCCTAAAGTGGCCTGAAAGCATCTTGTGACAAAGCTTTCAACTCTATTGCACCACAAGAGACGTTTAAGAGACTGAAATAAAAGGAAGTTCCCAATTCTCATGTCAGACACTCAAAAATAGGAGTGCAGAATACATCAGCCGCTGATGCTTCATCTGTCAATGTAAAGGAGATAATATTTTTGTTATTGGTTCCATATTGAAATTATGGTCAACAATCACACATGCGGTCACTAGCGCAGGACATTTCCTTTCTCTTCAAAGTACAAGTAGAGCATAGTGGATAACAGTATGATGCAGAGTTGATGCAGTAGCGCTATATCTGGGGGTGCCGTGTGTGTACACACACACACACACACACACACACACACACACACACACACACACACACATACATATATATATATATATATATATATATATATATATATATATATATATATATATATATACAAACACACACACACACACACACACACACACACACATACATATATATATATATACACACACACACACACACACACACACACACACACACACACACATACATATATAGACATCTATCTACAGGTATTTCGAGGGGCAGGGATAGATTCTGCTGTCTGTGGCCCAGTGCTATGCATTTCCAGTTTTGCACAACCCTAGCACAGCTGTGTACGGACCAGAACCTCGACTTATCCAAGCTTCCAAGAATCCAAGAACCCCCCATGTTACAATAGTATTCAGTGCTTTTTTGGATTCAGTTGCAGACATCAAGGCAAATCATAAGGCTTAAAATTCACCAACTACCATGGTAAGATATGCAAGCCCAGGAGCAGTGAAAAGGTGATGACCAGTGACAAGTGAGAGGCACTTAAGGGACCAGTGACTTTGTCTGCACCTGCCATCTACTGTTATAGCTATAAGAGCATGTGCGCCAAAAAATCCTGATGCCCCATTGTTATGCTGACTGTAAAAGTCACTGAAGGTTCGCTACATATTAAACCACAAAAATAACGAACAATCCATCGTTATGCAGACTTTTCTCTTATCCATTACCGTATCGGCCCAGAAATTCCATATCAGTGCATCCCCAACCGAAAGTAGTTCTGCTCTGAGCTTCCAGATTATACTTCAGACATGCCATCCCTCATGCTTTTATTCCAGTTCCACCTTTAGACTGTTCCAATTATCCCTCAACCCTGGAGTGACACTAAAGTACAGAGAAAAGATTAAAGTAATAACTGTGTTCATAAAGAGCGTGCACATTTATGAGATGAGCTAGCTGAAATGCTGCCATATGCTTCCGCTTTGTATCGCTCAGGAGTAGAAATGAGGCATCAGCAGCAATATGGCAAGTATAAGCCTAAGAGAGTATGTACAGTGTTTGTGCTTGGAGAAAAACCTATTGCTTTCCTGCACAAACCAAACAGCACATATTGCATTAGACCTATTGCAGAGAAACAGTGCAACTTCCAGCCCATGTGCCTCTGTTGTTCATTAACCTGACCATTATTAATGACTGCCTTTGAGACTAATGGACTCGGCTCTCATCTGTCTGCTCTTTGAGATATCACATTGTGTGTGTGTGTGTGTGTGTGTGTGTGTGTGTGTGTGTGTGTGTGTGTGTGTGTGTGTGTGTGTGTGTGTAATGAAGGCACTCCACGTATTTTAAAGATGGATGTGCTTACCATTCAGTCTGTAATAAAAAGCTCTAATAGAGGTTTAATAAGGATTGAAATATTCATACACTACTATTGCAGTTTATACAGGTGTGCACATAGGTGCATTAAAATGGTGAAGATGGAGTGTCAGTGAGGCTCGTATATAGTTCAAGATGACTGCCACATAGTACATAAAGTCCTATGGATTAGAACTGCAGCGTTAAGGCTGTTCCAGTTTTAAAAGAAGGCTGCTATAGAAAACAGCTGAGCAAACCCAAAAGCATGGGCACAGGCTCACACCCACACTGCTGCACAAGCTTTCCTCAGCTCAGCCACTTCCACTGCTTTCTCTCCGCCACAAGACGAGTGGGATTTTGTTATTGCACTTTTGCTATATTAAGACCGCTGTGTGTTTGATCCCACAAGCTCCATTTTGTGCCTCTCAGTGAACCGAGCTCCATTTGAAAGGCACATTTATGGACAACCGCCCAATTCAGATGAAAAGTGTCAGTGCACATCATAGGCAGCCGAACCATCCGCTGTCATTAAAGCAAAGCACAGAGGATAGTTTTAAGGGACATTTGTGGAGACTCAGTTATGACGATTGGGCCCAAAGTACCAGTTTAATCTGGCATGTGAGTTTTTTACAGTAATAATGAACTTGGTCATTAAACTTTCCATACATGGAGTGATGAAACTTTTGGTAATAGTGAGCTGAATGTGCTTAGGTTTGCTAGAAAGTCAGACATGGATCCACTTTTAGTTTGCTTCAGTTACATGGATTGGAGTCAGAGCGGATTGAGGCATGTTTTATTCAGGTATTTCAGAGCTAAGCCTGATCTAATTCTGATGACATCATTTTTATTGCAGCAGTGAGATGCGTTTTCAAATACTGACAAGTACTTTATATGCCTGGTGTGTGCAATGATGATATGGTGGCAAAGGATCTATTAACGTGGTTTGACTGTCACCTTTCATCAAGAACTTGGCTAACACAACATGCAAAGTGTGTAAAATATACATTTCTGACTATTATACATCATGACCACCAGCTAATGTCCAGAGTAACTGTCCTGTGCAGCACAGAGAGAGCAGATAGACAGGCTGGCTGTGACTCAATATGGTCCTTGTAGGTTTCTACAGGTATCTGGAGCAATGCAGGCAGCAATGCATGCTGGATCCATAGAGCAAACACGACAACTAAGATGGCCCCACAGAGGCCTAATTAGGTTCAAGTCTGTACAGTTAAGGGTAGTACGGACAAGCTCTTCCAACCAATGTTGAACACACTTGTACTACAATGTTCTTGTAATGATTACATTTGTTACTGCCAGATACAATTGTAGTAGTATTGAATGTACTAGAAACCTCTACTTTACTATGTGCTTACATATAACAGTGAATCTTAGTGGTGTCTTAAAACAGTATAGTATGTTTAATAGCACTAATGATTACACTTAGAATACTCAGTACATAGTATATTGAAAATTGAAAGTTTTCAGTACATATATCATGAGTGCAAGAAAGTATGCCAAGTATACTTCGGTCGGCTTTTTATTCCTCCTGGGGTGCTCGGTCATATTTTATTTCAAACGACCGACCATCAAAATAAATGAATTTAAAACACTGTTGGTCTTATAAAGACAAATTTTGCATTATTATTTACAAACTATTTACTAACTTTACTAACAGAGAATGCTAGGGCTAAGTATTATCCCCTGTGCTGTAAAAGCTTGTAGTTTACACGAATTAAAGATATTGTATTCATAACAAGAATACAATTAATCAACATTTGGCCTGTAAACCATTAAAGACATTTATCTATACTGGATAAAAGACCCCCTTAATAAAGTACGACTTGTTCACAGACTGAATCTGATGGAAAACTGTGCAGAGAAAGACTGAAGAGCATTTAAAGGAAGAGTATACATGCACATGATAGGGAAAGGTAACAACCCATAACCAAGTGTTTGGATATCAGGGTAAGAACTGGTGGATCCATTGTGAAGAAATGCAAGTAGCATCGCACCAACCATGTGCAGCCTAGATAAGGCCGTCCCTCAAAACCCTGTGTCACAACAAGAAGGGGACTTGTGAGTGAAGCCGCAGAGTGGCCAACAATCACTTTAAAGGAGCAATAGAGTTCAGTGCCTGACACTTGAGTGCAGGTGCACCAGTCAATGATATCAAGAGCTCGGCATACACGTGTATGGGAGGGTGACGAGAAAGAAGCCACTACTGAAGAAGCACATAAGAGTTCGTCTAGAGTTGGCCAAGTGCATCAGCATAACCCAGCTAAAATGCTGGATAGGATTGTGGGCTTTTTGGTGCAAACCCTACCCAGAACAGCCGGGCAATACACAACAACATACCCTCCCTCCTAACAGTGATCTACAGTTGTCTTTTGTGGATAGGTTTCCTTAGATGTGACTGGTTGTGCTAATGGATGGACAGTGTAAATACAGTACCTGCTTGAGAGAAACCTCACCTTTCAGGAGGTCAATGATCTAAAGCACAAGGCTAATGCATCACTGGAGAGTTTGTACAACAGAAATGGGTTCACTAATTGAAACCTACTGTCCACAGGTGTCGTTAAACCAACCTGAAACAAACCTGGCAGGACGAATAAGCAGAAATCCCTCCTAATCAGCATGCAAAGCTGGTAGAAACAGACTTAAAGCGGGTTACTGCAGCAAAAGGAGGTTATACCAACCACAAGATCTGCTGACAAATAATGAGTTTTAATGTTGACCATTTGTAAGGGTCATCTGAAATCAGGAAGAATCTGATGACTTTTCTTGAATACTTTTGCAAGGCACTGCATGTCACTCCCGCCAGAGCTCTGGTCCTCACACCACCACACTTTCCTATTAATTGGTTTCAAATGTGCATGTAACTTGACAGGATCCTCACAAAAGGAAAGCACTCTCCAAATGAAAGAGTAGAGCCATCCATCTAAAATGCTAATATTTGTCTTTATCACATCTAAGAGAAGACTTTCCCGCTCTGAAAGAGCCTTTGAGGAGCAGAACTCAAAGCCATTAAGGGCTAAAGTAAATGAGTAATTATGCAGTGGCTGAATTAAGGGAAAACTTTAGGGAATCTAGAAGGACACTTGGTAGAATTAAGGCATGTCACAGGCCCACCATTAAAAACCTCTTTTGATAAGACCCAGGCATGTAGATGAAAAGATATGGCAGAATTCTTACACTTTTGTCACGGTTAATGACCAAACACAAATGTCTTTTCCTTCGTCCTCATAGCAACATTAACATTTCCTCCTTTTCCAGTCTAATTGATAAATAAATCACAGTAAATTCATCTGTGATAAAGTACATCTTAAAGGCTCATTAAAACCTCGTTAGAAGAAGCTCTCTTCATTTGAAATTCATGATGTCAAACCAAAGAGAGAGAAATGAATAAAAATAATTACACAATAAAGGCCTGAAATCTCAATTACAGGATTTTACTTTGACAGGACATCCGACTTACTGATGGAAACCGTATGAGGCAGTGGGAATAAATTATGCACAGTGAGCCATATATCAGACAGGATACAGATGCTATAGTGCTTGAATTTCCTTGGAAGTTTTTAGTGATCCAGTGGTACAGTGAGCAAAAAAGAAAAGTATGTTTTTACAATAAACCATGTGTGGGTCTAACAGTGATTCTTAATCCTGGTCCTGGGGTTCTTCTGCCCGGCATGTCGTAGTGTCCTCCCTGCTCCAACACACCCAGTTCACCTCTGGGAGGGCTTGTTAATTTTTTATTCATCAATCTCACCCAGTGTGCTGGAAGCAGCAGTTGTAAAATGTGCAGGACAGGAAAGATTCTGGACAAGGACCAGTCTAAACTTCAGTCTTATATATTACAGTGTGATACAGTTTCCCCCTGTGCGAGTCTACAGCCCTGTCCCAAATGACACCCTATGGCTTACAGTCCTTTTCGTCCAGTTCTCAACATGTGGAGTTCTAGGTTTCAAAGTGTCATTGCAAGGTCTGCATGCGCCACACCCAGCAATACGGTATTATCACTAAACCTGTAACTCACTCGCAATACACACACACACACACACACACACACACACACACACACACACACACACACAACAATGTACTCCCTGAAGAGTGTACCATGTACGATTTGAAATTCTATCTTCTAAAGACAAACTTTGCACTATTAGTGGAGCCTTAAAGTGTCTGAATCTCACATACCTATTCTCATCAGTTAAACTGTGCACGGCTTGGCTGCAGAAGCCAGTATTAAAATTAACATGTAGTGCACTACGAGGGAGCAGAGAGCCATTTGAGATTCAGCTCCAGCATGGGAACATGCGGTACCACTGAATCGATGCTATGTAAGACTCATGGTCGTAATTTGGTAACATTAAAGTTATAATAAACAGAAGGTCTGCATTAAACAGCGCTGGGTTCTCATATGTTCATTATTGCACAACAGAAAGTTGAAAAATATTGAAAACGGCTGCACTTTTCAGTGATGGGCAACCAAACTTTTTGGATCAGTTTAAATTTTATTACTGGGAAGAGCCTAACACTTACCAGTGATAAAAAGCAGTGTAATACAGTGTAATAATACAGAGTACATGCATACTGCAGCACAGTGACATGGCTAATAAAACAAAGGCTTTGTTTACCACTGGCCAATGACTTTGCAATCTGCACTGTTACTGCAAGGTGAGCCATCTGGGATCTTGTTTTGCCACCCTTGCTCCACCCCTTTGTCATCAGTCTTACCTGTTTGCATACCTTAAGCCTGTTCTATATTCACTGTTCCCTGCTGTTCCTTGTTTCCTGTCTGTCTATAGCCTTTTGTTTTTCCTCGCTTCCTGTTGTTTGTACCTCACATTTGTTCTGCCTGTGCTGTGTTGCATTTCTTTTCCAATCTTTCTCAGTGTTTTAGTGTTTGTTTTGGTCTTCATTTTCAGCTTTCTTAGAGACCCCTGCTGCTCTTTTTCCATGTACAAAGGAGTATTTGATTTCAGAAAGTTTTCTTGTTTTTTATTCCTAGGCCAAACTGTGCATCACCCAAGAAACTACCACTGTGAATCCATCTTGGCACCGTAATTTGAAATTTCTCACCACCTCCACCTCCAGTAGCGTATAGTAGTTGTGAGGCGCTTGGAGCTATTGGAAAAGCCCCATCCTGCTTGCAGCTCAATGCCCGAGGGCCTGGGGCTAAGCCACTCGGCCTCCTCTGCAGCCCAGCAGCTAATCTAGCTCCAACTATCACCTCCCCTCACGGCACAGTACCCCTCAAATCCCAACACCAGCGTGCAGCTCCATGGTGGGCTAATGTCATTCGACACACTCCTCAGCCCACCACCACCCCACAATCAGTCTCAGTGACAAACACACACAAACATGCAAGGGGGGTGGGGAGATGGCTAGATGCGCACACACCCTCCCTGCAAGAGGATCAAGAGTGAAAGAAGGGGAGTAGTTCTTCTCATTGAGGTAGCTGGGTAATGATATGTGGCTTTATTAGAATCTGCAAGATTGAGCAGGGGACATTTATAAATATAGCACTTTTTAAAAAACCTGATATTTCAAATGAGCAACCTGCCATTAGCAACATGCAAATAGCAACGCTGTGTTCCTCTTTATACTGGGTACTTAATTGCCTTTCCCACCAAATGGCATGACTTACATCGCACAAGCACTAAGAGAAAAAAAGATCTGAGCAACATCTGAGGTTTTTTTCAACTATAAGCAAGTCAAGTCAAACTTCGTCATTCTTTCTCACCACAAGGCAGAACGAAGTATACTTCCTTCACGTTGCTACAATCAACAGAAACCTTCAGCAGACAGAGGACAAAGCTGGCACAACATCATTGCAGTCTCTGGTGAGGTTGGCGTGGTGTTGAGGGTGGTCAGCATGCATATAGTCCTGCATTGTGCAGCCGTCAGCCAATGGTGCAGGTACTAACAGGACTGCTCGTTGATCTTCCACAGTTGTGGCTGTTGGGTCTGTCAGGGACAACGATAAGGCTTAGGTCATACCCATGTTTTAGGATGTCAAACCCACCCACCAAGTTTCATTCCTGTCAGTTGATTCCTTTTGGGTGAAACTACTTGTGCAACTACTATTATGAGTGTAAATTAAAATCATGCAGTCAACATGATAAGCCTGCTTTAGCACACCAGCTATATCCAGTCTTCTAGAACAAAAACATCCCATCTAGAGCATTGCCGTTAGGCCTGCCAAAGTTTTGTTGTGACTTTTATTGTGACAGGCGTAACAGGGTGATGCTTAACCGGAAGGCAAACTATCAATGCTTATTTAAATAAAGGATTCTTAATAACTGATCATAAAATATCTTGTGAGTTTGCTAAGGCAGAGGTCGCCTACACTGACAAACGGTCCCATATCCAGTGCATAAATCACCCTACTTAAAGTGCCACAGTAAGGCCATTGCTTCTCGTTACCCTACTTCCATTTAGGGTAGGAAAACTGATATAAGTGACACTTATAGGATGTAACCCAGTAAACAAAGTTCCTCTGCACTCGCCACAGGCAGCCGCAAACAAAGCTGGAACACCAAGACAAAGTAATGTTCCTTTGGCTGCAATTCTCTTTGCACACGTACCTACTTTCTTCATGTTGCTGTTGTTGTTGTGTGCATTGGTTAGAATAGGAGTTGTGCCCAGAGGGACTGTTTAGTTCCACTGGTGAAGGAAAATCTCGTATAAATCTTTTTTTTTTTCCCCCCTAAAACTAGGACACCTCTACTTGGCAAGTAACACTAAAAAAAGGAGCACTCTTAAGCCAAATGCATCGAGACATAAAGCCGTTCACGGGACACACAGCTTACTAGCAGTGGGATATTGGCAGCAACTTCATTATAGGATATGATACAGAACACCAGATAAGCAGCATTGCTGATATTCCCTGTTAAGCCTTCAATGCTGGACTAAAGTAGCGTAGGCTTTGAATCTCATTAATTTTTGATGATGTGATTCCTCAGCACATTTATTTTGATATGTAGCTGACAATTCAGCTTATGTGTCCCAATGACCTTTATAAACATGAATATTAGTACACTTCATACTGCAGTAGTTTTCTATTGTTACAGACAGAATATGGCCCAAATAAACAACAAGGAAAGCAAAAAATTCTAATACTAGTTTAACTACATAGACATTATACACACTGGATCCAATGCTTTATTTATTTATTTATTGACACCTTCCCCTACCCCTCTAATTTGGCTGTGTCGACATGTGTAGAAAAAACTAAGGTAACAGCGATGCGTTTAGGTGCTCTTTGCTCTTGTTCAATAGTGGCTTAGGGTAGGCTGTTTTTTTGAGAAACACCCCCTTATTCTAGTTCTCGGTTTTTACCATGCCAATGCAGGACACTCAAGTGTGACTGTGCGACTGGTTGATAGTTTCATCCGTGATTAATTTGTACACATTTTAGCAGACCAACTCGTGCAATACGTAGCTACCATGCTGCACTGACTTTTGAATATGTGTGCATGGTCACTCTGAAGCTATCAAAAGTACATCCAACAATACTGGCAGCAGGCAGCTTCTCTTACACAATGATGGAAAACAAGTTAGCACAGTAAGCTCCACATGTTGATTAAGTTTGTTGTGACCAACATACATGTATTTGAATGCATTTATTCAGCAGTTTAAATTGTTCTCTACACAGGAGGTATGTGACTTTGGTTGGGGCAAAAAATGCCCAGATGAGAGAATGACAGCCTGAGAATGAAACCAGCTGTATTCCCTTTTTACTCAGCTCATGAATAATTTAACGCCGATGATCACACAGAAGCAAAATGTCGAAGTGGGTACAAGCAGGAAAATACAAAAGCTGGTTCATCATACTACTTACTACTATACTTGGAGCCTGCTAGTAGCTATCATTACCAACACTAGCTACTACTGGATGTTGGGGTTGTGATGCTAATAGAGGTGGATGTGCTCCTCTTCTCGGCCTCTTCATTGTCCAGGCTGAACGAAGCTGCTCAACATTGTCCAAAGCTTGAGGAACAGTCCAGAGTAAAATGTGCAGGGCAAACTAACAACAAACGAACAAAGTTGTGTTTTTAAAAATCAATACAGTATCATAAAACGGGGGACATTGTGATGTTATAGTCCAGTAGTAAAGTGTATCAAAAACATGATAGCTTGCCCAATCCTTCTTGACGACTTGCCGTACAAGGGCAACTACAGATGACGTTTGGTAATGTTAAGCAAGGTGAGGCTGGTGGCCTTTACATTGAGTCTCGGTAAAAACGAGAGCTTGTGCATGATCTGATTTATCCGAGAATCCTCCTACCACAAACAAGCCCATTACAGAACAGGACAGATCGCACAGATAGAGACAGAGAGACAGAGCGAGCGAGCGAAAGCGAGACACAGAGAGAGAGAGAGCGAGAGAGAGAGAGAGAGAGAGAGAGGAAAAAAAGAGAGGCATCGGTCACTCACTCTGTCCAGAGCAAATAGAACATGGCATCTAATCTAATGCGATAGGGCCTCTGTTTAATATGTGACATCCCTGAGCAACTAATTAAGCATGAACAAGGAAAAATGAAACATCCTATTGTAAAGAGTTTAAGATGTGACTCTAATCGGTCATCCAGATCTGCCCTGACCCGGATTTTATAGTTTTATAGTTTTATAAATCGTTTAGTTTATGCAAATAAGCAAATGATTCCAAGATATTATCCCAGCAGTGCCTTTCCTGCATGGGAAGATCCACACTTAATGATGTCCACATTCATTCAGAAGACCTCCCAAAACATTCATGACATTTCAAATATTCCTCCTATCCTGCCAATAAACATCTCCCACACACTACATATGACACTCCTCCAATTATCCGGCCCTTCAGCATTTAACGTCTGCACTCAAAAATTACACTCTTCATAGTCAAACGGGGGAGGAAAAAAACAGAAAGATCTCCTGCACGTCCGAGAGGCAATTACGGCCGAGTGTAAAATTGTCAAGCCTGTCATGGCTACAAAAGGGTGCCCTCCCATTAATCGTGCTAAAAGTTCCACACTTCCCCTTCTTGCACATCACAAGCTAGTAGATCTCGGCAGACTGTGCTCAGTGTCTTTTCTAAGGCTGGCACAGGGTTGAATAATTTTGTCACTGTATTGTTAAGGATGACAATACAGTCAGCCTCAGCATGACAGCGCATCACATGTGTGCCTTTCACTTGCGGGGTTTTTATTTTATGCTGTACTGTTTCAAACTTCATGAGTCCATAGTCCTAACAAACAACCTATCTGATTGACTGATGTCCATGATAAAGCATGGATGAGCTAAAATCTAAAAATACCCAAAGCATCCGACTGCCACGCTGATTTATACAGCTAGTCTAGACATAGTCAGTAAAGACAAAAAAGAAGCAAATTTGCCCTCCGGCATCACATAAGGAAGGTTTCAGGGATGTTTAGTTTAAATGTGAGCAGCCTAAAATACACTCATCGTCAAAGAATAGTTGCACCCAGAAGGAAGTGTTAGGAAGGAAGATAAAGGTTACCGGGAAAAACAAATGATGATAAATTTAGACTGTAGAGGAATAAATAAACATATCTGTAATTTAGGTTCTAAAATAATGGAATTATAATAAAACAAACGTCTTCAGTCCGTTTTTTCTTCACCGCAAACAGCCATCATGTCTAAACGAAAGTCAGCTCACTGGTTTGAAGCAGTGTTCAATGTCTGACTAAATGAAGAGCAGAATTAGGTTTCATTTGTTCGGGTTGTCTTCTCCTCCAGACTTTGTCTAAGACATCGCTCCCCCCGTATTACTCAGCTTCAGCGGTGAACCGCCAGCGCACGTTGTCACGTGGATTGAATTTTTTAGCAGGCATGCATCACAGCCTAGCTAGAACTTAAATATATATTTATTATTCCCCTTTAATAATTATTAAAATGTCTTTTTACATTCTTAAAGTTGTTGTGTATTTTTGTAAGCTTTAGTCTGTTTTAGGGGGGAAAAAAAGGTCACTGCTGTCAGTCGACTTGAAGGGTCTCAGTCGACTTAAAGGGTCTCCGACTGACGATTAGAATCATCGACTTCTAGAGGGCAGCCCTAGTAATATTTGAGTTACACATCTCAGTATGCTGTCGGACCACCATTTTTGCTAACCTAACATACCAGACATGGAGTTATAGAGGTTCCTAATGGTGTAATGTGTGATCCATGACATGCAGCCTGAAAATTCTTATTCTAGATTCCAGGCTTTCTGGAAATGTCACACAAGACAACCAGTCGTTCATCTTGGTGCTGACCATGGAGTCACTCCACGACTGTCTGGAACGACACCACTGGAGTCTTTGGTGACACTGATGTGGTGTTAAGGGCAGTTGTCAAATAGGTCTGTGTGCAGGTAGTCCTGCGTTACGCAGCTGTCTGCCAAAGGTAGACTCATGTAGGGCATCACTGCTTGCTGAATGTCTGCAATCATGGCTACTGGGTCAGTCAGGTACAGAGATAAGGCCCCTCTTTGCTTCCGTCACATGACGCTTCCCGGCATGAAACTCGAACCATTCACATGCCTCACGATGTCAAACCTAGCCACCAAATTTCATTCCTGTCGGTTGATGCCTTCTGGGTGCAGCCATTTGCTACAGCCATGCTAAAAGTTCTTCGCACTCCATGATAAACAGAACAACTCAGCTACAAACCTAATAAAAGTACTTGCTACCTGCTTTTCCTACTCCATATATACGGTTAGTGAGGCTAGTCATAATCTAAATGATCATTTTGGCAGTTATTCATCACCCAGGCTGCTGTTTCGAGTGGAGGTTCTGCTCACTTTCCCGGATGTGCATTGAGATGGAGTGCAGTGTGGGAAGAGTGCGGCCTTCGTTCCTAATGAGCCTTGCTCCCTGTCCTGCCACTCCCGACCGAGCATGTGCCATTTACATTCAGCAGCCTTCCGCCTCCGCCGCACCAGCCATAATGAAGTGTGAAGTGTGACAGCATTTAACTGGGAGGCAGGTTCATTTGAGCCGCAACATTTCCGACACCTCCCCGACAGGTGACGTTTTGCCTTCCATTACGCATAATGTCCGGGAAGATGGGAGATGTTCACTTCTCGCACTAGACAAATTCAATTGGTGGTAAGCAAGTGCATTGCTGAATGCTCAATATGGGCATGTGAAAAAACAAAGTGGTACTTCTGATAAAGGACTTGCTTAGACAAACACCTTAATAGGTGTGCAAAACAATGATCGACATACCTCTGAGCCAATCACAACCATCTCTAACACTCTGATCAAACTACTCAGGACAAAGAAAATGGCAGTAAATCAGTCAGAAGTTCAACTGAAATTCATTGTAACATAGAGATGCACTGTTCTGATCATCTGGAGGACGATGTCCTGACACTGAAAAAGACCACACTCAAAACCCTCAACGTCAAAAGTGTTATACACGCTCTAGCATATGTTAGATTTGGATCCGGGCAGATTGCTGTATTTGCCAACACTCATTGTAATTTCATATCAAACAAAAACAGTTATTGATTCAGGACTTTGTGCACTGGTGTCTGCAGAACCAGCTCCAGATAAACGCAGGGAAGACCAAAGAACTGGTGGTGGATTTCCGTAGGTGCAGACACCCCCCTCCGTTAGTGAACATCCAGGGAATGGACATCGAGAGAGTGGACTCCTATAAGTACCTGGGTGTTCACCTAAACAACAAACTGGACTGGTCAGTCAACACTACTGCACTTCACAAAAAGGGCCAGAGCAGACTCTACCTACTGAGGAGACTGAGGTCATGTGGAGTGCAGGGAGCACTCCTCAGGACCTTCTTCGATACAGTGGTGGCATCTGCCATCTTTTAAGGAGTGGTCTGCTGGGGCAGCAGCATCTCGATGGCAGACAGGAAGAGACTGGACAAACTGTTAAAGAGGGCCTGTTCTGTCCTGGGAAGCCCCTTAGACCCAGTGCAGGTGGTGGGAGACAGGAGGATGTTGACCAAGCTGGCATCCATGCTGGAGAATGAAGGAAGGAGCGGTATCGAAGGTCCTTCCTTCCTGCTGCTGTTAGACTCTACAACCAGCACTGCTCCCAGAGGACCACACACACACACACACACACACACACACACACACACACACACACACACACACACACACACACACACACACACACACACACACACACTTAAACTATACACACACTCACAGGAAATAGAGCTGTTTTCTATGTAGCATAATGTGCAATGCTAACAATGTGCAATATCTTTCCATTCCCCATGTGCAATAAAGAATAAATGTGCAATTTTCTGTAAATATTTTGCAATTATCTGTAAATAAGATCCTCCAGAGGTTTTAACTTATTATTTATAATGTTTATATTGTTGTTCTGTTCGTCTATCTTATTTTTTGTACTGAGTACCTTGCTATCCCTTTGCTGCTGTAACACTGTAAAGTTCCCCACTGTGGGACTAATAAAGGATTATCTTATCTTATCTTACTGAATGCCAGTGTTAGCTTTAGCATTAGCTCATCTGAAAGTGTGGCTTCCGTCACCCAGACCTCCTTATAAGCTATAATAAATCTGCTGCTTTAACAAGAGTCTAAATGTACCCGATATAACTGATGTGAAAAGAGTTGTCAGAAACTTCTTTTATCTCCAATGGACATCTTAAAAGTGAGCTCATTCACTCTGGGCAAAATGGCAAGCGCTTTAAATATAGTGCACTGATGTCAGACTCGTTCTCTAGTGAAGCGTGTCATTAAAGAACAGGTTAGATCTGTTCAGGACCAGAGCAAAACAGCAACGTCACCTTCACAACAGCATAAAGTCTACAGACAGCTGGCACTTGTGAAACCACCATTGACAGACCAATAACGTTTTCACAGGATGGTGCAGCACCACTGCTACGTCTTGGCCTAGAAACTGATAACTTGTTTCAATCCATGTTGCAAACCTTCCATACATTAATTCTAAACACACACCGTACTGAACATCCTGCATATGGATCTATTCTCTGGTTGATCAAATGCTTCTGTAATTGTAGTTCTCAGAAACTGGAACTACTTGGTGCAGCCCAGAGCAGGATGACTTTAGTTTCCCTTAGTGTTTCTCCTTCATGCAGTTTCTCCTGCAACCGTTGCCCTTGGCTAGATAATTACGGGGCCACATTCACATTTCTGGACAAGCTGCGAAAGGGAAATGTATGGTGTAATCACTCACACATCATCTGAGGTCACTTATCTTTCTGAGGTGTGGTGGGGTTGCTGGAGTATATCCCAGTCTTTATTGGGCAGATGTCAGGAAACACCTTGGACGTGGTGCCAATCAATCATAGCATGTTATAACCAGTAAAAAAATAAAACTGATCAGATCACAACATGAATTACTGGGATTCATTCACTAACTATATGTACACCCTCAGTCTTTCAAACTCAAAAACAGCAACTTGTAAGACACTATTGAAATCTAATCTCATTGATAAATGATGATCTACTGCAATGCATGATTTAACTGTCTCATTACAGGTACTGGTGTTTGTAACAGTGTGACCCTCACACGTCTTCCCGCACTTTGCTATGGACTTACTCCTAGCAGTTAATAAGAAAGCTGCCATGGATTTAGGAGCTCATGTTCAGGGTCACTCTGGGAACTTTAAAACATTTGCTTAAGACAGACACAGAGGGTGTTGGACCCACGCCCTGCAATAGATCAGAACTCATCTGCTCCGCCATAAGGAATTCATTAAAGTTTTAAATCACCACTTCCCATCAGCATCCGCTTCCCCACCCTGCACCGCCACCCACGGGTGATGTGGCTGAGTGGCTCGCTGTGATCTCTGAGGATGGCTGGGTTCCATCTCTGCACTCTGGAGGGCCCTCCTGTCTAATTACAGCTGCCCTCCCGAGTCTCCTCGGTGGCCCCAATCCCATCCGTATGGCCGGTGCTTAAATTACCCTACGTAAGCACCCTCTTCACCTCACTCCGAATCGTTATGCCACTCGAACATGTGTACGAAAGTGCATGCGCATGTATGACCTCTGAGTGCAAAAGCATCTTGAAGCATGTGGGAATTAGAATGCATTTCCTATGTGCGTGTGCTGATGTGAGCATGTATGTGTGAGTGTGTGTGTGCATGCACAAGACCGTTTACTTGAGTGTGATCAGACTAAACAGGCTCTCCTACTTGAATTACCACTCAGTGCTAACGCGGTGCTAATCAACAGGGCTGTCAGAGTCAGCAATCCAAGAGTTTAAGTCTGCAGGACAATGGAGTGAAACAGGCACCATTTAAAATGTGCAACATTTTAAAACAGTCACATTGGACCACAGAAATGCAGGGATGTCACTACATAACACAATCAACAGCATGTGAACATCTTGCTTGCCTTCAGCACAAACATAAATCAATGCAACATAAGGAAACAATGATTTTCTTTATAGGTAACTTCATAATGTACTAAATGCGCCGATGCCTTCTCAAAAATGATCCTTTTTTGATAGACATGAAATGACATAGTAACATTTCACTGTGTAAATTCTGTGGAAAGCAAGTTCTTACAAGGATTGTATGTTAGTGTTGCCACTCTCAAATACCCTGAACTGGTACGTACTGGCCTCATCACATCACTAACTAGGCTAATACTAAACAGCTACTACTCTAGCTGATATTAATTCAATCCAGAAACAATGAAAATATAACAGGTTGCCACAGCATCCACTGAGGAATACCTTGTGTAGAAGACGGCATCTAATGCTGTCTCATTAGCATCCAATGTGGCACTTCTTGGCTATGTTAGCTCACCTGAAAGTGCAACCTCAGGTACTCCTCCAATTAGAAAACCTACTGATACCCCTTTGTGTATATGTGTATGTCTATCTGTGTGTCTGCCCTGCCGTGGTGGCCTGTCCAGGGTGGTTCCTGCCTTCAACCTAATGAGCACTGGCTCCAACCACCCCCTGTGGTTTAGAAGAACGACACTTATTCATTCTTACAGTTTTGAAAATCATTTTTAGTCAGAATCCCTTGTTTTGTGTTTAAAGTTTGCTTGTTTCTGCTGGAGGGGACACATTTCTGAAGGTAGAAATATGTGAGGTACATAGAACACACTTGACTGCAAGCAAAAATTAGCCAATGATAATTCAGGATGATACCGAGCCACCGAATCATACAGTTCACACAGAATGATCTGTGAGTACAACCACTAATCTTCTCTCTGTATTGTCAATGAAGGACCGTCTTTTCTTTGATCTGACTGGTCAGCAGTCCAGAAATATCATGAAAAATCAAGGCATAAGCTACTGTTCCAAACTTATCTTCAACTCAGAGCACTTGGTGCGCTGCTCACAAAAAGGCAGCCACGCAAGGAACAATACAAGATGCTCAGAATGCCAATAAAACAGCAAAATGCCCCTCAATACTCAAAAACCCCTCAAATGTCAACAAGAGCTATGTGGCTAATGTAGCTAACAGGTAATACGGACTTCACATCGTGCAAACTGCATGTCTAAATTATCAAACACTTCCTTCAAACTGCACTGAGTTAAGTGATCTCAAATAAGCTTGCTCAGGAGGTTTCTGACACTGTATCACAGTGTTCTGTACAGAAATGTCCAAAAGTGTGCTGTGCAGCATTTCTCTTTCTGTCCATTTTACACCTAACTGTGTCCTGCAGAGTCAGAAACCACATAAGCAAGTCTCAGCATGATTTCAGGCAAGATGATTTTAGCACAACGCTAACTTATTATGAACATACATTATGAACGTTATAACATTTCATTGCTTGCTGGCTACATTAACCTAGTAGCTTCAGCGCAAAAACTCAAGCAGCAAACATCAAACACCACCCATACCATCACTTTGCATGCAGTAAGTGTTTTAAGGCTCCTCCGGCCCTGCCTCCGTCATCTCCACGTTTCCCCTCTCCCCTGTCCTAAGGTGAGGATTAGCGTTTCAGGTCATCCAACCCCCTGTAACCTCCACATGCCTCACCTTTTCAAGGCTTGCCCGGTGTAAGCTGCTCCCGTAGTCTGGCTCGGTCTGTTGTTTTGCCCCCTGCGATGTTCATTTATCTTCCCACACACCTCTCTGACAGCCGCAGGCTTCGCGTTTGGCTCCGTGGGCACGGCCAAAGCCACTCTGGCTCTCCCATCTGTTTGGCCCTGGACCGCGGGCATCTGCTCATCGCTGCGGTGGAGCACCGTCAGAAGACAAGCCAAAAGGCCCTCTCGGGATGCCGTGGTTGTGACTTTAGTGTCTACGTGGAGTGTGTGTGTGTGTTTATGTCGCCGGCTAGGGCCAAAAGAACCACAGCGGGTCATGGCCTCAGTCAGCCTCTTCGTTGTGGAACGTTCCAGAAAGCAGACGTGCTGTTAAAACCCCAGACTGCCCCGGCAGAACTGCCTGACCGACCTCCCTCCGTAGGGACTTGACTCTCCACCACTCAGGGTCAATGCACTGCATATCTCTGTGTGGCAGTCAGTGAACGTCCGGGAGATGAGCTGTCCGAAAGAGGCTGCGAAAGGGAACAAGCCTATTTAGTCTTGGCAAGCTTTTCAAGCCATTCACATCATGAGGTGAATGTTACGGCAGAATTGAGTCTCTTATTGATTGCACACCTCATCTGGCCTACTCCGTGGACGTGTACATGCATACAAACGGTCCAACATACGCAGGGGTGACTCCGAACTTCTACGGTTCTTCAGAAAAACTTTCAAGGCCCCACAGTGTTCTCAGCCTATGCGGACAGTCCTGATCTGATATTTGCGTTTTTGTTGTACATCAAAGTTGGTAAAAACAATGTATGTGTTATAAACAGTATAAAATGCATCAATCAGTTAATACAAAATATACATGTCACGCTTTATGTGATGTGACGCTAAAGCGCAAGTTCTGCCAGGTAGACTGCAATGCTACATCACTCATTCATTCATTACTAGGGAGTATGCTCCGCCCCTGCCGTCCACATCCAGCAGGTTCTACGAGGGTCTAAATGCTTCAAGACCTGGACCCAGGGCGGGGCCTGTGCCATAGACTCCTCATTGTTAAAAATGCTCATCCTTCAAATTGTACACCTCATATACAGGGGTTGGACAATGAAACTGAAACACCTGGTTTTAGACCACAATCATTTATTAGTATGGTGTAGGGCCTCCTTTTGCGGCCAATACAGCGTCAGTTCGTCTTGGGAATTACATATACAAGTCCTGCACAGTGGTCAGAGGGAGTTTAAGCCATTCTTCTTGCAGGATAGTGGCCAGGTCACTACGTGATGCTGGTGGAGGTTCGTCCTTCTTGGTGGTATGCTGACATTACCCTGGATACCGTGGCTCTTGATACATCACAAAGACTTGCTGTCTTGGTCACAGATGCGCCAGCAAGACGTGCACCAACAATCTGTCCTCTTTTGAACTCTGGTATGTCCCCCATAATGTTGTGTGCATTGCAGTATTTTGAGCAGAACTGTGCTCTTACCTGCTAACTGAACCTTCACACTCTGCTCTTACTGGTGCAATGTGCAATTAATGAAGATTGGCCACCAGGCTGATCCAGTTTAGCCATGAGACCTCCCACACTAAAATGACAGGTGTTTCAGTTTCATTGTCCAACCCCTGTATTAAAGAAGATTTAATTTTGGTTTCCATCACTTTTGCCTCACCTCGTGTCTTTCTGGCAGAACAAACTTTTAGGGTGCCTTGAATATGCTGGTTACATATTTCAAGATATTCTAAAGTACAAAGTGGCCTACAACTTTTTTCTCCTCTGTGAACAAGCCACTCCTCGATTACACTGTCACTGCTAAGTGTGTAATAGCTATGCACTCCAATTTTATGTTTGGCTGCTTTGAGAAATAGGAGCTAGCTTGACTGCAGTTGAAACATTGGCACTGCAGATATCACAGGAAGCCGTTGGGCTGTTTTCATTTCCCACTCTGAAATTGTTCCACACTGTAGACATTTAAACCACTTGCTGAGTTCTGAAACAGTGCTGAGTCACTTAGGGCTGAATGATGTTACTGTGATTTCTTTCTGATCAATATTGTGATGTGGATTTAAATTAAATTGATTCCTATCATTTCAGCTCCAAGACATTTTCTCTCAACAGGTCAGCACATGCTTGAGGCTCGAATGCTGAAAGTAATGTGCCAGACTGCCAGCTCATGAGCTCTGCGTTATTCCCCCAGTTAAAACTTGATATGATGTTAATTGCAGCTCCCGTAATTTGAAAATTGTACTCTTTCAAAAAGCTATTTCAACATAAAAACAACCCAAATGTTCACTGCTCTGGCATCAGGTGTGGATAAAGCCCATTCACATCATCTCTGTGACAGCGTAAAATAGCTTTAACAAAGAACCAGAATTGGATTGCTCTTACGGCTGTATAGTCAAAGCTCAATAACACTGACAAAAGTGTAGCGTTCAATACTTTATACACTGTCCTAAACGCATTCAGTAACACACTCCATCACAGAGTATGACCATAGGATCCATTCAGAATACGACATTATATAACTACACTGTTGTTATTTGTTCTTCCGCCCAAAACAAGCATTCTTCACTTCACTTCACTCTACATCAGAGACACGTGTGAGATAGTGTGCAAAACATTTACAGCTGAAGTTACTGCAGCGGTTTTGGAAACTAGTGTCAAAAATACTGAGGTGGTTTAATATAAAACATATGGGTATCATGTTATGCAAGTGCCTAAAGACAGATATAAGAAGACACCCTTAAACCCCAGAGTGTTCATTCACACTGATCCCTGCAGCAAACTGGCAGTTTCTGTCATCCATTCATCTCCTAAGCTTATCCCTCTGGGTTGTGGGGCTATCTATCCCAGCGCTCACTGGGCATAAGGCAGGAAACACCCTGGACAAGCTGCCAGTCCATCATACGGACATACACACTCACTCACACCTAGGGGGAATCTAACATCTCGGACTTGCATGGTCGCATGTTAACAAGCAAACAACACCTGTTACTTGTAAACTTGTCCACTACTGAAACGTCTATTCACTCCAACTCTCAACAGTACAGTTAATAAACCTCGTCATACTGACACACGGACTTCAGTAAGGAAGTCATTTGTTGAGATCCTCTACAGTATCCATCTAACAAGTGTGTTAACTACATATGCTTTGAAACAAGCCTTGATTATGTTTCTCCCTAAAATGTAAAAAGTAACTGTATTTTGGGGCTCCCAGGTGGTGCACCTGTCTAAGCTTTGGCCCTATCATGGGAATACTGCATGTTTAAACCCTGGTGGTGCCACAGCAATCTGTTGCCCAAGTCCAAGACGGCACAATTAGCCTTGCTCTCTCTAGGTACATAGGACTCCCAGTCACCCAGAACGATGCTAGCAACCGAGTATAGATTACGCTAGCTAGTGTAACAGAATTCCAACCATACTGTGCGGTCCAACAATTTCTTAGAAGCAGCTTAAAATGATGCAGTGGTGCTTCACATGCTAGCTGTCCTGACCCTACCAGCTCAGTGGCATTGTGTGACTGGGGAGACACAGCAAGCACATGGAATAAAGCAAGTCTAATAATGTTAACTAAATACAATTACCCACATGTTCTGTATTCTAGCTACATATTCCCAATACTTGTATTCTACTACCTCCCAACTCAGCTAACAGCACAATACACTGGTATACTTTTATTGTACTTAGTGTTCAGAGTCAAACCTCATTGGTGCAACAATTCACACAGTCCTATCAGTACAACAGACGCTAGCAGGTCAGGGAATCACCATGCATTAAAGCCATCACACACACACACCTGTACAGTTTCCAATGTTGCAGGGAGGGGACCCCAAAACACCAGAGTCTCTCGGTCAGAGATCCCTTCTGCACCATTTAATCCATTCTGCTCCTGCTATGGCTTCCACCCCAACACATTAACATTTCATCAGGTAATTATGCCCATCACAGCCTGCAAACACACGTGCCATTTAACTGTTAATGACAATTCACTCACAAAGAGAGACCACAGACAGCGGGAGAGGGCTTCTCAAAACAGTTTTTAAAACAAACCATTCGTTTTAAGATGTGGATTTTGTCTGCCTTGTTCTTCCTCCTTTCTTTCTGGGATGTTTCCTACGTTCTGATTTTGCGGTATTTTGCGGAATTGTATAATTGACAATGCAAGTTCCCAAATCATGAAAGATTAATGTATGGGAGATGCATAATTAAGCAGTTTAATTCCAGGCTTTCTGGAACATTACTCATTCTTTTTGCCTTTCATTCTAACTCTCACTCTCTCGCTCTCTCATCCCCCCCGCCCCCCTTGGCTCTTTGGCTTGAAGATAATCAGAGCAGGCAGAGGCGTTTCATCTGAGCAATGGGATGATCTGAGAAGGGGGTTGTCTGGTGGGCTAAAACAAATCATCTCAAGTGTATTGGAGAAGGAGGCAGGGTTGTGTATAAGTGTGTGTGTGTGTTTGTGTGTGTGTGTGTGTGTGTATGCATATCTATGAGATTTCAAACAGAAATGCAACTTAAAAGCTGCTGCAAATTTTATATTCATTTCTTGATACAGCAGACTGTGTATGCACAGAATCCACACTCTTTATGCCTTGTGTTAGTTTTAACATTGACTATGAACAAAAACCTCTACTGAACAACCACTTCCAGCACTTCCTCTCTCTCTCAGGTCTCAGCACATAAGTCAGGCATTGAAACACTATATTTCCATTTCTGTGTTCCTGATGAATGGAAGCTATTGTTCGAAGTATAATCACGGTCCAAGTGAAAGTATGCTAGGTTGCTCTGAAACATTAAGAAGTGGTGCCTCAGCAAAGTGCACTAACCTGGGCTCAGCATTTCTCTGATCCACGGCTTGTCTTGTACTCTGCAGGAGAGTTTCTGCATTTCATATCAAAGGAACAGGGGAGGCCACAGAATCAAACACCTGAAAGGTCTGCATTTATCTGCTCCTATATTAAACAGGATATACATAATGCACTACCTCAGAGAGATCTGGGGTGGGTAATGGGGCAAAAATATATATCACAATCCTCTGAGGCATTATCTCATAATATGCATCATAGTGTTTCATTTTTCTGAGGCCTGAAAAGCTGTTAGGTTGGAACAGATCCTGTACTTTATCAATCAATTCAATCAGCATCTATTCGTATTGGGCTTTTTACAACTAACGTTGTCTTAAAGCAGCCTCACAGAAAAGCAGTTTATATAAAAGAAAAGAAAAACACAGAGTTAATGTACAGACGTGGGAAAGGAAATCCGGGCTCAAGCCCGCTGTGAGCAAGCCAGAGGCAACTGTGGTGAGGAAAAACTCCCTTGAGTAAGGAAGAAGCCTCGAGACAACCAGCCTCAAGGGCGGAACCCAACCTCCTAAGGTCTATCCCGCATGAAGAGAGGAAGACAGAACCAAAAGGAGAAGAAGTTAAGAACCCACAGGCATGGGTGTTCTAACAGTAATGAGGTATACCATAGTATTTATAAATTTACATTTACGGCATTTAGCTGACGCTCTTATCCAGAGCAACTTACAGGGTTAATCACATTACAGGTGGGCCAATGTAGTGTTAGGAGTCTTGCCCAAGGACTCTTATTGGTGTAGCACAGCATAGTCACCCAGATGCTGGTATGGCATTTCATAGAGTTATGACAGGGGAAAAATTAAAGCATGAATAAACTAAGCATGACAGTATTTCTTTGAGAGCAAAGCGAAAAACCATTTCGCTTGAACCCTAACACCAGTTACTCGACTTCAGACTTGAACTCGGATTTCCTCTAAATTACTCTAATTTTATTATTTTAGCATTAGTTAAATGGAACCAAGCCTGTGCATGGCCGTGTGGCACCTTTGATTTGCTAACTAAGCTACTGTTAGTTCACCCAAAACACTGCAGCCCTGAACACCACAAAGGGGATCTGATTTTACCTTTTTTGTCATTACACCTCCACTCAACTTTCGCTTTGTTAGTATGTTTTCACACTAGAGCCTTTTTCTTCCAGACCCAGGGTCATTTGCTCTGTGAGTCTGATACATTTCACAATCTCTGGTACTAATCTATGTATCTGCTTTGGCTTGTCACATTACCTCACTTTGTTAGTTTTGTGATGGCACGGAAACCTGTATACATGGACACAGAAAAGTGCTGTATGAATGTACAATCGATCCCCAGGTTTCTTGTGTGAGAGAGCAAACCAACAATAACGAGCCCCTTCCCACCAAACCAAGCCTGGAATCAGTCCTGGGTGCAGACTCAAGTACTCAGGACAGGTGTGAAAACGTCTTTAGACATGAGTTAATCCTTCGCACGTTTTTCTACCGAGCATGTGTAAGCCAGAATCAAAGCTGTCCTGTGGTGTGTGCCACTGCTGGGGTCTCTGGCCTGCTCACTAAGGAATCATTAAGTTAGCGGATCAGGCTACAGATCCTACACCAAGAAACAGGAGCCTTTCTGTTCCATCCACACCTGCTGCATGACTTCACCTCAGATTGTGATATCTACTGTCTAAACTTGTGTCAGTGCTTCATGCTACTACTAACCAGCCCCCCTTTCCCAGTTAGCAGCACGGGTTAGCATTAAGCAATGTCAGGTGGATGTAGGGTTGCCACCCGTCCCGGTCCTGTCCTGATTAATTACTTTGATTGTTTGACAGGCCTATTTTCAGTACTCAAATCTGGAGCAGACTAGCAGGGACATATTTCCTAACAAATACCAAATCTCCAAACATCAAACAGAAAGAGGATTTTACATTGGTCTGTAGGGTGTGAAAACAACTACAAGATTGTTTATTCTGCATCCTAAATCTCAGCACCAGTCATCCATCCAAGAGTGGCACACACGCTGCGGGACTGAATAGCTAAGTAGATTTATATAATGGCAATAAAAAGTGGGTCTACGCCGTCATAATCTAATTACATACAGCCGGTATACAAAAGAACGGCTAAGTGCTGCAGGTGTAGCAGCTACTTTAAGCTACATTGGAGCAGCGTTGCACAGTATTGAGCCTTTATCAGCCTAAATCTGGTGCACAGGGTCAAAGGGGATAAGAAGAAGGGTCAGCAAACATTAGTCCAGGTTAAGAGCTTTGCATCTGTATGCAATTAAGCTGCTTGCTTTACCAGGACACAAATGGTTCAGGCAAAGTGTTTAACTAATAAGCTCATTTCCAAAATGCTGAGCCTATTTACATGTTAGCAACCAAAGCACACAGTGAAATAACAGTTTGTTATGAAGCTAATGATAAAAAAAAAACACAAACAAACAAAAAATAACTCCCATGAGCACATTATTATACTAGAAAAGGCTTTTCAAGGCATCACAAGCCGACTCGCCTGCAGGCAGCGTGAGATGCAAACTGGAGCTTTTGAACTGATTAGCTTGTTCTGCGAGATGTGGCATTTTTGCAGACATCTCAAAACCAACCTGCATTTTGAGAACTCTTTGAACCGTCACATCCGGGTTGGTGGGAATAGCATTAGCGCCAGCCGCCTGACACTGCGGCTATGTCTGTATCACGGCTGGATGAAACGCGCAGTGCTCTCACCCAGAGAACTCATCCACAGACATGGAGAAGACACAAAAGGTGCTTGTGGAGAGTTCTCCCTCTCAGTAATTAGAACCCAGAGGAGGGAGGAGAGCGGGAGGGAAGACAGAACGACTGGAAAATAATTTTCTGCCAAAAAGTTTAAATGTTCCAAACAGAAAAACCCGGGCACACTGATGATACACACTTGAATCACACTGGAGAGATTACAAGATATTACTTTCACGCTAATAATGTTTTCATTTTCCATAACAATCAAAACCATCAAATTAAAAAAGCCATGCTAACATCAAAAGCAATGATTCCATCTTAAACATGATTAACAGGGACACCCATCCCCACATGGATTAATATCAAAGGATCCGTATTATTAAATCCAAATAACTCCCAAATATTGGAGCGTATCACTCGCATCTTACCACCCTACCATATTAGCCTACATGGGGCCGCGTGATCAACTATTGCCGAGATCAGAGAATGCCTTTAGGCAACAACTTTAACATGTAATTAAGGGCCGCATTATCCAGATTTAGAGTGTTTTTCAGCTAATTATCACTGTTGAATTTCGCCGAAACAACATCCCCATCCCCCACACCCCACCCCCAACACCCACTCCAATAAAATACTGTGAAAGGATCACAGACTGAGAGATTAATCTCATCGGCAAACGTATTTCGACATCCTCCTGATTAAGTATCTTCGAAATTATGAACAAATCAATATGCTAAGAGGAACCGGATTGATTTGCATTACAATAGCAAACGGCTAAATCCCGAACGCGTGAAATCCAAATCTGCTGCAGATATCTGCAAACTAGGTTGGGACGCTTACAACTACTTAGCAACTTAAACAACGGACAAAAAGCTGGAAATCCAAAATGTGAAGCCGTATACACACAATCTTCACTCAAACCAAATGAGTTCATGGGAAAAGTAAAAGTTTTCCACATTTAGACCCAAATAAATCAAGAACCGGTTAATAAAAGAGCCAGCTCTAGCTGCAGACATTCATTTTCCTTGCTGGTTCACACATCATGCCATGAATCATGCTAAATGTCTGGAAAATTCCATAATCCACATAAACAAAGAAGGATCATTTGTCACATTGCGATTCACCTTAATGTTTTGAGGTGGTAAAGGGGTAACCTACACAAAGGCCCGCCTCTCACATTTAGCCTTCAGTCTAATTAAATGATGTGCCTGTAACCTGCTTAACCTAATGCAATTTGAGGAACAGACGTTCAAAGATGATCACAACATATTCCAAGCTGCTAGGTATGTCAGTTTTCTGAGATTTGAGACTTTTAATCTTCTTATAACTGTTTTCCTTAATCTCTAAACGGGCTTAATTGTTTCTTGGCTTATTTATTTCTGCATACATACACATACACACACACACACACACACACACACACACACACACACACACACACACACACACACACACACACACACAGAGACAGACAGACAGACAGACAGACACACATACATACATACACACACAAAGCTTATATGAGAAATACCTGTCTTAAATTAGACACTATATTACACAGTTTGAACTTTTATCCTACTCTGTGAAGCAGTAGGTCATATATGGAACAGCAATAATCAATAGGTTTAAGCTTTATGAAAACTGTCTAGAACTCTACTGGGGCCCAGTCAATAGACGACCGAGAGATGGTCCGATACAAGTATAATGGGGATGGAATCGAAACTCTGCTCTTTTGAGAACTGTCGCTTAAAACACTCTAGCAGTGTACCAAGAGGGAGACAGATTATCTGTGCTGTAACTGTGTTATCACCAAAAGTTGTTAACATGATTGCTGATATCTATACAGTATAAAAGAGTACAGGGTTCAAACCAGGGTTCAAACAGCAAACAGGAGTCTGCTTGTCTGAGAATCACCAGTCAGCCAGTAAAAAAACCCATTGGGCCTTCTAGGAATGAAAAAGTACTGGAATAAATAAACCACCAACAGATCACTATTCAGTAGGATTGGTCTGATATGTTGCTGATTGACACTACAATGTTGAGGCGTCACTGTGACAACACAAACGCCCCCTTACATGTCGGAGAAGGCCTGCTTCATATCCACTCCATACGATTAATTCTGCTGGTAGTTATTTGTCTTTTTATATGAATTATTATGGCTATTGAAACGCCAGTTAAACATTCTGTACTACCTGGGCTCGAAGCAACGACTCACACCAGAATTCAGCCCGGGGTAAACATGTGTGCACAACGCATGTGCTCCTTACACGCTCTTCCTTTATCTCTGTGCAGTGTCTATAGAATGGTGAGAATGTCCAGCATGTGGATCTGCCAGACAGCTCTGCAGCATATATGCTCTGTATGATTGGCCGTCATGTGCGAGCTGCAGGTTACGCAGAAGGAATTTTTGAAGTGAGAATGAACACTGATGCTCCGACTTTCTGAAAAGCCTCTGCACATACCTCATAGTACTTTTGTTCCCCTGCCCCACTGATGCCATCATCTACTGAAATTCGCCTATAGACATTGCAATATGTCAGTTAGATTCCCCTAATGTCCAACAAGGTTTTCTGTGCCAGATTAACCACTAACATAATACATATGCTACAAAGCAGTCTTCACAACGGGTTTTAGGCAGATATGAAATATAGCATAAGCTCTGCCAGGGCTCTTTACTAAGTCACTGTAAACAGCAGCAGCATTCAAGGTCAAATGCATCTTAAGGCCTTAAACAAAACATCTGGATTGTCCATTACAAGCTTCTGTGTTTAATCTGAAATGGTCTAATAAGTTTGTCCATTTTTTTATTCTTTTTTTTTTTTTATATTCCATGGCGTTTGCAGGCCCAAGACTTCTGAATGACTTCACAACAACAAATCTTTAAAAAACAAACAAACAAACAAACAAACAAACAGGCTACATTTTCTTTTAAAATGGGTGCTGAAAAACTACACATGTTTTTCTAGGTCAGTGATGACAAGGCTGTGTACATGCACATCACTAGTTACACTCACTTTCTCATCTTCTAAACTGCTTGGATTGCCGAAGCCTACCAAAGTGCAACAAACACCCCGAACAGACCGACAATCCATTTTAGGGCAGACACAGAGAAATACACAATCTCTCACACCTAGGGGGCAATCTAGCATCTCCAATTCACATCTGGCTGCATGTTGTTGAACTGTGGGAGGAAACTGCAGCACCCAGAGGAAACCCACACAGAGACGGGGGGCACTTGCAAACTCCACACAGACACAGACACCTCCTGTCAGGAAGGCCCTTCTAGCAGTGAGGCGACAGTAATACCTACTATGCCAACAAGATACCTTACCGGTAACAGCACAGTCATAAAAACACCTTCTGACAGTGCTGAGGAAATCTGTGACAGATCTGCACATATACACTACACAGAGACTTTTTCAGATTACTGTAAACTGTGACAGACATGCCTTTTCGCTTTCTTAAGTAGGTGCACTAAAACTTGGAGAACTGTGATCATGATACAGTCAGAGTGAAAATATCTGGGAGCTCAGGGACCGGCTTGCTGTTTGGCGTAGCTCCATAATGCAGGTGCGCTTATTCTCTGCGGAATGCATACAGCTGAGATGGTCTTCTTAAACTGGGTCAGCCAGCATGCGAGCTGGAGAATGTGTGATGAGCGCAGTCTTAAAACCAAGTAAAGGCATCCGGAGCTTGTGGCGAAGAGAAGATAAGACACCTGCGGCGAGCGGCCTGTTGGAGATTTGCGAGGAGAAGGAGAGAAAGAGGAGATTGAAGTGTGCTGCAACTTAGTGTCCTGCGGCAATTAGCTGGAAGACGCAAGGAGCTTCCTGATTATGGAGTGTGTAAAAATTGAAGGAGATAAGAGACTCAGTCCCAGTGGCTGTTCTTCCTCCAGCTCAGGCACTGGCTGCAGGCTGGAGAAGATAGCAGAGGCAGAAGCTTTCCTAGTCTCCCATAGTCCGGCTAAAGAAAACAGATAGCCGGCAAAGCCTAGATCTACAGATAACACCAACTGTCAATCACTGGCCTGAGTTGATAAAGTCATGTAAGTGGGAGTAAAGAGAAGCCTTCTGAATGGAAGTGGACTAGAGGAGAAACAATAAGAAGTAAGGAGCTTTGGAATCAGGAGGAGAAAAACAATATGGAAACTTTTTCAGTCGAACTGTAACTGGTTTTACTTTTGAGCAAAGCCACCGATTCCACCTCCTTGTACATGTATTTTCTTGTGGATACATGACATGAATGAGTTAAATCAGTTAGTAGTTCATATTCATTACTCATAACTACATTAGTTCATATAACATTACTGAATTCAGACGCTCAATGAATTTGATGCTCTTGCTAGTAAAGGAGCTCCAAGAACTTTGATAATAAAATGAATGCAAGCTTATCTGTGATGAAATTTCACGGTTCATAACATTAATTGATCATCAGCACCCTGCTTTGCCCAGTGCTTATGTCAATACATTTACATTTACATTTACATTTATGGCATTTAGCTGATGCTCTTATCCAGAGCAACTTACAAGGGTATTCATATTACAGGTAGACCAGTGCAATGTTAGGAGTCTTGCCCAAGGAACTTTTATTGGCGTAGAACAGCATAGCCACTCAGACCGGGATTCGAACCCCAGTCTCCCAGGTGGGTGGTGGTGTTATCCACTGAGCTACACCAACCACAGTTATAGCTGAAGATTCCACATATTTGTTGCATGTTAAAAGAAGCCAATACTACAATATACAGCTCCATTTAGCACAAGATATGTTAAAGATGCTAGCCGCTAATGCTACCTCTCATATTCTGTGGATTGTCTACTGATCTCCGTTGTACTCTTACCCTGGCATTTTGTAATCTATATGTAACTGAACTGTCTATATAACCATTTGAACATCTAGTGTTATAACTTCTGATGACTACAATACAGGACAGGACACTGGATTCAAGCTCAGAAGCTGAAACCTCAATTATAATACCATACCAGCTTTATGTCAGCAAGATTTTACCGTCAAAGTTATTGTTGTTTCTGTAGTAATTTGCCACGATGAACAGGCTTGCATTGCACATTAATACAATTACCTCCGCACGTGAAGCTTCACAATAAGTTCAACTTTAATCAATTTTGACATTATCATATTATCAACCAATAGCAGGACTGCTGGAGATGTGCTGACCTCTGAAGGGCTAGTACATGTAACAGCTCTGAAGATCTATGAAGGAAGTGATAACATTGCGTCTAAGCATGAGCCTCTGTATATTTCGTCTCATCTGATTATAAGTTGATATAACAAAAGAGGTAGCAATAGTAGGTAGGAATAGGGTACACAGTACATGGCAGACTGGCTTTGCTATTCTAATTTGCTACCATGACAATTAGAGTTTGTGGTTGGTGTAGCTCAGCGGATAACACTACTACCCTCCAGGGAACCACCACCACCACATGTGGGAGACTAGGGTTCGATTCCCGGTCTAGGTGACTACGCTGTGCTACACCAATAAGAGTCCTTGGGCAAGACTCCTAACACTACATTGACCTACCTGTAATATGATTAACCTTGTAAGTCGCTCTGGATAAGAGCGTCAGCTAAATGCCGTAAATGTAAATGTAGAGTCAATGAGTCCATCTTGCTTCTGGTTCTGTCACATCTGAGTAACTCTTCATTTGTCAATAGGACATGATATCAAGCTGAATCACATATTTGCTAACACTCTGGGAGATGGATCTGTAACATGTCAAGCACAGTAAGTGTTGTACGTCCCTGACCCAGCCATCATAGCAGGTGATGGATCGTAATATTTCTTTTCTCTCGGTTCATCCACGGTTCATGGACATGTTCCCCCGCTGTCCGTACAATTCAACAGAGAATGTTGCTTGCTCTACGTGGGCCACAATAGAAAGAGCAAACACAAGGGTTCATTGATCTGTCTAAATCCCTTCCCAGCTCACCTCACCTCAACTCGTGCACTCTTTGAAGAATGATACCTTCAAACCTCCAAAAAAAAAATCCCTCAGTACAGAGGTTTGTTCTTCAGTGAAAAGCCATTCAACTGAAATCAATCCATGCTGACCCTCGAGAGAGAGCGGGAGAGTACTTTGAACTTTTTCATATCTGAAGCTAGCATGAGATAAACATAGCGCATTTCCTCTGTTGCACTTTCCCTACCTGCCACTTTCTCTCTCCATGTTTCATTTCACCTGGAAACGCAGCAGTGGTAGATAAGGCCAGCAGCCAAGCGGCTCTAATCTGCAGTGTTTTAGAGGGGTGGGTGACGTGGAGGAGCCCCATGCGTTCACTGGGCGAGCCAGATAAAACTGTCTGGGAGATGGAGATCAAGGGGCTCGATGCAGAGAGTACGATAACACAGGGACAGGGACATCATCCGCTGGGAGGAAAAAAACAAAAGAAAACAAACAAAAAAACAACAACAACAAAAAAGAAGCATACCTCTCTTTCCCCAACACTCCCCCCTTAAACGCCTGCCCTTAGGGGGACAGTAGGGTGTCGGAGAGAGCGCCTGCCAGCAGGGGGATTGTGTGAAAGAAAACACCAGCTTCAGAAAGAAAGAAAAATCTTTCTTCCCTACTGGTTCAAGCAGCCGCTCTTGCACGACCGGTGCAAGCTAACACACGTGCAGCTTTCCTTTTTCTGTCCCGCTTAAACATGCACAGCTCTGAATTATTTATGATCAGGTATCCTTTCCCACAGCTCTCTGCCGCTTCCATGGCTTTTATGACGCTATTTTTTACCCCTCCCTAAGATCAGGAAGGAGCGAGGGAGTGGGATGTGTGTCAGTCAGCTTCCTGCTAACGTTGAACTCACTGTGGAACTTTTTATCTCTGCCTATTTGAACATGTCCTAAAGCTTTTACGTGTGATTCCAGCTTGGTTCTGCCAAACAGCTGTCTTACTTCCACTCTGATTGTGAATTGAATAATGGAGACGATCCAGGGCATATTTCAAAGGATTGGGCATTGACTAGATACGAGTTCCCTAACAGAAGTTCCTCTCTGTATACTGCATTTTGGTTGTGGGAGCGTTGACATTGAATGTGCAGTTTTCTTAAAGCTTCTCAGAACATTGTCACAACCTCTTCTGTACTAACAATTTAACAAACACTGTTCTGGATGGTTCCCAGATTGTTTTTCCTAGGTTAACAGAACATTCCCCAGAATGCCTGAATCTTCTAAGGGTCCGGATGTTCACCAGAATGTTTTGTTGTCTAGTTAGATCAATGTTCTCTGGAATGTTTCCAGGGAGAATTTAGGACTCTAGGAACATTGCCATGGAATGTTCTGAGAACATACAGTGAAGAGATTTTACTTTACCAGTGCTACTGAAGTTAGAATGCTAACCAGCTCATCCTGTCCTGTGATTCCACTTAGAGGTTATAGTGAGTCACTGTAGTGTGTATTCGAGTCAAGTCAGTCCAACATGAGAGGAGGAGGAAGAAGAAGAAGTAGCACCACCCTGATGGATCGGTGCTACTCGTCAATCATGCTGAAGGTCCTACGTCTGGTTAGATCATCTAAGGACAAGTAGCCAATGAAAGTAACAGTAAACACAGCAACGGCTGAAGCTCTCATTTATGGTGTTTACAGGTAGGCAAGTGTAGTGTTAGGAGCCTCACCCAAAGACTCTTATTGGTGTAGCACAGTTACCCAAGACCGGGAATCAAACCCAGATCTCCCACGTGGGGTGGTATCGTCCTGGCGTCTCTAAGTCACACCAACAATCAACCACCACTGCTCACTTGGGTCAAAAATCTGTTTGGCAGCAAACAGACATGATATAAACAGATGCAGATGGGTTAACATTAAAGCTACTTACTAATACTGTTGGGGCTCTTGGCGAATTTGATGCTGAACGATACATTTAAACTACTATTTGGTAAATGAATTTGTTGAGTCACTTTTTAACCTGGTCGTTTTAAGTAACCAAAACACTGATAATCAGATAATAATGGTCACTTCTAACAATATTTACTATACTAAAGCAGAAATATACTGTCAATAACTGCCGATACTCAATACTCAGTTTTATATACAGTTTTATAAAAAAAAGTACTCAGTCCTTATCAGCAGGTGAACGCGACAGCAAAAAGAAAGCATGATAAAGGTTTCATAAAGATACATCCCTCAGTAACCTGTACCCTATCACATAGAATGAAATATTTATGGGCGATCACTCTGACCTATTTACACGTGACCATGTGTCTGGTCTGGTCACGCTAGCAGGCCTACACACGGTACTTATCTGCAGTTATTTAATGCACAGCGCTAACAGCACGGCTCAGTCAAGGCGAGACAAAGACGTTAGCGGGTGATCAGCCCATATTTCATGAGAGTCATTACATGGAATGCTGTGTAAATGTGCTAATTGCTTGTTGCCTCGCTATAAATTCACTTTGATAACAGAGAGATTTTGTCTCCATTAATGAAGTGTTGTTGAGTGCATTATTTAGGCTATCCCAAGAAGAGCCAAGAATCTTGGCCTCCTTTCAAAACATCCGGCAGAGTAATTGCTGCGCAAATGGTACCATCAGGGTGTTCTGTTTTGCACAATGCCAGTCAGCAGCTATTTGTGCATGATCGAGATTGAAGTTGCCCATCAAAATGCAGCCGGGCTGTTTTAGCTGCTCCACTCCTGCGTAGAGTAACGTTTCTCCTGAGCGCGCTTTTATAGGAAGTGACAGGCTCCTTCAGCTTTTCATGGCACCTGCGAGACCTTGATTTGGCATGCAAAGTGTGCACAGCAAGCAGGTATAGTGAAGCTGCACTAACTGAAAAGAGGTGTAGCGCTCTGTATTCCCATCCTATCAGTAGGTATGAGGAAAAAGCAGAAGAGATGGAGTTTATTTAAAAGAGGAGGTGCAAAGATGAGGTGAACTAGAAATCCTGAAAACATTAACTAAACGACTGTGTATATTTCCCTGATGTTCCTTTAGCTATGTAGGACTGCACAGACCATCCTAAATGGACAGCTACAAACTGTATACCTGCATTTCAAGGCTATATGTAATCTGCAGTAACTGCACAGAATTCAACCTGCAGGTTTACTTTCGTGGCTCCAACTCGAGCTGCTATATGTTCAGATGGTGCGCCTAGGCTCTGGTCTCTTATTCAAAAAGAGAGGAAAAGCAAAGCAAAACAATAGCGCAGGATGAAAGTCAGAGACCATTCTTTCCAAGCTCTCCAATTTGAATAATCCTTGACTCTTGGAGAACAGGGGGGGGGCCTCTTTTTTTCCGCCTGGCATCATTTCATGCTTTAACGGACTAGTTTGAGAATGAATGAGGAGATTACGTCGCGATCCGGTTTGGCAAGCGCAAGGCCCCGCAGAAGCTGAGGTGTTGCCGTATTAATTGAAATAGGGCTGTCTCACTTATTTCCCTCTGCCCTGCCAAAAAGGTGTTTGTGCTGACTGTCTGGTGCCTGCCGATGCTCCAGTGCCTTGAGAAAGAGCTTGCAGACTTGCATGTTCTTATCGGGAAAGCGATGCCACTGCTGCTGATCCCTAAATAAGATTTCATCCCTGGCTCAATGGATTAGACGAGTGAAAAGATTCAGTTGTCACACATTATCTTTTCCGTGTGGAAATAGAGACGAGGCGGAAGCCATGCCTGTGTGAGGATGACACAGTAGAGTCACACGCCTCTGCCTTCAGGTAGTTACAAAAAAAAAAAAAGAGAGAGAGAGAGAGAACGAGAGAGAGATGAGAAGGCATTTGGGAGCATGTGACAGCACATTTTTTGATTTGCTTTGCTCTGCTCAATGGGGTTGAATTAGAGATGGTGTGGTTCATAGATTAAACGTGTGATCTTTTAGACAGATAAATGTAATGGGCAGACCACAGCAATTATTTTAGACTACATATCCTTTTCTCCTGAATGATCAGTGTTTAAGACACCATTTTCAATTCTGCATCAGCAGATCCCTTTGGTGGAGTCATTCAGAAGGTTTTCAGTGTTCCTGTGCAGTGGTTGTAATAGGGGGTGGGCAATATGACCGTATTACACCGTTATCGTTAGTGTTGCACCGATCTCAATTCCACTGGCACAGATACTGGTACTATAGCCAGTGGTTGGTGTAGCTCTGTGGATAACACCACTACCCACCAAGTAGCCACCACCACCACACGTGGGAGACTGGGGTTCGAATCCCGGGCTGAGTGACTATGCTGTGCTACACCAATAAGAGTCCTTGGGCAAGACTCCTAACACTACGTTGCTTTGTACTTGTAATATGATTACCCTTGTAAGTCGCTCTGGATAAGAGCGTCAGCTAAATGCGTAAATGTAAATGTAAAGCACAGCATGGGTATTACCATTGGAGACACTCTTGCCTTTAGAATTTTACAACTTGTTTTCTACATTTATATATACACACACATACACACGCACACATATTTTCATCTCTACTTTTCGTATGTGTTTTCTTTATTTAGTACCTAGTACTATCTACAGTACTATATAGTACCTAGTACTGTTATGTATTTGCTAACAACTTGTAGTCCAGGAAGTAGTGCAGAATAAAAATGTCACTGTATAGTGCATGTACATGACAACAAACCCTTGACTCTTGAATACCAAGGACCAACACCATGAAACTGTTTCTGACACATGCATGCACGCCAGGAGACAGAACACAGCATGTTAGCAGAGAGGGTTCAAAAGCAGCAAGATAAATCCTCATGGCTAAATCTGTCAGAGCACTATTGTGTGGGGAAAACATGCTAATGGGAACCCCTTACCTTAATGTCTGACCCAGTAACCACTAATCTGCTGCTGTGTAGTCACTGGCAGTTAACATTAGTCCAAATAGTTACTAAGGGAGCCAAAGACACAGCCTGACTCTCAGCTTAATGGTAGTCTCTAAAGGCTTTGATTTAGTCTTTAGCTAGTGTAGCAATGCGTCCTTTGTGCCGCCTGAAATACATCTCTCTAGGTGAGCTATAGTGTGATCATTCGGAGATCAGCCTCATGTCTGGCAGGCTTATGCTTCAACCAAGCCAGAAAAACCACCAAGAAATGGAAAGTTACTGCTACTGACACCGTAAACCGTAGTTGTTACTTGACTGCACTCATGGAGAGTCTAACACTCTGAATATATGCACAACTAAAGTGATTTGACTAATCTGGAAATTAAACATCATCATCAAACAACAATAAGCAGATAACACTAAATATTAAACATGAATCAACATGTGGAGTCTACACATATTTAGTATTTACTGTTATATGCTGATGTTTGATTATGTTGTTTCATATCCAGATTTCTCAAGTCATCTCATGCCTGTGTCCTGTTTAGTTGTGCTTATACTCAGTGTCAGACATTGAATATAAGCCTGCATCACATGAGCCTGATCTCTGTGATTCAGTTAAGCTAAGTATCAGGTATCAGAGTTGGAATTTTGTATCAGTACATTTCTAGTTATTGAGATAGGTAACCTCAAAATATGCCTTTCTAAACCTACTCCTTTGAGCCATTATAGATAAACAATTATGGTTCTCAGTTTTTTCCCTTCCTTTTAGTCTTTCTTTAGTCTTTTGTGCCTTTAAACAGTCTGCAAAATTGTAAAGCCCAAATTACACATCAGAGGGAGAAACTTTTCTCAGCTGCCAGTTTGTTTAAATTCTCTTTATCTGTTACATGGTGATGTCACCTTGCCTAATGACAAGCTTCACAAGCCCTCACACAGGGATAAACAGTAAAAACCTTCCACTCTGAAATGTCCCGGTCTATTACAGCAGTCCGGGGTCATATACACATCCTAAAAATGGTTTGCATTTGCAAGTGTGAATAACCAGCTAATAAGCTAACGAAGGCTAGCCTTGGTAAGGTCCCTCTTTCCTCAGTCCATTATAATCCTTGTGTAACACAGATGCACTTCTAAAGAGACCCAGTATTAGAGGCTCATTTACTGGGACAATGCCCACCAACAAATCACCACATCCTGCTAGTCCAAATAGCTTTTGCACAACTTTTCAGAGCGGCAGGCAACAAAAACATAGCCGGTCAAAGGTAAACTTTATGTGCGCTGCTACTGCTTGTGCATGCCTGGTTTAACATCAATTAACAATGTCACACTAACATTGGGTGTTTTGGTGGATGTCTTGATGTCTTGTCTTCTTTGGCTGGGTCTATTTGTTTTTGAGCCATGTGGAACTGCTGTTCTGAGTCTTCTTTGCTAATAAGGCTCTTCGCTGAGACCTTTTGTCCCTTAACAACCCTTTATTGAGTTGAAACCAGCGTGTTAAGGCAGGGAAAGTACCAAAATGTACAGAAGAGCAGTGAGCAGTACAGAGTTATTTCCTTAGAGGAGCTTTATATACACATATTAGCATAAAGTTATTTATTTTTATTTGTGGTTATACCTCACTTATTGCGATATATTGCATTTCAGTGCTTCAAGTAAAAAGCAATGCCATGTTTAGTTTACACTCCAACTCAAGGTGGATTTCTGCCTCGTCGTTCGGCTGTACTGTGCATCAGATTCGCTTACTGAATATGGGGCGGAATGGCTGCATATTATCTGAATGAAATAACCAGCACTCTTTGAAAAATACGCCGACATCGACTGAAACTCGCTGCTAAACAACATAAGCACAGTGACTGCATTAATGTTGATGACATGTGGGAATTGGAAATGTCTTCGTCGTCAGGTGGCGCGGTGTACACCCACACGCTGGAACGAGACCTGAGAGCTGTAATTGGGACTGCCTTGAGTGCTAATGCGTTCCACCTCCTTACGCGCCCGCCGACATCACACACCGCTCATTTCAAAGCCAGTGCCAGATCCAATGTCTCCATCAAAGAGCAAGCACTTCATTTCATCAAAGAAATTTGAATACATGCCGTATGCCATGTTTCATAGAACCTCGTTCAATATTTCACGAATGTTTCAAATAGAAGTCACCTGTAGAGCAAATGCTAGTGTTCGGACTTGAAAGGTAGTGAAAGTGCAGAGTGCCGAGTAATCAGACTTTTTTTTAAGTAGCTAGCTTTCGACAAGGCTAGGGCAGGTCGAGGCCAGTCAGGGCTCATTTGACGCATTCAGCTTCATGCTTAAAGCCATGCGATACTTTCCATCATTGTATTATTGCAGAAAATGGTCCAGTACTGAAAGCAACACTGTTATATCACACACTGAGAGCCTGTGGCTGCAGCTTGACTACAATGGCTTCAACATTAACAAATACACAATCTACCACGTGTTGTTGAGCCATCATCATTGCCGTGCCCCTTTTATACCTGCCCATCCAACATGTTTTCTGAACCAGTGGTGTTAACAGGGTGGCTGGACTGTTCTAGGAAGGCTTCACACTAGACGCTGGAACATTGCTGGAAATTGGATTTGATTGCATTCAGCCTCAAGGGCATTAGTGAGGTCAGGTACTGAAGCTAGATGATTAATTCTAGATCACAAGCGTCCCTCTAACTCACCTCAGAAGGTGCTCAATCACTCCAGAGAATATGGTTCCACTACTCTACAGTGCAATGTCTCCAGCTTGGCACTGGACATGGTGACCTTAAGCTCATGTGTGGCTACTCCAAAGAATTCTATTGGAGTAGTGTTGGAGAATATACAGGCTGCCTCAATAATAGGTGCCTTTAAGAAACCAAATTCTGTGTGCACTGTCTGCATACTTTAAGATGTACAATATACATTCAGTTCACATAATTTCTTACTATGATGACTAAAAGTGCAGTACGTAAGATTTAACATTAGCAACAAAACATAAAGAAATGACAGTTTGATGGTTTGTATTGTGTTGTAGAGACATCTACTTAAGTTAGCATAGTATATCAGCTAGGCCTGCCTGCCCTGCCTTGTAATAGTCTTTTGTACCTTAAGAGGTGATCGTGATTCAGGCTGCATCATCATCTAACAAACTGCTCCTTTAAAGAAATTAACCATAACTCAGCCTCCATCAAAATACAGTCTATGGCATCATCTGTAGTTTAGATAACACAAGTCATACAAGTGTCCAACTGCAAGAAGTCCCAGCCTCCAGCTCAGTGAAGCCAGGAAGTGGCCAAGGAGAAGCGAAGGGGTAAACATTTACTACACTTTCACATTTACGGCTCAGGGAACGCTAATCGTGTAAGTGGCTTATAAAGATGTAACACTGTCACCTTCTGCAAACAGACCTGAGCCCAGAGCAAGCATTACACTTCTCGGCTAGATAGGCTTTAAAAATGACAATAATCATGACTTAATAGTTCTCTCTCTAGAGAAACAGAGACGGTGTTAAACACACACATGCTGACACTAATGAGAGAGAGAGAGAGAGAGAGAGAGAGAGAGAAAGAGAGAGAGTCAGAGAGAGAGAGAGAGAGAGAGAGAGAGAGAGAGAGAGAGAGAGAGAGAGAGAGAGAGAGAGAGAGAGAGAGAGAGAGAGAGAGAGAGAGAGAGACAGAGAGAGAGTGGGAGAGAGGGAGAGAGAGAGAGAGAGAGAGAGAGAGAGAGAGAGAGAGAGAGAGAGAGAGAGAGAGAGAGAGAGAGAGAGAGAGAGAGAGAGAGACAGAGAGAGAGTGGGAGAGACAGAGAGAGAGAGACAGAGAGAGAGTGGGAGAGGGAGAGAGAGAGAGAGAGAGAGAGAGAGAGCGCAAAGAGTGAAAGAGACAGCATGAGAAAAGAGATAAAGATAGGTAGAGTAAAAAAAGAATGAGAGGAACAGTAAAAATAGAGAATAAGAGAGAAAGTGGTGCAGATAGAGAGACGACAAGAAAGACAGAAAGGGAAAAGGCATGACAGTGACTGAGAATAAAAAACAGATGCAAAAGCAAGATAGGAACAAAGACAGAAAAATAAAAAGAAAGGGTGAAAGGGGAAGAAGAGAAAAGGAGGAATACAATGAAGACAAAAGAGCATGAGAGAAAGAAAGAAATCAAGAAAGCAAAAAGGAAAGAGCAAAAAAGAAAAGGTGGCCTGAGAAAGGAGGAGAAAGCAAGACAGAACAAGTGAGACAGAAAAAGAAAGATGGCGAAAGAAAAAAATAGAAAAACTGATTGTGAGAGAGTAAGACAGGCCGAGAAAAAGAAAGAAGGAGACAGAGAGAGAAAGACAGAGGGAGAGGTGACACTAAAGGTGTTGTGAAGGTGAGGTGTCGGAGTGAGAACGGCAGGTGATAAATACTCTACCCACAACACACACCTCTCACACACCTCCTCAGCAGATCATTCCCATCATGTTCTCAGAGTCAGTGACCCCCCGTCCAGAGCCCTCAGCCCCTCGCCCCAGATTAGCTCTTCACCTTTAATTACTGCAGGCACCGGCCACCCCGCCGCTATCCATGCCAATTAAGAACTGGAGGAAAAAGAAATCTCCTGTTTGCCACGAGAACAAATGTCTTCTCCTTACATTTTTGAAGTGCATTTAACAATGTCCTGGAGCTGTCGTTTTTCTCCCTCCCTCGTTTTATTTATTTATTTTCTCTAACACACATAGGAAGTACTGGTGAACAAGACATCCATCACCTTGACAGACAAAACAAATTACACAGCGAATAGAACTTTAATGCGTCACCTCAGCTAATGGTGTCAGGCACGGCTCTGTCAGCTTACCCCTCGCTCTCAGGTGTCTCCTCTCGCTCCTGCTAATGCTCGCTCGTCCACTCCCGGCTAACAACTCACAACTCTGCTCGGTGCTCAGAGTAAACAATACACCTGAAATGGAGTTCATGTACTTAAGGCAGCAGGAGCATTCATAACATCAACACATCACTGTCATAAGAAAACCAGAAAAAACTTCCTTTACAGGTAATAAACAAACATGTCCATCTGAATTGAGTTAGTTTACTAACAAGTCATCCTGGGCCACTTACTGGCTCACAAATACAAAGTCCATATAACAAACTGTGCCTAAGACCGAGCTAAAGGCTTGCCTGGAAACTGAGTAACATTATTATGAGTTCTTCCTACTTTTGATGGCAGTAATGCGTAGCTCAGAGGAAGTCACACTTTTTTGGCATTCTCTGGGCCCCCTCATTCATGTGGAAGCCACGCTTAACCGATTTGAGCATAACTCTATCCTTGCAGATCACATACACCCACACATGCTGATAGTCTTTCCTGGGGTGGATGGGATCTTCCAGAATGACAATTCGACATGCCACACGGCTAGAAATGTCAGACACTGTCACAACAACCTGTTTGGTCAGACACATAACTAACTGCATCAGATCAGATCTGCCTGTATTTAGTGTAATGTCAATGTTTCTACCATGAGAGGTACTACAAGAGGCAGCTTTTCTCACGAGATGAAGAATTTCAAGCGCCTGTGAATTGTCTGCCCCTAAACAAGCATCACATCTTCAGTCTTTAGTGTCACATTTCAGGCTTTCGGCTGTTCCAATAGCAAAACCCAAGCTCAGGCAGGTAATCATTAAAAGAATTATATTAAGGTAGAGGAAAAGAAAAAGAACAGAATAGAAGTAAAACTTAGCTGTGGCAGCAAACGGACGAGTACGAGAGACCAATATTAAATTATAATTTCAATGAGCAAAAAAACTCCCAAATCATCTCGAAAAAACAAGTAAAAATGGCAAAACTTATATTTCTTGAGAGCATAAGAGAGAGGAGATACGACAGGTCAAAACAGCAATGCAGCATGTAAAGATACACTTGTACCTAGCTGAGGGCGCGAGGGTGGCTGCGCACCTCCAAAATGCTGCATTCCCTTTAATGAGTGAGCTGGAAGGGAGGTTTGTTCAGCAGGTTTGTCTATACAGAGCTCTATCATATAACTTCACAGAAAACGCTGTAATGGCAGAAGCGCCAACAACAGACACCAACGTGTATGTCTTGTGTAAGTCTTGCGCGGCACTCGGCTGCCTTAAACCTGCACAATGCAATCAGAAAAAGCGGTAAGCTGCCTAAGTCAGGCATCCAGCCCTCCTCAAACCAAAACAAAGAAAAACATGAACCTGGGTTCGGACTTTCAGATGTGAAAACGCCCGTAGACTGTCTCTGACTAACTGGCTCTGATTCAATGACAGACAGCTCGAATTGCAAGCACAGGTTGCGTGATATTTAAAAAATGAGTGATTCTTTAGAGAGAGAGCGCAAGCGAGTGCGCGAGAGAGAGAGAGAGAGAGAGAGAGAGAGAGAGAGAGAGTGGGTGGGGGGGTGAACAACAACAGAAAGAGAAAAAAGAGGAGAAGGCAAAGAGTGACAGAGGCAGAATGTGAAAAGGTTGAGAAAAATAAAGAGAGACACCTGGGGGAGAAAAAGACAATAAAGAAAGAGAAAGCACTGAGAGAAAGAGAGGAAAGAAATTAAGGGAGAGGAAGTGAGTCAGAAAAGAGAGCGAGCGAGAGAGAGCGAGAGAGAAAGAGAGCGAGCGAGAGAGCGAGAGAGAGAGCGAGAGAGAAAGCGCGAGAGCAAGAGGGGCAGATGGAGAGGTAACTGTCCTCTCACACACAGTTATTGCAACAGTTTTTCCAAAACACCTAGCAACCACCTGGAATACCTTAGCAACCCCCTAGCAACATCCAGCAGACGCCTAGCAAATAGCTTAAGCTGTGCAATCACTGTGCATTCAGGGAAGCCTAGTCTTAGAAATGAGCTACGTGAAAAAGGTAAACTTGCTTCATCTGCCAGGAGAACCTTCTAAAGCACCAGGGCAGCTTTCAACATGAGCGCAATGACACTCAGCGATCCCAGTCGGAAAAAGCTGTAAGGCAGATCCGACTGATCGAAGCCTGATAAAGGTGGAGGGGGCTCAGCAGGATCACATGACAAAATCAGCGTGTTGCTGTCATAACAACAGCAATTTAATAAGAGAAGGACACATTTTAACATGTTCATTGAAGGATATTTAAATATATAAGTAATCTATCACTGAATTCCTAATAAACACACTCTCAGAACGCAAAACGTACAGCTAGTAATTTACATTACACAGGAAAATAAAACCTGAAGATAATGGGAGTTAATTTCCTTATGACCATATAGGCTGAAGGGCACAAGCACATTGGAATACACATTTCCAGGTCCTATGATATAAGCAATGACATTAACAAAATAAGGCAAGCCGTCCTCACCCTTAGCCCTGATAAAGGCACTAAATCAGAACTCAGTAAAAGCCTTAAAAAGAGCAGATCTCCAGGGACAGCCACTTCGGAGCTCTGCTTGTCCTTATTAAGGGGACTTTATGTAACCCACTACCATTTTACAGAAATCCTATAAAACACCAACATTCAGTGGTTGTGCAGGCCACTAAAGGGCTCTCTAAACACTATACAGACAGTGAGGGCTTTATTAGGAGCTGGAATCAGAAGCGTGTCTGCAGGCATCCTCTTTTTAATGTCACTTCAAGTGGCCAAATTTGCAATGCCAACATGCTATATATAAACAAACTCTTCAAAGCTCCTCCATCCTAAACTGATGTGTATACTTTCACATGTGCTTGTGATGTTAATTAAACAAGTAAATAATTTAAATCTAAATTTAATTTGTGTTTATTTTATTAATTAGGTCCACTTATGGACATTTGCTTAGTTTAATGTACCAAAACAGTCATCATACATTTTTACATGACCATTTTACAAATATCTTCTAAACCCTAAAAATAAACGTTTTTTTTTTACTGTGTCTAAAAGCTTTCAGAAGTGTATATCAGAGTCAGAGTCAAGGCCAAGACCGGGAAACATTGAGTCTGAGTCAAGTCCAAGACTTTTAGTAGTCAAGGCTGAGTGAAGACTAAGACTAGAAGTCACCAACACAAGACTGAGACCAGATGTAGTGTGTGAAAATATTGCTGACAGCAAAATTAATTGAGTCATTACTTGTTTTTATATCAAGCTTGCTGATAGTTCTGCCAAAATTTTAGCTAATTATATTGTCAGTGCAAGCGCAACCAAAACAGAGGAAATACAGTGGTCTACCTCCAGCTATGCATCCATGAGAACTGTAAAAGAGTAACCACAGCTCTGGGCTGCTCAGGGGTCTGTGCCAATCAAGCTTTGAAACCCAGCAGTTCATGCTGTCACTTAGAGACTAAACACAGTGAACATGTACCTAAACCGAGGCAGAATTCTGTTTGCAGAGGCTGAACTCTGTCTTCGAGGCTGAGGTTGGCTTCTTTTATACCGTTTTTCTTTCTTTCTTTTTTTTTGCTCATGTTTTTCGCAGCAGCACCATTTAAGGTGGGACAGGGAAATTCAAAACAAGGAACTGGCAAATAAGAAGCCAACTTCAGCTAGATTTCTCTCCTCCACTTGACATTCAGAACTCTAAAGGAGTGTTTCTCAACCCTGGTCCTGGAGGAACCCTGGGAAATCACTAGGGTGTCTGGACCAAGGTATCTCCAGGTGCCTCCAACACTGACCTAAAGCATCCAAATCAACCTGAAGGAAACCTGAGAAAGAGCTGTTTCATTCTGTTTAGTCTGGTTTTGTTGATATTCAGTAATAAGTTAGCTTCCAGTTAGGTCTCATTGTGCACTCAGCTGATCTTAACAACAAATTCCCCAAACCGGAGACAAGACTAGTCAAAATGACATTGAGACCAAGACTGCAGAGATATGTCTTAAGACTAGCTTTTACACATCTTATTCCTGTGACATCAGTATGTCTCATCAAACACGGATAATCTTGCAAAAACCAAACAGGTTTTTTCATGACTTTGGGACTCATCTACGTAAATTATCTCTCATGTTGTGATTGGCTATTCTGTCTTCTATTCCAAAAGTAGTCCAGAAGTAGTCCAGACTGACTGAACTCTGGTCCTTGAGGGCTGGTGTTGAGCAGGTGATGATCCCGTTTCAAGGTATATGATCTCCTCTGTTTTTTTGCCAGATTTTGTTTAAGTATTGTACCAAACTGTGCTGGACACTGGGCCTTCAGGATCACTGCCGAATCCCCCTGACCTCAAATTCTATGTTAATTAGAAATTTTCATTGTTATTGTGATCAATTTGATCATGACAAACAATACTCTTTCCTGTATAGACAAGGGATAAACTTGAAGAACCAACTGCACAGTAGCTTAAAGCACACACAGGCAAACTGAATGCAGGGCAGCACCTTACAAAAATGTGAATCATAAGCATTGCACTAAGAGTTTATGAATATAATGAAATGTGTGTGTTGTGAAAATCATCACGTATTGTGATAACATTAATAAGACATCCTATATCAGTGGTAACCAACCCCGGTACTGGAGATCTACGTTCCTGCTCCAACCTTCTTGGTCCCAACTTCAATCAGCCTCACCCAGTCCAGCTAAATAAGAAGACCAAAAGTCAGGCCAGATGGATCAGGTACATCAGTGTTAGGAGAGGCAAGATGCAGCATGTTATTTTCAAGTTGGATCTGAACTCTGCAGAAAAGGAGATCTCCCGGAGGAGGGTCACTGACCACTGTTCCATACATAGACCACTGTTCTATACTATGTTCAGCACACAGACTGAATAAAATGGTTTAACGGTGTTTATGTACCACACCAAACCCTTTTGTGTCAAAAGAAAGCATGAAAAGAAAGAAAGCAAAAAGGAAGTGTGATTTTCCATGCTAGGGCGCTTTAGTTCTTATCAGGGCCTCTAATTTGCAAAATGTAATTTCAGACCAAGAAAGACGTTTTAACAACCCGCAGACACCCTGTGGAATGGCAGAGATATTAAACCCTGCAGGAGCCTAATATTTAACCTGTTTCTGTGGCTCTGTTCCCTTCTTTTCGCAAAGCTGGCTGCAAGTTTTTGCAATGCAAATGCTGCCCATTATTACTTCCGCAAGTACTGCAAAACCACCAATGCTGCCTTTATCACAGAGCCTACAAGCTGGGTCATTGAACCGAGGAGTGCCCCCTTATCCCCGATATCGGAGGTTTGATCTGTAAGTGTGATCTATACACGCTCTGCCTCGTGACTCTGAGAGGAGGATCATGTGTGGATGAATGGTGCGGTCTTCTTAAAAGCCAATAAAAGTGTAATTACATGCCTTGGGCCTTGGTGACAATGCATGGTGCAGGTGACAGCTATGGGGCGAGTGAGGCAGGACGGATTACCGTCACCCCGCCACAGGCTCTCCGGCTCTGGCCCGCCATCACCTCAGCGGGGTCACCTTGAGCGCAGGCGCTACAATTTTACCAGTCATTAAACTCTTAATCCAGACTGCACACGCTCTCTTCTCATCATCGCTCAAAACTGACAGGGCTGTCATATTACCGCCGCGGTGCGTCTCCCGACAGCAAACGAGGAGCGTAAAGACACAGAGGGAGGCACGGGCGGCTGAGCTTTTCACCCTTGTGCAGCAGCCAGCACTGCAATTAGAAATGCCATGCTAGTCAGAGTGTGACACTACCAAGCTAATGATACCTTAGCCTTCAAAATAGGTAAAATACCCAAGTCTGAATGATGCTCTTTACACGTGACTCCAATTCCTCAAAACGCTATATTGATTCAGCGTGCTGGGCTGTTTCGGCATTGTCCGAGGTTGCTACGCGTGTCGACGTGGCTTACTTAATATTCCTCGCATACAATTTCCAAAGCGCCAGATCTCACATATTCAGTGATGGGTTGATATTTTTCAGGCCAGACAAAGCGAGCGTGATAAATTGGACAATAAACACTCTAATCCAATACGGGAGACGTGCATAGGAGACTAATGCCGTGCTGAATATGAGCTCTGTGTGTGGAGGGAAGCTGCTCTTAGAGCTAACTGCTGAAGATAGGGAAGCGCAGTTCCAATATTAGCACAGTCACACTCAGCTGCTCATTATGGTCCAGCAGCCGGGAGACAGTGCAGTCATAAGATGATCTGTGACCAGGTTTTGGATATTTCAAGTCAAGTTCTCCCCGCTGATGTAGGCCGAAATTCAAACTTCACAGAGATGACAAATTCGAACAAAAAGCAAACTGATCTAAGGGCTATTTTTGGCACACTTCTTTTGGTGTATTTTTATAGACGGACAGCGCTAAAATTGATCTACAGTGTAAAATGGGGGCTGTCAGATGCAAAACATGCTAAATGTAAAAATAGCCTCACTGTAGAAGCTATGTTTTAATGGGCTTCAACTTCTATTTGGCCCATTATTAGTTTACACTGTATCTCTGTGGGCTGACCAACGGTCATGCACTAGCCGTGCAGTTAAGTAACATAAACAGTCAAATAAGCACATAACCTGTGGTATGAAGACAACTGTAATTATCATGGGAGTCAATATGCAACACACTGCAGAAACTTCAAGTGCTTTCCTGCCTATTGGTTCTAATGACCAGGGTTTGTGTACAAACCCATGCTGAATAAAATTGGGTGACCGAATCGGAGCTCAGAGTCTAGCCCCAGTAGACACACTCTTTCAAAGAGAATAAAGCCAATGGATCCACAACAGCTTCTCTAAACGATGATAAATCTCCTTAAAGACAGCGTATGGGAATTTAATGTATTAAATATTAATGATGATGGAACAGTTATCTTTATCTACCAGTGCGACCACTGATGGCCCGAAGTTAATTCATCATTATAGACTATTAGTGGGCAAATTAGGGTCTTATGGGTTAATTAAGTGGAATAAGGACAATGTTAACAATGCAGCAATACCACCAAGACCGATAAGAAGAGTTCTTGATTATGATATTAAAAGTGTTATTTAAAAATCAATAATCTGCAAAGCTCTAACCTGCCTACACAAATATCTTTTCTTCAGGTACATTAGAGGTCTGCACAACCATTAGACTAGAACTATGACTTTGAGACATGACCCAACCAGGTATGACCAAAAAGGTCCACTGGCGCTGCTGTGGAATGGCTGCATCCATGGTCAACATGTTCAAAAGACGACGTGCCAGCCTTTATGCCATCACGGCATCACGGATACGACACAGTATGGAGCATGACCAGATCATGATGTTTCTACATGATGCTTGTTGAAGACTCATGTGAATACCAAGGTAACCCAAGGTACCAGAACTGGCTTTGTTGTATGCTTAGACAAGGTGTACATCATCTAAACCCCAGAGAGCTACCACTCTGCAAAGTTGAGCTCCAACTCTTATCACCTGAACCAGTTCATGAAGGCTTTCAGAGGCAGGCATCTTGGCTCCAAACAGTTCAAAGGTCTTAGAGCTCCAGGACAATACAATACTACAGATAGTAGTGTGGTTGTGCATGTGTGTAAGAGGTAATGTATGAGATTTAATGTAACTTTAAAATATATAAGAAAAAAGATCCACACATAACCTAAAATACTGGTCAAGCCCCTCAGCCTCAGGTCAGGCACCAGTAAACATATATTAGCTGTATGTTTTCAGATATGTATACACATTTGCAGTTTTGTCTTTGCATGCTGCTGATGCAAGTTTCCAATTGCGATTCATAATGTGAACTCAGCCCTTATGTCACACTGCACGCTCTCTTTTCCACCAAGTCAACAAGACTGTCGAACTCCATCTACAGCCCTGCTACCGCTGCTTAGGCGAAGGTTTAATTATGCATTAGTGAGAAATGCTTCTTAGCTTTTTGCCTCTGCACTGAGCTCCTGTAGAGCGCCCGAGTCAAGATGAGCAATCCTCTTACCATAAAGGCTTCCTATTGTATTTCCAGCCTTGCATTTTAGTTTGAATCATATTTTCAGCACTACTGAATCATATTTTCTTTCCTCCATAAGCTTCTTTTACCAATCAAAACTTTCCCCAGCTAAACAAGTCTCAGAGCTGAGGTCATGACAAGCCTCCTAATCCACCCGGCACAGGGAACAGGTACTACGTTTTTACTTCATCAGGGATAAGGCACAATTAAGATTCGTATATTAAGAGTGACTATGTTTAACCAGTAAAATTAATCAATCAATCAACGTTCTGTTTAAAATTGTGCTGTGTCTCAAAACGCTGAAGTATCAAATGACCTTCACAATAGATTGCAGGTAATAATACTAATTTCTCACCACAATGTGCAAAAATCACAAATGATGATCACAGGTTTGCCCACGTTTTTGCCCTGGTCCCATTCTCCTGTTTTTTCCAGCCCATGCACTACACGTCCACTGCGGCTCTCTCTATATTGGACAAGACAGAAACATGGAACATTTAGAGGAGGCAGAGGAGCGTGGACAGTCAGCAGCAGCCTCGCCAGCTGTGATAATGATGTATAATTTAATCTAAGGCTGCGTCGTTTCTAGCTCCTACAGGCTCCCAGCCTCTTTTCCCTATGACCATGCATTATTGAAGCTAATGGTGACCCTGAAATAGAAGAAAAAGGTTCTTATCTCTTAAAAGTTTCATTGCGCGGAGTGTGCTGAGTGGAGAGTGCACAGCAAGCGGCGTGTCAGCTCTGATAGAAAGTGAAGGATGACTGTTTTTGGCCTAGACAGCGTCAGCTTCCCTGGTGACAGAAGGGGAAAAAAAATCCGATTGGACCGAGAAGTGACATAATTCCTTAAGGGATCCTTTCCTGTGGTTGTGGCCCGTGTGGTCCACGCAGCACAGGGTGATGTTTAATTCTAACGACATGATTTAGACAGTTGCATCATTTGGGAGCTAAGCAGGGTCACTGGACGATGTCAGTGCTGATGCTGAAGGGTTTAAATGTTTTTCGTCAGCTGGCCACCAGCAAAGACAGACGTGATGCAACGACCCTGACTAATAACTCAGAACCACTACAACTTCTGAACTCCGTCATCACTTGAATCAGTGCAGCAAATAAAAGCTTTAATGGGGTCGGTGGAGAACACACAAGGTGGACATAGGGAACTTGCAGAGCTCTCAAGAACCTACAGAACTACAAAGGCATCATAGGTTCTGGTATAGGTAGAAATAACATACACCCATCGTCAAAAAAATTAGTTGCACCCAGATGGAGGTGTCTGATTGCAATGCTACTGGGAAGGAAGATAGAAGTTACAAGGCGCAATAAATGATGATGAATATATACCGATACGGGCAATATTTACTGAGCTACACATACAGAAGTAGTGTCCCTCAGTATGGCGTTGGGCCAACATGCCAGATGTCTCAGGATGGAGTTGTAGAGGTCCCTAATGGTGTCCTGCGATAATCCATCCCATCCAGTTTAAATATTTTCACACAGTTCCTGCAGATTTTGCTGTAGGGGTGGAGGCAGAATGCAGACCAGGCCTTCTGGACTATGAAACGTGACAACAAACCTCATCTTGGTGCTGACCACAGTGCCTCCACACACTGATTCACTGGTCATTTTCACCAAGACAAATGTGGGACTCGTCACTATTGATAACCTGCTGCCATTTATGTCACTCCATGAGGTGTGGCATAACACCATTACAGTCTTTGGTGACGTTGACATGGTGTTAAGGTAAGTCATTATAATCTATGTGCATGTAGTCCTGCAACATGCATGCATCTGCCAATGGTGATGGCATTAACAGGATGTCTCATGGAGGGCATCCCTGCTTGCTGAATGTGTGCAAATATGGCTGTCGGGTAATTGGGTATTGAGACAAGACCAGTCCTTGCTTACGCCACATGCGCAGTCGAGCATGAAGCTTGTATCGTTAGGATTTTTCACAATGTCAAACCTACACTCTTTCAATCCTGTCGATTGATTCCTTCAGGGTGCAACCATTTGTGCAACTATTCTATTAATGATGAGCGTAAATGCAATTAGCCAGTGACTAAACAACTCCCTTGTTTTGCCTCCTTTTGTACTGATGTAGTTTTGGAATTCCCTCTAGCAACTTCATGATTAGCCCATACAGCCTTGGATACTTTGAACTTAACAGCTCACAAACATTGACTATGCCACTGATGTATTTCCTAGAAACAAATTTCAAGCACTTAAAAACAAGCTTTCAGATCAAAAGTTCTTACAGTAATGTGTTCTTATATGATAAGTTCCTGAGGATGGCCCGAATGGTCAAGGGTAATAGAAAATGGGCTGGCACTGCAAAAGAGATGGATAAAAATAGACCCACCTCCAATTCATTTATCACTAATTTCAACCAGACTCCTCTACATTAAAAAGGTTGACTTTGCACTATCACCAGCTATACTGTAATGCTGTCTAAGCAATAATCAGCCCTTTAAGGCCTCCCTTTAAATTATGTGTGCACATGCACATAAGTGAGAAAGAGAGGAGCTAGGGGGCTGTTAATGGGAAAGCTAGGGTGGAAGGGTCTTCAGCAGTAAAATCTACCTGCTTCTATCCATCAAACACTGCTGTCATATCAGCAGTCTAAAATCTCCCATAAAACACTGTTATTGTTGGACGTACTTTCCACAGCAATTAGATAGCAGCTTCATTAGTGTGAGTGTGACTGAAATGTGGCTGTTAAGCTCCGTGGCAGGGGGCGGGGGTTGGGTAAAGTGGAGCACGAGGTAAATCCAGCAGACATATAACATCGGACAAATGTTTCGTGATACTGAGAAAACCAGAAACTAGCATCTTTCATATTTAGATTCAAAATAAAACACACGCTCACTCCTACTCTCTCGCTTCTGCTCTGTGCTTGATGTGCCAGATTTGCAAAGCTACCGTGAATCAAATCTTTCAGTTGAAAAATCTTCAGATTACCTGGGATGAGATAAACCTCCACACATTTGACAAAACCACCTTTAATCTGTCTCACTTACAGCTAGCTCCAAAAGCTGGAGGAGCGGATTGTATGAGGCAGGCAGCTTACTAATCCATTTCAGAGATAATGCTTCCAGCTTTAAGGCATGCAAGTTAAAAAAAAGTGTATATGTGAAAGAAAAAAGCAAACAAGAAAACCGGACCCAAATTAAAAATGCACAAATCAGCACCTGAACACATTTAAAAGCATGTTTTATCATTCCATTTTAGACAAAGGAATTCTGCAGGTTTTCATGTTGGAGGCTGCCTCTTCAGATGAGCAAACCAGTACACCACTGGACGCTAAGACTCCACCCAAGAGCTTTACCCCTAAGTACACAGTGTGCAGGCACGCTGGTGTGTCTTAAGAACATCTTTTCACTGTTTCTAGACCTAGCTAACATAAGAAGTCGATTGCATTATAAAGAGGACCCTGTCGCCATTTTGGATTGCAAGTAGCAGCTCGGACTGTGTTGTAACGTTGCCCGTCTTACTGTAGTTACAATCCTGCAGGTGGATAAAGACCTATTAACAATGACCAGGACGACCACGCAAAGCATGAAAAGATATAGAGACACTTTAGATGAGGCCCCAGAAAACCACTCTGAGGAGAAGATCAGCCAGATTGGAGGATCTGTGTGACTAAACTAAGTGTTGATTAAAACTGACTCACATGTATGTTTAAAGCCGGAGTTAGTTTCTTATCTGTCAGTCTCTTATTTGGATTTTCTGTTCCGCCTTAAATGGTGCTGCAGTTGCAAAGAAGTGCCTTAAATGTACAGTGACAAACAAGAAGTCAGCAAATTCAGCTTACAATATATAAATCTACTTAACAATGGAATACTTCAAACTCTGACTTGGAGTTGTTTAAAGCTGAGCTAGTGGCACCTGACTGGAGTCACTGGAGTGTTACAATGGGAGTTACTGGCCGATCTAGCACTGGATCCCAAACTATGCACGTCTGTACTTCACTTCCTACACCAAAGAGTGCATTTCTAATGGCATATGCACCATTTATAGCGGACTACTTATGTATTACTTATGCCAGTATGCAGTTTGGGATGTGTCAATAATAACACAGTGGGAAATCACAGTCATGGCGCATATGCCATTAGAAATGCACTCCTTGGTGTAGGAGGTGAAGTACAGACATGCATGGTTTGGGATATACCGTTAGATTGGCCAAGAACTCTCATTGTAACACTCCAGTGGCTCCAGTCCAGTGCCACTAGCTTTCCTTTGGCTCACTATGGCAACATGTCAAATAAAATAAATCACGTTTTTGAATCTGAAATGTTTCACTTAACTTGAAATGAAAATGAACATCTGAGAAGTGACTTCAGTATATAATAACTGGCACATTGCACACAGAGATCGCGAGTATCCATGTACATCTCAGGTCAAAGATGAATGTAAATGCGCATGCAGGTAAGCACACATCATTAGGTCTGCATGCCATGGTGGTGTCATATTTTTTTCCCCACAGATAACAAGAGGGGTTTCATTACTATGACTTTAATATTACAACTGCAGCCTATATACATTATATATACTGCACAAATAGTGTACCCAGAAGGAATCAACCGACAGGAATGAAACTTGGTGGATAGGTTTGACATGTGAGACACGCAAATCATTTAAGTTTCACGCTTGACCACACCTTATTGTACCTGACTGACACAACAGCAACAACTACAGACATTCAACAAGCAGTGATGCCCTCCATGAGTCTTTCTATTAGTACCAGCACCAGTACCAGACGGCTCCACGTACGCAGATACGTGGAGCCGTCAACCATTAAGATGATTGCCCTTAACACCAAATCAACGTCACCAAGACTGCAATGGTGGCGTGCCAGACTGTCATGGAGTGACTCAGAATGGCAGCAGGTCATCTTTAGTGATGAGTCTCGTATTTGTCTTGGTGGAGACGACCAACAAATCCGTGTGTGGAGGCAGCAAGATGAACAGAGTGTTGTCACGTGCCATATGTCCAGAAGGCTTGGTGTCACTCCACCTCCAGCCCTACTGCAAAACGTCTTGCATGCTGGTTTAGCAAACATGGTGGCCCAATGCCATACTTAGAGACATTCTCTAGGTGTAGCTCAGAAAATATTGTCCATATAAGTCTAAATGTATCTATTATTTTTGGTAACCTTTCTCTTCCTTCCCAATAGCACTACAATCATTTTTTTAACTCACATCAGCGCATGACTGTAACCTATACATGTATCACTGTTATGCTTTCACAGGTTCTGGAATTGCAGTGTTTTATTCAGTTACTGGTAAAGGAATACCATATCCGTCCATCTCTACGCACCATCCTATGGTACATTTTGTATCCCCATAAGAAACGTTATTGCCACATATGAAACACCATTCTCAACAGCACGCTCTGTAGAGTTGTTACCACACAGATGAAGAAGAGAGCAAATAATTGAATTTGCCATTGTTGCCAGGCGCACGGCAGACACTCTTAGCGGCAGAGTATTCAAAGGAACAGGCAAATTATTATTCTCCCGCACACATTTGATATCACTTGTCTCGCAGCCACATAATGTAGAGCCTAGAGGGCGGCAGCAGTGGAGGCACTGCGGCTTGCCAAAAAGGCCGTAATCCAATTCCACCTAGGTGGAAAGTTGTGGGAAATATTAATTACTTCTTGACTCTACCTGCTCTGTAAATCTGGCCACCTGGACCCCAGACACTCAGTCAAGCTGGGGGAGAAGGGAGCTGGTGTGAGGAGGATTCATAAGCGAGGCACCTCTCCTCCACATTACTCTTCCAGGAGCAGCAGGCCTCAGCTGGCCGATACCCACGCAGGCCGGGGCGAAGGCCTCAGGGAAAAATTAAACTCCTCAGTCCTGCTTGCAACACATATCATAGCACTGCAGCAGCCTGCTGCGATAGTGGCTCCCATTCCACACATGCAGCACATTAGAATTCAGCCACATTTCTGCAGGGTCAAAACAGACCATAATATTTCTCACTTTACTCTCAGCGGGGTGGCTTTGTGGTTTCCAGTCACCTTTCTGCTGTTCCCATAACAGGGAGCTGATCATGGGAGGTATGTTGCTGATGGAACAAGAGAAGAATGGCAATCGATCCAAGTAGAGATGACCCCAGCTAATGGCTGATTAGCTGGACTAAGCGTCAACGAGTTAGAGCAACATTTCAGACATTTTCCCTCACATTAGACCACAGTTCAACAGCAACATCTGACTAAGACCATTATTGGTCATAGCATTCCCGGTCTAGATTTTAATCAATTAAGATCCTGTTGACGTATTACATGTATATATTTATATGGCTGCATATTGACATAAGAATTATAGTTAAACCTTTGGATACTTTTAGATAAGTTCAGATCACATAGCTAGCAAGCCCATACAAGTTTATCCATCACTACATTTTACTGTAGTGATGTTTGTACACGTTGTGCAACAGGCTGTGCAATGAGGAGCAAAGCAAAGGCAACAAATATAAAAATCCTCCAAATTGCTGCATATCAAAATGGCAGAGATGATTTTAAGAGTGTACAACCTACAGGGGTTGGACAATGAAACTGAAACACCTGTCATTTCAGTGTGGGAGGTCTCATGGCTAAATTGGACCAGCCTGGTGGCCAATCTTCATTAATTGCACATTGCACCAGTAAGAGCAGAGTGTGAAGGTTCAGTTAGCAGGTAAGAGCACAGTTCTGCTCAAAATACTGCAATGCCCACAACATTATGGGTGACATACCAGAGTTCAAAAGAGGACAAACTGTTGGAGCACGTCTTGCCGGCGCATCTGTGACCAAGACAGCAAGTCTTTGTGATGTATCAAGAGCCACGGTATCCAGGGTAATGTCAGCATACCACCAAGAAGGACGAACCTCCACCAGCATCACGTAGTGACCTGGCCACTATCCTGCAAGAAGAATGGCTTAAAATCCCTCTGACCACTGTGCAGGACGCAGTATATGTCATTCCCAAGACCAACTGACGCTGTATTGGCCGCAAAAGGAGGATTGTGGTCTAAAACCAGGTGTTTCAGTTTCATTGTCCAAACCCTGTAAGTTATGCAATAGGAAATTTAACTTGTAATAACACTTATACACTTATAACACTTTAAATTTTTATACGATAGGGCATTTAAAAGAAAATCTGTAAATACGTGAGGCATCATGCCAAAATTACTTTGAATTTTAATGAACCCTTACATATGCTATAGTCTTGTTCTGTGTAAATGTGTTTAAATGTGGCATTTGACTAGATCTTCATCAGTCATGTGACGCTGCCCACAGGATGCTATTGGCTGGTGGTGAATTCTCAGTCCAGCAGTTAGATAGTTCAGAAGCACTGCTGTGTCTGATCCACTCACACCAGCACAACACACAACACCACCATGTCAGTGTCACTGCAGTATTGAAAATGATCCACCACCTACATAACACCTGCTCTGTGGGGGTCCTGACCACTCAAAAAAAGGGTAGTATACAAAGAATTAGATGGACTACAGTGTGTAATCATAGAACTACAAGCTGTACCGATGTGGTAAGTGAAGCTGATAAAATGGATCAAGAGTGTAGATACTGAGGTGGTTTAATGTTATGGCTGATCAGTGTAATTATTTACTTGGGTGGGGTGGGGTTGCGGGATTGGTCTTACAGTCAAGTCCTATGAAGGTGGGTGACAATACAAACCAACAAGTCTGAAGGGAAAAGGTTCCCATACACAGTGCAGACACAGGGTCACATTGACTGGATACAGCTTATTTCCTGAACCTAAAGCCATACTTCTGGCCCCAGAGAACTAACCTCTATTAGGATGGAGAGACTGACTGGCACATTCAAATTTTGTGTGCACACAACTCAGTGAACTGAGCGTGCGCATGAGAGTGAGTGAGAAAGATAGAGAGGGAGTGTGTAAGAGGAAGTGTATGAGAGAGATACCACAGGCCCTTGTGTTGCCCCCTGAGAATACCCTACTATCAGGAAGGCCGTGGTGACAGTCATATTAAAATACATGGGGGGACAACATGCTTGAATTTCATTTCAGATAACCTGGGAGGCTCTGGAAGGGCATCAGAAGGGCATGGGCTAAATTAACCCTAGCGTCCAGAGTTCTACAGCCTTTTCACCCAGTATCCAGCTCTTTTCAAAGCCTAGTGTAATGAACATTATTATAGATTCACATATAAAGAGCTTAAATGCACTTCATTGCGTTTATGGAAGATTACATAAATGAGAACTGTGGCATGGGCCTTGACTGGAGTGTCATGGAAAAGTGGAAACTGTGAAATTGCACTCCTGAGACTTTTGCAAAGCCAATAAAAGACTTCAATGATCTGGTCAAATGACTCTGCGACTCAAAACCAAGAACGCAGTTTAAAAACTGTAACAACTATACTGAACTGTAGCATTCATAATTACAGCATATATAAGTCAAAACTGAACCAGCGTTTTGGCACATCACTTATTTGCTTAATTCCATATTCACTCAAGTCTGCATTACAATAAACCAGCATATTACAGCAGTTACAGAGATAATGAAGTCTATCACCAGGCTAAAACACATTTATACTCTCTCTCTCCCCCTCTCTCTCTCTCTCTCTCACACACACACGTAAAATTGGAACCAGGGGTTGAACATCATTCCATGCTGGTAATAGCAGTATACCCATAAATATGCATCCCTTCCAGGCAGATCTTATCATATCCACGGGTGAAATTACACCTTTTCAAGTATGCGATGGAGTTGTAATTCCACACGTTGTGCCAGCGAACTGAGCAAATAGACTACAGCCCCACAGCTGGGCTAAACATGCCCTAATTGCTCTATGGGAGGTCAATGCCATCCATCTCACCAGAGGCCAAAGATTACAGGCATGCCACATATACTTATTACAGTGTTTGAATACAGAAAACTGAATGTGGTGTTTGCTTCCCCCCAATCACCACCAGAAATGGACCAGAACTGTAGAACATACTGAAATACACAACTATGTACGGATGCAGCTCAAGGACATTTGCTGTGCCTATTGAGAGGAAAGAAAACGTCTGTGTTGTTGGCAGAGGAAGGATGCCTATGTTTCCACTGCATGGTGGAAAATAAAGAGAGCATTTCTAAAAGTGTAAACATTGATTAGAGGTGGACAGTGTAAACTGTAGCACAATATGGACTGCCCACTACAAAATACACTCATCATCAACAGAATAGCTTCACCCAGAAGGAAGTATGGAACTGCGGTACTACTGTTTACCAGGAACCATAAATTTAGACTGATTTGGGTAATATTTACTGAGCTACACATACAGAAGCAGTGACTCAATATAGCGTTAGCACACCCCGTATGCTAAGCCAACATGCCAGACATCTCAGCCCAGAGTTGTAGAGGTTCTTAATGGTGTCCTGTGATAATCCATCCCATGCAGCTTGAATATTCTCACACAGGTCCTGCAGATGGTGCAGTAGGGGTGAAGGAGGAGTGACACCAGTCTTCTGTGACAACAAAGCGTTCATCTTGGCGCTGACCACGGTGCTTCCACACATGGATTCGTTGGACGTTTCCACCAGGACAAAAGCGGGACTCATCACTGAAGATGACACGCTGCCATTCTGAGTCACTCCATGACAGTCTGGCATGCCACCATTGCAGTCTTTGGCGAGGATGGCGTGGTGTTAAGGATGGTCGCTATAACAGTCTGTGCATGTAGTCCTGTGTCTTGCAACCATCTGTCAATGATGCTGGCAGTGACAGGATGACGCATGGAGGGCATCACTCCTCACTGAATGTCTGCAATCATGGCTGTTGGGTCAGTCAGGTACAGGCCTGTCCTTGGTTACGTCACATGCCCAGCCGAGCATGAAACGTGAACCACTGGCATGATGGCTTGATGTCAAACTTACCGAACAAGTTTGATTCCTATTGGTTCGTTCCTTCACAATGCAACTATTTTTTGATGATGAGTGTAGAATGTATCAATAAATCAATAAAGTTTCACAGTTTTAGAAAATATATTCTTGTACTATGTAAAAAAAAAATGAATGTACACATCATACTCTCAAAAAGCATTGTAAATATCCTTGGGCAGCATCCATGTATTCATTTGTATGTCTATATGTCAAGATTTTGGCTTTGCACTGGAGGTTCTGCTGTTATAATATATGGTAAAGAAAACCATAAACGTGTAGCACTTACACTATAGCTGGCCTGTCTTAACTGTTGGATTGCACTTCCCTCTTTTTATAATCAAGGTCGAGACCAGGTTTGGACTGTTTCTTGTATAATGAGCTGTCAATTAAGCCATGTGTATGTTTTGTGCACTTTGTAGCTAGTTGACACACATCACTGACAGCAGTAGCCTGATTGCTTGTGCCTACCCAGATTGTTTTCTTTGGTATGATTAATAGTAAACCATGCATTTTGTATGCTGATTAGTTGCTGATAATCACTTTTTATGCTTTTCAGAAAGGCTTAATGCACATTTTATTGTGTTTCCCTGGGCATTTACTGAACTTCCAACAAATTCTTTAACATTCAAACTTAACTTTGCTGGAACAGGTTGGTGTACCTTGGTGACAACCCCAAAGCTTATAATCGGGCCTGGCTATTCCCTACTCCCATATACAATGGAGTAAACTTTCCTTTCAGGACTTTGGTGCAACATGGAAGCCAGGGCCAATGAAAGACTTGGCATGGACTAAATGCTCTGAGAGTTGCTTTGGATAAAAGTGTCTGCCAGAGGAATTCATGATAATACAAAACTTGCCACTAAAGGCCAGCAACATACAACATACACTGGAGCAACTTTGCTTTAAAACGTTAAGCAACCAAAAGAAACAGACAGCCTTCAGAACTTCGGCACTTCATTGTTTAAGGAACCAAAAGTATTACTTGTATGGCATCGCTGCAAAGAACCCTTTTCAGCACCTTTCTTTTTTAAGAGCGTATGAAACTCATGAAAGTCAGATATGCTCCTGCTTCAGACTAGGGTGGTGGAGGCTGGCTTTTATGTGCAGTTCCACTCGGGAAAAGGCTCGAGAGCGGGTGCCATCTGAGGCTGTCAAGTACAGCACTATGAGACCATGCATCAGCGCGCATAGAGGCTCAGCGGGGTGCACCAGCCAGTGTCTGCAGAGCAACTCTGGTGGGATCCGGAGTCGGTGGGCTTGAGGGGTGCATCACTGTGCCTCCTGCTTCGTTCACCCTACAGCAGCCGTTAAGATTAGAGCTCCCTTTAATCCGACAAAGGGGATTAGACTCCGACTGGGAGGAGGGAGAGCAGCGCTACCGTGGAAAAAAAAAATGGGGGGGAGGTACCATGAATTATTAACACCTCTCCAGGAGCGTGGTGAGCTTGGTCTCTCACCCAAAATCACAATGCCACGACGAAGGCGAGGGTCACTACTTTCACACACTGGCATAATCTAAGAGCTATATCTGGCAGAGTTTGGTAGAGGACAGCGTGGACTCTGTCCTTGTCTTGGTTTGTTGGGATCTGCCTGATAAGGTCCAGTGAAAGAGAAAGATAGAGAGAGAGAGTGAAACTGAAGCAGCCTTCTGGAGCGTGTTTAGCTGAGTCGTGTCCGCACACGGGACAGGACAGCACCGATGCTGATGGGACAGGAAGTAAAAATAGCAACTCGTCAAAAATGCACACAAGCAGCTTGAGTGGTCAACTTTCAGTGCCCACAGTCTCCAACAGAAATGTGAAGGAAGCAATAAACCACACGTCATATACCAATACGCATATGAAATATTACGATTTGACCCCCAAAGAACCAACCAGCATGTCAATGACTTCCCACTCTCGTTATACCTTAGATAGTAGCCCTTAAGCCTAAAGACAGCTAAAAACAGACTACAGTTTTCTGAACCTTCAAGTGGATCAGATGACACTGCCCACATGGTGATCCTTCAGTCAGTCTCCAAAACACACAACAGTACATGAACTTCAAATGGTTTAGAGAACGCGAGAACATGGAGAGCGACAACCCAAAACAAGCATGAATCCAGACATGGGGCTGTCAAGATCCCCAGACTTACCCCCCTTGTTCCATCTGCCCTTATTCCTGCCCTGGAGTGAGGGCTGCGGAGCGGAGAGCAGCAGCAGCGGCAGCAGAAGACATAGAGCCGGAGAAGGGAATCCACGGCCGCTCCTGAGGAACATCTCCAGGAGTTTAGGGCTGTGGAAGGGGGGGGGTGCGGGGGTCTTTCACCTGTCCGCGGAGGCGCTCGGCCAGACACTGGGAGCTGTCATCGGTGCTCTGTCATCGGTTACGCTCCAGACGGAGAGAGTGTATGAGCGCGAGTGTGTGCCTCTGGCGAGCTCTTCCTGTGTGAGAATGAAACTCACAGCATCATCTCCATCGCACAAGCCCTCATCATCATCCGACACAGAGAGTGAGCGAACGAGAAGCAGGCGCAACATAAGGCACGCCGCAGCTCTCTGCCTACTCCGCTCACACACACACACATCCACACATGCGCTCTCGGACTGTGCACTCACTCACTCACACACATACATACACTCGTGCGAGCTCATGCTTGCAGATGCTGAGGGATTCTCCTGCTCCTTGCTTCCGCTCTTCCTCTTTCTGCGGGAATTCACTCGCTCTCCCTCTCTACTGCTCTTGCTCCACCGGCGCAGGAGTTTACGCTGAGTGAAGCGCATGTGTGTGTGTTTCAGGGTGGAGGGGGGATGTCTGAGAGAAAGAGACGAAACACCACTGGGTCACTGGAGATGTGAGGAGCTGACAGAAGACATGAGGAGGACATGAAAAGACTGTAGGAGATTTGAACAGAGGATCTGAGCGAATTTGAGAAGAAAAGGGAAAGAAACCACAGGAGGGGAGGGGAGGAGAGGGGAGGGGAGGAGAGGAGAAGAGGAGAAGAGGAGGAGAGGAGAGAAGAGGAGAGGAGGAGATTTTATAGTACTGAAGCGGAAAGGTGAAAGAAAGAAAAAAACAAGTGAGAAGAGGTGAGGAAAGGATGAAAAAGCAAGGGCCAAGGAAAGAGGGAATAGAAGATAAAGAGGAAAACAGACAAGAGAAAAACAGAAGATACGATTTGAGGAGGGAAGAGAGGATTTAAGAGGAGAAGAGAGAAAAAGATTTGATTTGAAGATTTGAGATTTGAAAAGAGAAGTGCAAGAAAAGAGAGATGATTTATCGGCAGTGGAGAAAAGAATAAAAGAGAAGATGGTAAATTAGGAGAGTAGATTAGATTTGAGAAGGTTAGATTTTAGAAGAGAAGAGAATATTTGAGAACACAAGAAGAGAAGACATGAGAAGAGATTAGAAGTTCTGAGAAAAGAGGAGAGGAAAAGAGAAACTTGAACAGAAGAGAGGTTTTGAAGAGCAGAGCAGAGCAGAGCAGAGAAGAGAAGAGAAGAGCATAGAGGAGCAGAGCAGAGAAGAGAAGAGAAGAGAAGAGAAGAGAAGAGAAGAGAAAGTTGGAAACATTTTGAGAAAAGAGGAGAGAAGAAAAGAGGAGAGAAGAGCAGAGAAGAGAGCAGAGCAGAGCAAAAAAAGCACAGAGAAGAGAAGAGAAGAGAAGAGCAGGGCAGAAAAGAGAAGAGAAAGTTGGAAACGTTTTGAGAAAAGAGGAGAGAAGAGCAGAGCAGAGAGCAGAGAAGAGAAGAGCAGAGAAGAGAAGAGAAGAGAGCAGAAGAGCAGAGCAGAGAGCAGAAGAGAAGAGAAGAGCAGAGCAGAAAAGAGAAGCAGAGCAGAAAAGAGAGGAGAAAGTTGGAAACGTTTTGAGAAAAGAGGAGAGAAGAGCAGAGCAGAGAGCAGAGAAGAGCAGAGAAGAGCAGAGCAGAGAGCAGAAGAGCAGAGCAGAGCAGAGAGCAGAAGAGAACAGCAGAGAGCACAAGAGCAGAGCAGAGCGCAGAGAAGAACAGAGCAGAGCAGAGAAGAGAAGAGCAGAGAAGAGAGCAGAGCAGAGCAGAGCAAAAAAGGAGAAGAGAAGAGAAGAGCAGAAAAGAGAAGCAGAGCAGAAAAGAGAAGAGAAAGTTGGAAACGTTTTGAGAAAAGAGGAGAGAAGAGCAGAGCAGAGAGCAGAGAAGAGAAGAGCAGAGAGCAGAAGAGCAGAGCAGAGAGCAGAAGAGAAGAGCAGAGAGCAGAAGAGCAGAGCAGAGCAAAGAGAAGAGAAGAGCAGAGAAGAGAGCAGAGCAGAGCAGAGCAAAAAAGGAGCAGAGAAGAGAAGAGCAGAAAAGAGAAGAGAAAGTTGGAAACGTTTTTAAAAAAGTGGAGAGAAGAGCAGAGAGCAGAGCAGAGCAGAGCAGAGCAGAGAAGAGCAGAGCAGAGCAGAGCAGAGCAGAGCAGAGCAGAGCAGAGCAGAGCAGAGAAGAGAAGAGAAGAGAAGAGAAGAGCAGAGATCAGGGCAAAGTAATACAGTCTCATGCTGGGGTGAGTAACAGTAGCCAAGCACAATCTGCAGTATAGGTCACAATACGGGGATCAGTCTTCTTAAGCTTCTCACTAACCCCAAAGATCCTAACGAGAAGTCTACATCAGATTCATGACACAGCCTTAAACTGGATAGAGAAGAAATGTCTTCTTAAGAACAGCTGGTGAGTGAGGCCCGTGTCAGGACTGATTAATAGCAGCTACCATAATCAATGAGCAGTGATCAGTACATGGGAAGTGCAGTGTCTTGTGTGCAAGTTTATAAATGTTCTTAACTTTAGCGCATCCTAATGTAAAGGAAGGGTGATATCTGCAGAATTTCTATGGGCATAAAAAGTTCACACAATAAAATGAGTGGCTGAGGTAAAAACCAAAACTCAAACAAAAAGGGAGTTTCCAAGTGAGAGTTACGATACACACAGACATGCAGACACCTGCACCAGTGTTTTTATTAATCACTATTACATTATTTATTGGATAAACACACTAATTTGAGGGTATTTATATTGTGGTACTTTAACTGTGATCTATTTTGATGTTTAAACCCGCAGCATTTTGCAGGTTTTGGGTTGTACTGTCTCCTGCCTCTCTTGCTAGTGAGGTGAGGAGCTGATGTTTTGCCACGCCAGTGCTCCAGGGACAAGGCTGCAAGGTTGTTAAAGTAGAGTACATAAAACGGATGCTTCACAGAGCCAGCTGGTGTACACACACACACACACACACACACACACACACACACACACACCGTGGCTTTAGTGTCCTAATTACAGCTTCTGAGGAAAGCCATGATTAAGTCCATAATTTTTTATACACAGCACAAAATTAATATTCTAAATCCACACATAAGCTCCATGGGCAAGTGGCACTGCAATGCTCACACTCTCGCTCTGCCTGTTGCAAGTGCCAATTTCTCATTGCCTTTAGCACATTACTCAATAAGCGCGCATACGCACACGCACACGCATACTCACACGCACACACACAGATCTCTCGCATCTCCACCTCCATCTCACAAAAGCTGGACCGATATTATGCCAATGCAGTAATTACAGAGTTCTGGTGGGAAGAGTCAGGAGCTTTGCCTTTTTAACAACATCTGCTCCCAATATAAACCTGCAGAACAACAGAAACCAGGAGAAATGGTGCACATGAAGATAAATCTGATACAACTACATTAGCTGGGAACTAGCCTTAATCAAGACAAACCGAGCAGATAACAAACTCGGTCCTTACTGGCAGATTCGCAAAGTGAACATGGATACAGATGGACTTTCAGCTGCACCAGCCATGTGTGCAGGTACCCTCTCCCTAAATGAACTTGATTGGACTAACCATGTTTGCTGCTGCAAAGTTGAAGTTTGTTCCTTTAGTTTTAGAGCTGGATGCCAATGCAAACTTCTACTCAACACACTGATTAGCGTTGTACACACCGCATATACACCTTATCACACATTTGGCATTATTTTAGTAGTTCCGTGTTACAACTGTATGACATGATTAATGACTCTAGAGCTGTATTTGAATGCTACTGCCCCTACAACTGAACCATACTGTGGTGTAGCATTAAAAAATCAGCATTAAAGAGTAAATGATTGTCATTTGCTATGCAAGTTTGGCAACTATTAAAAAAAAAAAAAGAAATCAGCTACTGGCCGTATTGCAATTGGCAATAAAATCATGAATTGTGTATCCCTAATAACAGTAAGTCATACTGTACCAGAAATCATATATACACAGTGCAAAACCACACATATATGTTGGCAACAAAAATCCTCTAATATTTAGTGAAAATAGCCAATTTCTCATTTGGTATTGACATTTACAGTTTTGAGTTTGATATCTACAGCAGACCAAAACAAATTACAGTTTAATTATGCCAATTAAGTAAACAAATGTAGCCATCTTGCTGATAACAGTATGATGTGCTTAGCCGTGCAGGAAATCTGACCCAAATATCTGACATCAAAAGAATAGTGGGTAGGTTTGATCATAAGACATGCAAGTGAGTCAAGTTCCATGCTCGGCCGCACACTGATGCAAGTCGGGCCTTATCGCTGTACCTGACTACATGCACACCGACTGTTACGACGACTGCCCTTAAGAACACGTCAACATAACCACAGAGTGCATTGTTGTGGCAGACTGTCACGGTGTGACTTGGAATGGTAGCGGGTCCTCTTCAGTAAAGAGCCCTACCACATTTGTACTGATGGAGACAACCAATAAACCCGTGTGTGGAGGCATCATGGTAAGCGGCATCATCAGACCTATACCTGACTGAAAAAGTGTGGGATGCTACTGAACACGCTATCAACCCTCCTACCCTATCGCAAAATTCGCAGTAACTGTGTGAGAATATTTAAGATGCATGGGATGGATTATCACAGGACACCTTTAGGAACCTTTACAACTCCATGCTGAGAGATCTGGCATGTTGCTTTAGCAAACATGGAGGCCTGACACCATACTGAGAGACACTACCTCTGTATGTGGGGCTCAATAAATATTACCCATATCAGTCTAAACTTATCATCAATTAAAAGGAAACCCTTATCTTCCTTCCCAACAGCACTGCAATCCAGCACTTCCTTCTGGGGGCAACACTTTTTTGGTGATGAGTGTACACAATGAAAGTGGTTTATTCCATTGGCAGACCATTTTGTTTGTTTAATGAATTGTTTGCGGTTTCATAAAGGGTTCTTCGAGCAATGTCAAAGAAGAGCCACTCTTGGATTGTTGGTTTACTGAGTGTTAATACCTACTCTACATCAATGTAAAAGGGCAGTTCCCAGAACAAACAGCTCTTCACAATCTCTTAAAAAAAAAAATCTAAAGTTGTTCTTCTATGACACTGCACTAAGAACACCTTACAAGTACTTTTACACTTGGATTGTTTCAGACAGCTGAATCATGGTTTTCTGTACTTATGTGAACATGTCAAATAAGACCCCTCTAAACAATCCAGAAACCAAACCGAACTCAGACCACTTCTCCACCGGTGCTCTTTTAAATACATTTGTTTATTGAAGTACGTGGCACAGACACTGATTTTCACTGTGTGGAGTACAGTAAAAGAAAACAGAATCCTGAGTCCTGCCCCCCTGGGTTTCAGTGCACTTTGAGTCTAACTATGGCAAAACATCAGTCAGTAAAGATATCTGGTAGACCTCGCCACCCAAGAGTTTAGTTTTAACGGAGCACACTGCTCACTTTGTCGGCTGACCAGCGAGTGATCACACCAATGGTGTGAAAGGAGTCTTAGGTTCATATGGAATAGTGGTGTGAACAAGAAGTGGTCCGGGATCCCATAAGTGCTAAAAAGGGCCAGAAACAAAACCTGATTCCACTTTTTGCTAGTTTTATTATATTGTGAACACAAAAAGCACTGCAGTCATTTACAGCTGGTTCCAGCAGAGGTTTACTTTAACAGAACTGAGCGCAGTTCCTTTAAAACAAACTACATGCAAAACATCTCCAAGAGTGTAAGTAAAGTTATCTGAATGGATTTAAGACACTTGACTAGATAATTACACTTAAAACAGGTCAAATATTTCAGTAACGCTTTACTGTAGGGTACGGTAACGAAGGCTACATGACACCTACATAAACACTTCATGACATAAACACTGAACTGACATAAACATACATAAACATTTATGAACACTTATTCCAAAAGGCGCCAGCTGTCATAAAGACTTTGCTTTTATGTCAAATAGACATGACATAACTATGTCAAGAGATATAGAGTTTCGGTGACATTAGGTTGTGTCATGACATTTTGTGAGGTGAAATGACATAGTGTGTTATGACAACTGACTTTGTCGCTTTTTTCTTTGTGTTCAGTATGTCAGGGTGACAGTGCTGATGATGTGACACAGCTTGATAAAATGAGGCAGTTGGTTAAACTGAACAAAAGTGAAAACTTCAAGGCCTACACAATCACAGTAGTGAGGTTGGGCACTGATTCTGGGTGAATAAGACTGGTGTTCATCAAAGAAAACAGACTACACAGAAAGTAAAGTCTATAAAAGTCTTTGTACAATTGTAGTCCATCATGTGGAAACTCTATAACTCTTTACTCATTCTTCATTAAAGAGAAAGCAGTGGTGCAGGATGAGATTTTCAGCACTCTTCTGTGACTCCTCTGTTGAGATCCTATTGAGGGAAGAAGAAGATACAACTAGATCTTACCTTCCAAGCACACCGGCATAGGTCTTCTACTTCTGGGCTCTAGAAATGTCCTTCCATAAAAGACAAGCATTTGTAAAATACAAGCACTTTTGTTCAGTTTAACCATCTGCCTCATTTTATCAAGCTGTGTCACATCATCAGCACTGTGTCAGCCTGACATACCGAACACAAAGAAAAAAGCGACAAAGTCAGTTGTCATAACATGCTATGTCATTTCACCTCACAAAATGTCATGACACAACCTAATGTCACCAAAACTCCATGTCTCTTGACATAGTTGTTATGTCTATTTGACATCAAAAATGACAAAACCAGTCTTTATGACAGCTGGCGCCTTTTGGAATAGGTGTTCATAAATGTTTATGTATGTTTATGTCAGTTGTCATGAAGTGCTTATGTAGGTGTCATGTAGCCTTCTTTACCGTACCCTACAGCAAAGTGTCACCAATATTTCACCAACACTTTACAATGAGTAATGATTAACTAACGAAGTAATACATTAACAGTGGTTAACTAAAGTTGAGTAAACATAACTACATGTAACAACCGCTGCATGTTTACTTAACATGTAGACATGTTTACCTAACATTAGTTAACCATGGTTAATGTATTACTTCATGTTAAATACTGCAAGATGTTTGGGAAAGTTAGTATCTAGGGCCAGATACTGACTCTCACGTTGGACCACATGGGGACACCAATCACTGGGGGTCTTATAAACTGTGGGCTCAGCCGGAAATGGCGGCTGGAGCAAAGGCGGGAAACTTTAGGGTGCCGAGGATTGCGCTTGGGACTCTGTCTCTCTTCTTCCTTTGGTGGACATCCTTCCCATCAACTGATAAAAACCTGAACGCTACAATGAACGGAGCTTGAGCTGTCCGGCCACGGGCTCATGGACAAAGCTGCCCCACACCACTAAGGGGATTCGAGGACACGGACAGGTGAGTTGGTCTCTCATTGGGTCCAACCAGTTAGGCACAGACCTCTACGTAGGGTTCATCTGCCACGACAAAGTGCAACACGTAGGGGCAGTGTGTCTTTGATACAGTCAGGGGCAGGATCCTAATTAAATACCTAGACAGTTGTTGTGTGGATATGACTTGGTACCATAGGCCCTTTTCACACTTCCGCATTCTTTTTTCCGGAAACACGTGCGGATGGGTAACGCTAGTTCGGCTAAACAGTAAACAGTGATGGCAGAGTCCAAGAACAAGAGATTTTGCAGTGTACCAAGGTGTTCAAACTCAAAACAAAAGCAGCCGTATCTCAGTTTCCATGGCTTTCTGGCTGACGGCGAGCAAAAGAAAAAAATTGGTGCGTGCGATAAGAAGAGATGAAGGGATAAACTTGGTAATTCGGCGCAGGAGTACCTTTGTGTGCAGCCGGCACTTCACTCCTGCGGACTACATAGAGGGAAGTTCGCGGCTAAAACCGGGTGCTGTTCCCAGTCGGTTTCAATGGAAAAACTTTCACGTCCCCCTCATAAGCTGTCAGCGTTTGAAAGAGCAAGCTCTCGCCGGGGAGTAGAAGCCAACCGGCAGACCATGTATAACCTCAAGTTTGTGTGGCTCCTCGTTCTTCCTCATCGATCGGTAGCACCTAGCTCTGACTATCACCTTGTGTTCGACTATATTGGACATTTAATAAACAATAACACTTAGCCTATCATTCCTGTGACGAGGATTAACTTGTTGTGCTAGCGTGTTAGCAGGCATAGATGTAACCAAATCTTGCGTTAGCTGACGTTAATGGGTTTGCTAGCTAACCTAATCGGGAGCTGCGAATAAGGAGCTAACTTTAGCCTCGTAGATCATGTTAACTAAAGCAGTCAGTATCATTCATAATATTTACTATTTGCTTAAACTAGACACATATCACATACAGGAACTTGTACTACCCAGCATCGACGTATTTCCGCTTTTTTGTGAAAAGGGCCTATTGGTCCCTGGGCTTGTGACAATTAGTTAATGCTAGTTAGTGAACACTTAATGTATAGTGTTACCAATAACCACAAAACAACCTCAAAGAATTACTCCAATGCTAATTTGCTATGCTGGCCTTGTAGCTCCAGCGAAAAGTAAAGGAGAAAACTTTGGAAACCAAACATTCTTGGTCTTGACTACAGTTGTGGTAAGGGAATGGATGGCATAAATTAGATTTCCCCGCCAAATTATTCCTTTGCAAAAGAGTGCAATATCATGTGCTGGTACCTGCAGACGTGCAGCTGAGCTCTCTTGCAGGTAATTCCAAACGTAGTGTGTTTCCAGATTCACTTTGCGAGTCTGCCAGCAGAACAAAGTTTGTCAACAGCTCAGTTTGTCTTGATTAAGGCTGGCTCCCAACTGCTATGGCTGTGTCAGATTTATCTTTGTATACAACATTTGTCCTGGTTTCTGTTTTATCTACACTGTTTGTTTTGGCAACAGATGTTGTTGAAAAGGCAAAAATCAGATCTCTTCCCACTGTGCATTTGATTTTTCACCCATCTATCGCTTTAAGGTCGTAGTGAAGCGCTCAAAGCACATTAACAGTGGAGTGGAATAATAAGCCAGAGTACGCCAAGGGCACGAGCGATCTGGGACTGCGTCAGTGTCACGGCTCATGGGAATGAGAGAAAACAAACCCACGCAATGTCACAGAAAACGCTCACGCCACACAAAAGCGTGGCAATGGCAGTGATTGTCTGATAATTTCGTATTCATTTGCATAAGCTGCTAATTGCTGCCACAAACAGAACTCGAGACAGTAAATTAAGAGCCGGGACAGGAAATACAGAATCATGGTGTTGACGAAAGCCCTCACGTTGTGTCATTAGTAGTCATGCCCGTGCGGGGTTGAAATAGTGATATGATGGAGATATGATGAGCATGGACCCTAGTGTGACATTAATTCAGACAAAAGCATAAATCTGCACAGGCAGAGGAGTAGTTAGTGTCCGTATTGTCTTAGTGTAGCGTCCCCGAGAGGCCATTCGGCTGAACGGCTCGCAGATGGGTTCGCTACCCAAATCAATTCTTACCTCTTTATTACTATAGCCACAAACTGGCGAGAGAGGAGTGAACGGTGGGCCGGTCTGGGCTGTGCAGAAAGCGATAGGCGAGTAAGGGGCCGCGTTTGGAAGCTATAGCCTCTGCCATGGTGCTCGGCTGGTGGGCAGGCAAAGGGGGTAAGAATCCCCTGAATCCACGCTGGGGGGAGCCTGTTGGCTTATCACCCCCAGACAAGAGCCCCCCGGATAAACGCAGCCCAAACGGAGCCCAAGCAGGAGACAAACAGCGGAGGGGTGCAGGACAGTGATAAGAAGAGGAAGCTCCGCAGGGCAGCAGAGAAAGAGAGAGAAGAGAGAGAGAGAGAGAAGAGAGAGAGGAGAGAGAGAGAGAGAGAGAGAGAGAACGAGAGAGAGAGAAACAGAGGGAGAGAAAGAGAGAAGAGAAAGAAAGAATACTAGCTACATACTAGCTTAGCTTCAGCTTTCTGTGGGTTAAACCTATTTAAATATTTACACATGGACATTCACCAGGTATAGCAGATGTCGGTCAGCACAGTGCTGTGTATGTGCTTGGAGGAAGAGAGGAGGAAAGATACATAAAAAGAAAAAAAAGAGAGGCAGTTTAGTTTAATGCAACCAAAATATGCTGGGAATTTACTGAGACCCGTTTCTGGTCAGGGGATATTTATACCATACTGTATATAAATCTTTCCCTGCATTTTGGGCATGTCATCATTCACACCAACATATTTAACCAAATCTACCTTTACAAGCAGCCCGATAAACCATTTACAAACCATTTAGGACTGAAAGGCTCATCGGAACTGCAACTTAAATAAAAAAAAACAAGAGCTGCCATTTTAACTAAAGGCTATTTCATCAACAGTGTCTTAGGTGGGGAAAATTAACATGATATCAGAGCTTTTATGTTATAACTGCCTGTAGATGAGGTACACCACTCAGAGGCAACCAAACAACTGCATGCTGTGACATCACACCCTTATGAAACGATAATATATGGCAATGTATTGGAAAATATAGTGCAATATATTAAATAATACAATGTCATATATAGGAAACAAGTGCATATATTTTGCATATATTTATATAGTGATAAATATATTACAATATATTGTATAATACATAAGGAATTGCCGCTTTTCATATATTGTATGTATGGTAGTATAATATATATTTACTTATATATTGTAATATATTTAATTTTATATGTAATAGACATCATATGTATTTCTCCATATGTGTTTGCATATATGATAATATATATAGTTTTATATATGTGAGAATATTTTCATACATACATGTGGCAATATACAGTATGTATATATTCTCACATATATAAAACTATATATATTATCATATATGCAAAAACATATGGAGAAATACATATGATGTCTATTACATGTAAAATGAAATAGTAAATATATATTATACTACCATACATACAATATATGAAAAGCCAGAAAATAACTGCAATTTAAATCACAGTCACAACACCGATCAGAATAATCGCAATCAGATATCCTTCCCAAATTGTTCAGCCCTCATCCAATAGCTAAACCTAAATATATCAGAAATCCGTTCTGTGCATTCAGTATATTCTGTGCATGTGCACTGGCATCACAACACAAGTTTATATCGCTGTCATGGACATCCCCACATTACACTCCACATATGTAATTTTGGATCAGGTTAATCGTGTGCATATAAACAGAGATTTTTATCAGACTGCTCTGTAGAGTGTGCATAAAAACACCTTGGGCTTAACCGGAATTAATTCAGCAAGACTGGCAATAATCTTTACAAGGAATCAGCCACTGAACCAAAAGATGTCAACAAACCTCATACGACGGATCTAAACGCAGATTTATGATGTACAATAACAGTGACAAAGTCCTCTGAACTTCACAAATCATGTTCTCTGTTCTACCTGAGCTTGTTGGCTTTATTTGTGTCTTGTTTTATTATTTATGTGTTGTTATTATTTATGTCTTGTGATTTTGGAGCAATAAGCCACGAGACGTTTTGCACAACACAAAGCAGGGTAAAATCCCTGTAACACAGCTGGGATTGGCTTACGGCATTTACAAAACCGAGACACCTTGGCACATTAATAAATAATAGAACTTATGTGTATTGAGTACTTTAAAGTGAACAGGAATGCGCCTCAGCTTTGTCTTGAAACCAAAGCCACCAAGTCTATAATTACAGATTCAGAGCTTATGGAGAGGTGATACATTCTGCCTTGGGCTCGTTTAGAGGTCTTTGGTCTTTGTGTTCATACTTTAGTAAACCACACCAGAGTTCAGTTTAAAGTGAACTGAGACTGACCTGCTCAGGGTCCGCTTGTTTGTTGTCTACCAGCGCTCACATGGCAGCGTTCTCACTTGCTCCTACCGACCATACTTACAGAGAAAATGCAACAAAGCTAGTTTTAATCAAAACAAACTAAATTTTTTTTACATACATACACAACAGAAACATATTACTATAGGAAAAGCTCCCTCTTATGCACCTCTTACACAGAACTAAAGTATAGGAAAATACTGCATTAAACAAAATCATATACATTTTATTATTATATTAATTTATATTTACAAGAATTTAAGACTATAAATGCTTAGCTGGCTTTTTTTGAATAAGGACTTGAATAAAACATACCACAAACACACTATATACTTGTTCAGTGTTATTATTTTTTGTTGCCACCGTTCAGAATATACACACCAGTCAGCCATAACATTACAACCACCTCAATGTATCTACAATCTTTATCCATTTTATCATCATCATCAGCTTTACTTTCCACATATATGCACCTTGCAGTTCTATAATTACAGACTCTAGTTCATCTGTATCTCTATATACTTTGTTAGCCCTTCGATCACCTCATTTGTCAATGGTCAGGACCTCCACAGGACCACCACAGAGCAGGTATTCTGTGGGTGGATCATACTCAGTTATAATAACGTGTTGGTCTGAGTGGATCAGACACAGCAGTGCTGCCGCAGAGCTTAACACCTCAGTGTCACTGCTGGACCGAGAATCGTCCACCAACCAAAACTATCCAGTCAACAGTCCTGTGGGCAGTGTCCTGTGACCACTGATAAAAGACAGAGGATGACCAACACAAACTGTGCAGAAGCAGATGAACTATCGTCTCTGACTGTACATCTGCAAGGTGGACCAGTAAGGTAGGAGTGTCTAATAAAGTGGACAGTGAGTGGACACAGTGTATTAACACTCCAGCAGCACAACACACACTAACACACACCACCACTATGTCAGTGTTACTGCAGTTAGTGCGAAGGATACACCACCCACATATATACCTGCTCTGTGGTCCTAACTATTAAACAACAGGGTGAGGGGCGGGATACAGTATGCAGAAACAGACGAACTACAGCTTGTAACTGTAGAACTACAAAGTGCACTTATATGGTCAGTAGAGCTGATAAAATGGACTGTAAGTGTAGGTATAAGGAGGTGGTTTTCATGGTACAGCTGATGGGTGTGTGCAGTATGTAGAATGAACTACCAGTCAGCTGATGACCACATGTATGCGCCTTCTGCCGCTACAGAAGCTGCAATTGTAGACTTTTATGTTTGTTAGTCAAATTTGTTGTGTGTCATTTGATCCATAACAGCTGTAGTTTATTCTGATTAGTTGCTTCTGTTCATTTTCGTTGGCAAATGTAACTAAAGTTTTACCAAAGCTGCAGTGAAGTCAATACACTGCAGATAGGAAGTCTTCAGCTCAGTCAAAGTGAAGCTACAGAGAACAGAGCAGAAGACTGAGAAACTATAGGGGATACAGGCCCCTCTGAACGTGAGGCGGACCACCCTGAGTGCGGTGTCAGAAGCGATGGCAGCAGTGTTAGAGTTCTCCTCTTCATCCACAGCCAAACTCACCACAACAAAGGCTCTGCAACGACGCCCCCCAGTTTTAGCATCTCCGTCACCAGAGACCATGCAGGCAAATATCACAATGCTCACACATGCCACCTTTTTATTATACATGTTTAACTGACATTGTTTCTTATTTTCCATCATTTAAGGTACAGGTGACATCCCAGGCATCTTCTGAAAAGGAGCACAGTCTGGGGTGCTCTGAGCTAAGCTACATTCACTTACAGCATTTTACATACATGGGTTACAGGTCTTAATTATATGGAACTGAATTTTAATGTGATGAACAAACACCCAAGACAGAGCTGATGTAGTCTAGCTTACCTGAGTGTGAGTGAGCAATTGAATAAGTGAGTGTGTTAAAGATACTGAGAAGAGGAGAAAAGCAAGAAAAGATAAGAGAGATGTCATTTATTGATTACAACAATAACATGTAACTAGAATTCACTAGGCTTACCGAATTGGCTTACTGAGTTACTGAATAGATAGCATATTACTTCATACCAACCTAAACTTATTTACGATGTGTTTAATTTACTATTAGTAATAAAGGGTGGTGTGATAAAATGCCTTTGTAATTTCTATTAATTGAATTCTAGTGGTCAATATAATGTAGAAAATAATAAGTTGTAAAGGCATATTGACTTAAACTCATTTAATAAGTTTCATAATAACTAGTTTTGCTGGCAACTTTACATTAGCATTGTGTTGCTACAGCAATCTAGAAGTCAAAAAGGCAGAAAAAAAGAACAATTAATTAATTTAATATTTTGCCTAATTTTGTACTTAGTATAATTAAAAAATAGTTTTATTGCACTTTGCTTTGCACTGTGATTACAAAAAATACTATACAATTAAAGAATTAAAGATTTTCAGTGACAGACACTTGAAACGCAGCTACATCACAAAAAAAATATTTTACAATTACTCAATTTGTTATTGTTATAGCTAATTATATAACAGTAAGTAAATAAATTTAATTAATTCTTAAATAAACAAACATACATACATATATATATATAAATATATATACATATATATATATATACATATATATATATATATATATATATATATATATATATATATATATATATATATATATATGTGTGTGTGTGTGTGTTAGTCATCATCCCATATGTGACACAGATTGTATGGTAAATGGAATGATTATTCCTTACCCCACTTTTTTAATACCAGGACCCAGAGGCCATTTATTTATTTATTCTGGTGACAGCAGCGGCAATACCAGCAGTAGCTCAAATAAGAGTAAACCATTTAAATAGTGAGACACTGAGGCACAAGGAGAAAGTCTCTCTTTTCAGTCACTCTGCCAAAGCACTCTCAAGTAAAGCTCTTGAAGACACGCCATGAAATGGGCTTTATTCACAGGAAGTGCCAGAGCGTGCTCTTAGAATGGATCCCCTGATGGAAATCTGGCACTTGTGAAACTGGGTCCTCCCTCGTGCAACTGCTAGACAAGATATTGGATAATCTGATCGCCGTCTCCTTCCCTTTCTGTTCGTAGTCCTAACCTAAACCCTTATTTCTATTCACCCCTCCCCGGCCGGGCTCTTTTATAAGTCTGGGTTATGGTTGGTTAGATCTGTATTGGGCCACATTGGGTTATTTGTCTTTTTTTGAATGACTGTAATGCAGCTCAGAATAATTCCCCAGCATTGCTACCATCTGGCCCGTGATTAACATTCAGATTACAATTCACCACAACCAGAGCTCAGCAACTTCAACACGGAAAATAACTGCTGCGACTGAACTATTATTAGCCTTCAAATGCCTCAGCTTATGAATTTTAATTCTACAAATATAGTGCAAGAAGATATTGCATTAAAGCTTCTGAACTGGTGGCAAAAAATAAAAAGGACACACAGCGCCAGCATGCCAAGTGGTACATTTCAAAGTCTAAGCGCCATAGGGCATTTCGGATAAAGTGGGACATTTCCCTGTAAATTTAACTGTGTTCTAGTATATCAGTAAACAAGGTTTATGTACAAACAAACCTAAACCCACAACCCATGCATTTTTTTTTTTAGACTGGCCGCATAATTACTTATAATAACTCATAATAAACAGAAGGAATTGAAGTCTTTGTTTCATTCATTCAGTCATTCATTTAGTCATGCATTCAGTCAGATAGAGCTAAATCTAAAATGTCCAGCTTTTTAAAACACTTTAAACATTTGGGAACGTACACATATATACAGGGGTTGGACAATGAAACTGAAACACCTGTCATTTTAGTGTGGGAGGTCTCATGGCTAAATTGGACCAGCCTGGTGGCCAATCTTCATTAATTGCACATTGCACCAGTAAGAGCAGAGTGTGAAGGTTCAGTTAGCAGGTAAGAGCACAGTTCTGCTCAAAATACTGCAATGCACACAACATTATGGGTGACATACCAGAGTTCAAATAAGGACAAACTGTTGGTGCACGTCTTGCTGGCGCATCTGTGACCAAGACAGCAAGTCTTTGTGATGTATCAAGAGCCACGGTATCCAGGGTAATGTCAGCATACCACCAAGAAGGACGAACCTCCACCAGCATCACGTAGTGACCTGGCCACTATCCTGCAAGAAGAATGGCTTAAAATCCCTCTGACCACTGTGCAGGACGCAGTATATGTCATTCCCAAGACGAACTGACGCTGTATTGGCCGCAAAAGGAGGCCCTACACCATACTAATAAATGATTGTGGTCTAAAACCAGGTGTTTCAGTTTCATTGTCCAACCCCTGTAAGTCCTATTAATATCAATGTCCTCAAACTTTACATATGACATTGAAACAACAGGATTGAAAACGATGGACAATGTGGAGAAATGTACTGTTCCAGAGACGCCCAACGGTCAGCGAGCGTCGTTGATGTTCAGTTTTAAACAAAGCTGAAGTTGGCTTTCAATTTGCCAGTCTCTTAATCGAATGTCCTGCCCTCTTAACACACACAGCTTGTACAGTCTTCAGAAGGTAACTGTGGCACAATCTAAAGTGGAAGAGAGAGTTCACAACTGAATCTGGGAGAACAGAAGCCAGCTTCAGCTCCCAGATCTTCAACAAGATCCCCTGCACATTTTACTCTGAACAGTTAATAAAATCTTTCACAATATTGAGCATCTTCACTCAGTGTTCACTGAAGAGACTGAAGAAACTAAGGAGAGCAGCAGTTTACTGGTTTCACAACCCCAGCCTAAATCACCCATGCTACGTTATTTTGTCCACTTTTTGATGGCTGGAGGCAGCAGTGGCAACGCAGTGGCACTCAAGTTCCACAAGCTTAATATGTTTGAGAACTGCTGCTCTGCTGAATATTGTTACAGTCAATATTCAACCAGTTATGCAGTTATACAGTTATGCGTTCCGAAGTTCTTCAGGTTGAATTGCAATCTTTAGACTGATCGATTTTTTTATATATTGCATTTTTATATTAACTTCTGTTTGCTTATATTATTTTTTATTCAGTCACAGGAAATTCAGTGAACCTACGTAGTCAAAATAGATGCTTTGTTTATTTTGAGATATTGTTAATAAATCCTCTACAGGAACACATACGGGCAATATTTACTGAGCTACACATACAGAACTAGTGTCTCTCAGTATGGTGCCAGGCCACAATGTTTGCTAATGCAACATGCCAGAAATCTCAGCATGGACCGTAATGGTGTCCTGTGATAATCCATCCCATACAGCTTAAATATTCTCACACAGTTCCTGCAAACTGTGCAGTGGAGTGACACCAGGCCTTCTGGACGTGTGACGCATGACAGCAAACTGTTTATCTTGCTGCTGACCACTGTGCCTCCACACACAGATTCGTTGGTATCCTCCATCAAGACAAAAACAGGACTAATTACTGAAGATGGACCCGCTGCCATCCTGAGTCACTCCATGACAGTCTGGCACGACATCAATGCAGTGTTTGATGCTGGCGTGGTGATAAGGGCAGTCGTTGTATCGGTCTGTTTGAAAGTAGTTCTGCTTCCTGCAGTCGTCTGCCAATGGTGATATGATGACTCAGGGAGGGCATCACTGCTCACTAAGTATCTGCAACCATCGCTGTTGGGTCGGTCAGGTACAGTGATAAAAACTTTCCGAGAATGAATCATTCATGTCTCGCAGTGTCAAACCCACCCACTAAATTTCATCCCTGTCTGCTGATTCCTTCTTGAACTATTTGTCCACTACTCTTTTGTTGTGTGGACTCTTTTGTTGTTTTGTTGACTAGCAGTATTACTAGTCAGTGATATATAGTAAAGTATTTATAGATCAGGTGGAGTGACACCAGGCCTTCTGGACGTGTTATGCATGACAACAAACTGTTCATCTTGGCTCTGACAACGGTGCCTCCACACACTGATCTTCACCAAGATAAAAGCAGGACATGTCACTAAAGGTTACCCGCTGCCATTCTGAGTCACTCCATGACAGTCTGGCATGACACCATTGCAGTCTTTGGCGACACTGACATGGCGGTCTGCGTGCATGAAGTCCTGCAGCGTGCAGCCATCTGCCAATAATGACTAATGGAGGGCATCACTGTTCGCTGAATGTTTGCAATCATGCCTGTAGGGTCAGTCAGGTACAACAATGAGGCCAGTCCTTGCTTATGCCACACACAACAGAGGATAAAACATGAATTATTTGCATGCCTTATGATGTCAACCCTACCCACCGAGTTTCATTCCTGTCGGTTTTCCCCTTCTGGGTGCAGCTATTATTTAAATGATGAGTCTACAATTGGAAATGTCTCCATTACATTGGCAGCCAGCTAATTAACATCTCAGCCAAGCTTGCAAAGCAAAGTCTATCATTTGGAAAGGAGAGTTTCACAACCATCCTGTCCGTTCAAGATGTGAGCACTCGTTCAGTTTCCTGCAGTGTGAGAACGAGGGAGAAGGATCGCATTCTGAACACATTTCAAGGCATCCTTCTGGCAATCACTGTGGCATGGTGACGCCACTCTACATGCTGACTGAACACCACTATCAGAGGTGTGCGAGTGGGGGGGTGACGTTAGTGAGTAAACAGATCCTCCCCAACACCCGACCCAAACAAAATTAGCAGTGATAGTGCTACCATGTTCCGGAGAGGCACCTGATGTTTTCAATTCCAGACCTAGGGCTAAGCACATGCTGCATGGTCCTACAGGAGGAGCAGTGGAGCAACCAGCAGGACTACGCTGGGAGTGTTATTGGAGCATGGCTTCACCACTCACTCCACATGAATAAGACATCATAATGCACAGTCACATATAAAATATAGATTACTGCACTCACTGCACTCTAGCGGGAGGACACCGTACACACATGTATATGCTATCTATTCCATACGATTCAGACTGCTGGTCATATTTCACAATAGGACATTAAATTTGAAGCTGAATGAAGACCATAAAAAAATATTATTTATTGCTATGGAATGTTAATGCTGCATCTTTCTATTTATACAACATAAAAGGTCCCTTAGATGTACTTTAATGACCCAGGAGGAGTTGTTAAGTACATACTGTGCTCTTCATACTGTTATGTTTTTATAATACTGCACGTACCTGGCCTTAGTCAACGGTCAGTTTCTCAGAGAGCTGCTATTTGCTGGCTATTCTTGCATGCGGTGGCCTCCAACCACCACTTTAGTAGCACAGAATAATATAAGGATTTTAGCCATTGCTGGTAGACCCGTATGACTGTACGCTTCCATACACCTGGAAATTCAGCTACTTCCTTCACACCATGGCCCAAATACAGTCACTCCTTTTAGTCTATCATTAACATCTGCTCTGGAGCCATTTTCCACATATGGAATGAGACATTCACTGCACTGTAGCACCTCTTCTCAATCTATACATCCCGTCATTCACACCCCACAAGAGCCTAAAGTTACTACTACCTTAAACAAGCAAGGTGACTTATTTTTTGTCAGTTAAGTAACATATTATAATATAATAAGTCATTTAATTTCACAAATTCATTAAATCATTTTACCAATTTCTAGAATAAGGAAGTTACTTTTTTACAGCATCACTAGCCATCGACTCTCATGTACGTTCCTGCTACTTGAAAAACCATATATCAGAAGTTCTGTAACCCAGATTTAAATTGCTCTCTCCTCGTCCGGCTTCCGCGCACCTCAATGATAATGCCGCCAAGATGGTGAATCGAGTCGATACTGTGGTGCCTGTTAAATGCACAATTACACTGGGAATAAATCCTTTTACAAACCAGAACGCAGAAAGCATGGAAGCGTCGCGTGTTGGGAGTGGCAGCAAGCTGTTGGGCAGCAGCAGTGGTATGAAGGAGGAATAAGAATCAGAATGAGTTAGTGATGGTGGTCATAAAATATGGCAGGAGCTTCTATTTACAACCTGCAATAAAACTGCCATCGCTGCGATTTATAACCGAGTTTGGCCCGCAAAGCCAACCCCCTATTTTTTTGCCAAGGGCACAAGAATACCCTCCATACTGTGCTGGAGACGCAGATGGGAATTTTTGTCTAACAGAGCATTGCAGAAAAGGATAGCGGGCACTGAAACAGGCTGATACTGAGAGTAAGCTGATACTAGTGGGTCAACTTCCAGTGCTCAGCTGTGTCTCCATTGTTCCATGAGAGACCGTATGCATCTGCCAGTTCCATAAGCTGACGTACACCCCACAAGCCCCTCCCTGTATCTAACTGGCAAGAAAGAAGAGTTATTAATGGGGTCGCGCTGTTAAGCAATGGCAGCAAATGTGCCATGAGTTATGGGGTGAATCTCTCTCAGCCAGCCTGACCCACTGTCTTGGCTCGCACTCTATGAGTTATGCTATTGATCTGAGAGGAGTGATCTTGAGTTATGGTTCAGATTAGGCTGCCATGACAGAGCAGGTGCCGGACACACGCCAAGGTTCGAGACTCTTAGAAAAGTTTGAGCCAGTTCTTCTGACTTATCTCCCAACTCTCAGAAACTGGTGGAGGTCCAACATACAGAAATCTCGCTTACAAGTGAAAAGGGCTCCACTCTGAGACTTGGGTTATATACCTCCTCCTAAATTAACCTCATTTTGCTGTAACTCACTGTAGGGCCAGGTATGGGGCCACTCGCAAAGCACCTCCTATTCACTGCAGGCATTTCTGTCAGGATCAATTTGGCTCTTATCACAGTAGCAGGAAATCTTTTACTCAGTACCAATATGAGGAGGTCGGATTCAAATTCTGCTCTCTCAGACTCAAAAAGTCCAATGAAAAACCTATAGAGACAGTCAAAAAGATGGTTCTTTAAAGGCTCAATCTTTAAAATGAAGTAACCTGCCGATCTCATACTCCTAATACGGAGCAACATATCACCAGAACGTTATGGTGTCCACCACTATCATAGGAAACAAGGAAATCCACAGTCCTTACTTAGTGTTAGTATTAACATCTGACCAGTTTGGAAGAAATGCTTTCTCCAAAGGCGGAAAGGACCACCAATGTTGACTCTTGTTTTGCTTTTGTTTATATCACTTCATTGATTGCTGCTGAGAGTGGTTTCTTGCTGAGAGCAGGTGATGGTGGTCATTAAAATCTTTGCTTACCAAGAGCTTCAGGCAATATTGCGTTTACTCTTACTTTCATCTAACCAGGAATAGGACCTTGAACATGATTGGACCATTGGACCCATTTCAGTGACCCATTATTGCCTCTAGAAGTAACAAAGTGGTATTATTGGTAGTATTGGAGCTAGCAGGTTAGCATACTATCTCTAACACAACACACAGATGTCTTTGACACTCTATCAAACCTGTTATTCCTTCATGTTCTGCTGCTTTTTTGCATTTTTCTTGCATTTTTTGCAAGAATGTTTAAACCATAAATGGAATTGCATTTTTTTCCATTTATAAATATGCATAAATGTGAAGAAACATAAAAAAAACCTAACACATAACCTCAAAAATAAACACTTAGAGTATTCTTACATTAATTTTAATTATTAGAATAATTATCAGAGTATTTTTGTACTTATCAGTGTATCTATGAGAATTGTCATTGAACCATACGCCCAGCCTTTACTTCCAAGCATGTAGTTGAAGATAATGTGTGACTACAAGCCCTGAGTTCATTTGTATTAATAGAGATGCGAAAGTAATGTTTTACAGCCCATCTTCCGGAAAAAAAAACAGATCTCTAGGCAGAAGAGCGGAGACCTTCCATATTTGGAGCACAGTAAACAGAATCTGCCTGAATAAACATGACTGAATCTAACAGCCTAGTTTATATAGCTGAATATATTTATGCAAACCGCCATTATTACAGTATTTAGAAATGTTTCAGAATAATGAGGCTGAAAATGGTTCTCTGGAGTGAAGGACCATAGTCAATTGTGAGGAGGGTGAAAAACCTTTTCAGAGTCAACCTAAAAACCAAAATAGTCATTTTTAAAATTGTTAGTTTATGTCCTTGGTTGCATCAAGCATGATCCACCATTCTATACCACATAAAATTAATAATAAATTAAATGGTAATTTCTTCATAATCAGTCATCTGGCTTCATATAAACACCTTTTGATGTCTGATGTTAATATGCACCACAAGTGGGAATACTATAGATCTAAACCATGTGCTGAAAGTGTTGCAGGAGGTGAGTAATCCCTCACAGTTGAGTGTAAACTGGCAGTTGAGGATGAGAAAGATTGCCTGTTTTAAATACATCAAGTTAAATGTTCTTTTTTGGACAGTCATACATTTAACATTGTATCACTAGAAATAATATAGTTTAGATCTAAACTATTCAATAGAGAAACAGCAAATCTGAAGAAAAAAAATGTATATGAAATGCAACATTCACATGAGACTTTCTGAGTCAGAACTGCTCACACTGGTAATGTCAGGAACCAGTAAAACTGTCAACGCTGACTCTCAGAAAGGGTCATAAATACTCTGTTTTGAAAAAAAGTGATGAAATAAAGTGTTGGCTTAAAACTTGAAATCAACACTTAATTGTGTACGAGGGGTTGGACAATAAAAAAACTTGAAATCATCTAATTAGGGCCCCTTTTGCGGCCATGGACAGGTACATGCAGGCCATTGCCATTGTTAATAAACAGGATATAATACTATCCCTCCAAGTCATCATCCATAAGAAGGAGCTGGCAAGTTACATGTGAAATAGGTTAACTAAACATTATATGACAATATTTATGGATTAAAAAGTGCTAAAACCTCATTTTAACATCTGCATAAAAACGGCTATTACAAACAGAGAAAACAAAGAGCTCTTATGTAATAATTGAAACATGACCTACAGTAGTCTGAGTTAACATCATTGCAGAACTACATTTTTCAAAAAGGGACGGATTAAGGAGACAGATTGCCTACAGTAGCAAAGCTAAAAAAGCTTACTAAGAAGAACAGATGAATGTATAATTTTAATTATAAGCAAAAACAACAGTTGTGCCAATATCCCTAAATACCTAATGATGCCTAAAATAATGCATGCAAACACAGTGGATGACGGTGGTCTTTGTATCTACACTCATTGGGCATTTGAACAGCTTCACCTACCATGCAGATGGAGTACATAGCTGCACAATTACAGACTGTGGTTCATCTGATTTGCTGCAAACTGTATTCCCTTGCTCAACAGTCAGGCCCCAGGACCAAGCTCCAGCAGCACTGCCGTGTCTGATCCACTCACACCAGCATAACACAGACTAACACACCACAGCCACGTCAGTGTCACTGCAGTGCAGAGAATTATCCACAACCCAAATACTCCTATGTGATGGTCCTGTGGGGGTCCTGACCACTGAAAAGCAGAGCAAAAGGGGGTAATCGTAGAACTACAAAGTGCACCTATATGGTAAGTTGGGCTGAAAGTGTAGATACAAGGAGGTTAACCTAATGTAGAGGCCAGTGGGTGTATACTGTATCACTCCCTATTATATAACATCAGAGTATCCTTGTTTATCCACTACGTTTGAATCATTTGGTTGAGTCATTTGTTTTTACAGTAATGTCACTCAAAGTCGCCGGTAAGTGTATACGCCATATTAAATGCTCAATTTTTTTGTGACCATGATGATCATTAGTAAACTTAATTAGGACACAGATTAGCCTAGCACTGATCAGGATTAGAGTAGCGTCGTTCTTAGTCTTTCATATTCAGCTGCCCATTAAGGTAACCACTGATTAAATGGAAATGCTATGTCTGATAATATCGACCCATGAAATGTTCATGGCTGACCAGGAAGGCACCAAGAAATAGCTCACAACATACAAAGGATGTGGTCATGCACATGTGACAAAGACAAGTGCACCATGGAGAACTGGACATTATCAGAGATTCCACATGGAATCCATTAACATTTCACATGCTTGATTCACTCCACTGACATTTAGTGAAATTGCAACGTATTGGAACAGTAAAAACAGATTTAAAATAGCACAATTTAAAGCACTTGTATAACCGGAGGTCACCCTTCAAGGTCAAATGAACAGGCAGGGAACAAACTACAATGCGGGCTCATTCTCCCTTCCCCTCCCTCCCTCCCTTCTATTTCACTTTAAATAGAGTTCCTTGATATTGCGACCTGATAGAGCTTCTGATAAAGTGAATAAATACAGCCTGGTATTCACACTGTTCAAAGACGGCTGCCAAGTCAGTAATGAGATGCTGCCGTTGAGCCTTTAACAAGGTAACATTAATGTTGTGTTAGAAACATATACAAAATGCTTGACAGAAATGCACAAAAAAGCGATTCATATGACCAGATGCATTAGGACTGGGCAATATTACAATCTAGACTCATTATTAAATATATAGTTGAAGCCAGAAGGAAGTGTGGGATTGCAGTTCTATTGGGAAGGAAGATAAATGTTACCAGGAACAATAAACGATGATAAATGTAGACCGATATGGGTAATATGTACATTTAAGGCATTTTGCAGACACTCTTATCCAGAGCGACTTACAACCCGTGCTTAGTGTTCCGTTGGATAATATATTCCAGCTAGTATAGGAAGGATAGAGTCTAAACTTGCCATGATCCCAGACACTGCCCGAACAAGGGCCAGTGCTAATACCTAAAGAGATTAACTCACAGACAAATATAAAGCAAAAGTGCACTACCTGGCAACCCCAGCCCAGCGCTCATACCTATAGAGAAAAAGGTAATTATGAATATAAGTGCAAACAAAGTACTACAACATACACTAATATACACAAATAACATTTACTGAGCTACACATACAGAAGCAGTGGCCGCAATGTTTGCCAAGCATCACCATTATAAATTGACTTTTCACTCAATTATCACTTTTAAGGTTGTGTTGTTTAATATCCTGTAGTTTTTCACCCAAACCTTCTTGAGACCTTCTTCTTGAGACAGCTCAAGAAATGACCCTGATGATCCAGTTCTACACAGCGATCATCGAGTCCATTCTCACAGGCTCCATAACTATCTGGTTTGGTTCCTCCACCTCACAAGAAAGAACCAAACTCCAGCGCATCATCAGGACAGCAGAGAGGATCATTGGATGTAAACTGCCATCACTTCAGCAGATCTACACCAGGAAGCGTGCTGGCAAAATTACATCTGACCCCTCACATCCTGGACACCTCCTCTTCCAGACACTCCACTCTGGTAGAAGACTGCGGTCCATCAAAACCAGCACAACACGTCATGCTAACAGCTTTTTCCCCAGAGCTGTAGCGCTCCTCAACCACAGTGGACACCTCCCACTGTAAACCTCAAGACATACAACTGAACTCTACCAAATCGGACTGAACAGCTATTTGCACTCTGCCTATTTGCACTATGACTATTTGTACACCTGTACAGATGTTCTCTTTCTGTAAATATTCAGGTCATCTGTAACTTTCTATATATATTTTTAACTAAATCTGTTTCACATCTCTCAGCTTCTTCAGCTCTTTATTACCTTTAGTTCTTTTTACTTTTTTAATTTATCCCCTACCCTATTTATTGTTTAGTGTAATTTTCCTTTAGTTTAATACTGTATATAATCTGTGTTCTGTGTTTTTGTTACTTGTCATACGTGTTGCTCTCACCAAGACAAATTCCTTGTATGTGTAACATACTTGGTAAAATAAAGAGATTCTGATTCTGATTCTGAAACCCCAGCAATGCCATGACTGTAATAACAGTCTGCTTGCCCTTTAAGCTGTGGTAACTCCACTGCAATAAAGGATGAGGAATTATTTTTACTTTATAGCACAATCCAGGAAGCTGTCTCTTTGTAATCAGTGTGAAAGACTTCACCGGATCGCTCAGCAGGCCACTCAAGAACAGTCCCAGACACTCTGAATACTTGTGCTGCCATTCATGCGCATGATTGCAGAGCCTGCTCACACAAACAGATCAAAGCGCTTCTGGTGTCTAAGTGAAGATGTTACAACATCACTCAGAGATGAAACAGAGAGGGGGAATTGGAGAACTTTCAGAAAACACATCATAAGTGCTGCTCTACTGTCAGACAGCAATAGTGCTAGGAGGACAGAATCGGTGCAAATCAAAGACAAACAAGAGCAGTAATTGATCTGGAGCACCACTCTTCACAGCAGCCCTGGTGCCTTTTATCACCTGTGGTCATCTCTACATGCTGGCTGAGGTATCGTTAGGCCATGGTCACAGTGGACTATTGTCTTGCTGCTTTCTTTGCTGATCGAAACATGCCAAAGTACCGTGGAGCATCAGATACAGCAGAAGCATCAGATTTAGCCAGTTTCCGTGTACTTGTGGATGGAGCTGGGGTTGCATAGACTAATCCACTGGGGCCAGCAGTCAAACTGTTGAAGACAGTGCCTTATAGTCCTGGTCAAAAGTGCAGTGTAGAAGCAGGTGGAGAGAACAGAAATATGCTGTATGCAGAACACAAAGCCTAAAGTATATTACCTGCCTGGAAAAATACAGATGCCAAAATGCCATTTGACTAACAAGGCCAATCACCGACCTATTAGTGCAACAGACACAACCTCATTTACTGTGAGTCACAAACACACAGGCTCTCATTTAGTAACCACCTGTGACTTTGAACAAAACTCCATTACAACTTTATTACTGCCTCCACACATGGATCCGTTGGTCATCTCCACCAAGACAAAAGCAGGACTCGTTAGTGAAGATGATCCGCAGTCACTCTGAGTCACTTCATGACAGTCTGGCACACCACCATTGCAGTCTTTGGCGATGCTGATGTGGTGTTAAGGGCAGTTGTCGTAACGTCTGCGTGCATGTAGTCCTGAGCTGTGCAGCTGTCTGCCAATGGTGCTGGCACTAACAGGATGACTTATGGTGGGCATCGCTGCTTGATGAATGTGCGCAATCTGGCTGTTGGGTCAATCAGGTACAGAGATAAGACCCAAAGCTTCAACCATTCGGATGTCTCACAATGTCAAATCTACCCACCAAGTTTTCATTCAGTTGATTCCTTCTGGGCACAGCTGTTTGAGCAACTACTCTTTTGATGATGACATTGATCACAACATATGAGAAAAATACTAACATATTCAATATCAACAATAACACCCAACACTGCATAAGCGAGAAAATGAAAAGAATGATAAAGACGATAACGAGCCATACCCATGATGCCCTTTTCATCTGGAAAAAAAAAATAACTAGAAGAAATAAAAGCAAACAACCGGCCCAAAATCCGGCCCAGAAACATAATGACCTGCCATCACAGCAGGGGGAGTGTTTGGGGAGAATCATCAGTGACTCTCACCGTAACTGAAAGAGCATTACACAGAAGCAAGAGTGAGAGAAAGAGAGATTGACTGATTGTCAGTTGAGTCTCCATCAGGAGCAGAGGGGCGGGCTTCTCCTCCTCATTTGGCTTGGAGGGGTTCACCTGAGCGCTTGCTAATTAAGGCCCGCATCTGCACTCAAGGTCGTCTCCTCCTCAGACAAGCACGCGCCACGCTCCATCTCGCACATTCAATTAACGGACTCGTCTAATGACTTCCTGTAGTCCCTACTCACCAGTCCTCCTGCCTCTTTCTCTCCCTCCAGTGGAATGCAACCGTGGCCCACACACATACACACACACACGCAGCCTCCATTACAACAATGTGTTCCGATCTGTGCGAAAAAACAATTTCCAAACGACTGTGTTGACAGGATATTTGCAGAGCATATTGCTAATGAAGTATTCTGCCGGGCGCTGTGTGAGAAGCCACATGGTACAGGCGTAATGAAACCAGAGTTTAAGACAGTGCAGGAGAGCTCAATGTCACATTAGATTAAAAGTGAGGTGATGAACCATTTAGAACACAACGCTTACTGCAAACAAAACACCTTAATAGGCGCATTTAAGAAAAGGCTAGTCCTCATTTTGACATTATGCTCTAATGACAACAAGCTCCATTGCTTCTAAACCCAGGTGATCGGCAACAGGATTTAAAGCAGCGTTAAAGATATGGGAGTCAAAGAATTGGCACTAATCCTGTGCAATCACATTTCAGGCTTTACCATTTTACTGGCTTGTAGTTTGTTGTTCAGACTGAGGAATGTCAGGTTAGTCAAGATCAAGCAATATATCACATGCTTTTATGCCAGTATAGTAATGCTTGCTGACAATTATTTTCGTTATAGGTCTCTCTAAGAATGATGAGACTGCCTACTGCCTAAGTCAGGATACAAACAGAACGGCAACACGACAACAACATCTTTCGCAAGGCTATTGGGAAGGAAGATAAAAGTTGACAGGTACAAGACATTATGATAAATGTAGACTGATATGGGTAATATTTATTGACACATACAGTAAGGTAGTGTCTCTCAGTATGACGTCTGGCCACCATGTTTGCCAATGCAACATGCCAGACTTCTCAGCATGGCAATGTAGAGGTTCCTAAAGGTGTCCTGTGATAATCCATCCCATGGAGCTTAAACATCCTCACACAGTTCCTGCAGATTTTGTAGTACAAGTAGATCTTGGTGCTGACCACAGTGCCTTTATACACAGATCCACCAAGACAAAAACAGGATCAACCTCTGTTATTCAGTCACCTCTTGACAGTTGTGGTGTTAAACTCTTTGCACAATAAACAGTCTGGTGTTAGTTTCCTAACCCAGGACTTGATCTATACACATTTTCTGGAAGCCAGCCGCGTATACAAACAATCAAGCAGGTGAAGGTGGGCAAAAAAGTATAGCATGTGCACATAAATCATTAAAATCAGTTCCTCAAAGTACATACCTTAGGGTCATTTCAACTGGTGAGACCCAAATCTACATTTACATACATGCCATTTAGCAGACTCTCTTATCTAAGAGCAGTGTTTCTTAAACATGGTCCTGAGTGCACACTGTTCCGCACAATGTGGTGGACTCTTCACTTAAACACCAAGGACACAATGGAGGAAATTTAACTTAACTGGAAATGGGGAACGGGGTAATCTGACTGGGTGCCATGGCTTCCATCACTTCCAATAAGAATCCACTCTCCCATTCTAGTAGAATTCCGTGGGAAAAAATAATAAACCAAATAAAGACAGACATCCTTTAAAGAGGACTGATTCCACAGCAGTGGCTATATGACCCTAATTCATATTACCAGAAGTTTGATGACAACTTAAAATTTAGCTTAAAAACTGACCGCCTCAGAACGATTTCTCCATGAGAGATAAAGCAGTTTAGTAGCACAATGATGACCCCTCATCTTCCCCGGGCCCTCTGCTCTTCCTGAGGTACTGCTATGGCTCCTCAGCCCACCATACCTGGCATACACAAAGGCTTTATCGGGCCCAGCACTTGGGCCTGCCTGACACTTCAATAGCACTTTTGATCACCGCAAAATCGAATGAGCATAATGAGGCGGTCAATAGGTAATTTACGGTCCCATAACCAGCTCAAAATATGGCTTCTGTGGGATAAGGGGCTGAGAGCGGCACTCAGACTGGAGTCAGATGCCCCTTAATGAAATATTTCTGCTCTCTCCTTCTCCCTCGCTCTCTGAAAATAGGATCGCTTTTCATGTTAGGCGGTGAAATGCCTCTCGGAGGCTTCTGCTGATGGGACTCAATAACTCTGAGTGGAAAGCTTTCTCTCAGGCTCACTCGGGCCACAGAAGTAGGCCGACTGCGTTTAGCGAGTGTACAATGCAGTCTTATGTTATAACAAGCAACCATTACTGTTGATGAAGCTGAGCTTCCCCTTCTAGCTACTGCCTGGTAGACCTTGGAATAGAATATACACAGCTCTGGAAATACGTAAGAGACCACTCCATACAGCCGGTTCTTAGGTGAGGAACAGAAGGCTGTGTTCTAGCTTTACTGGTAGATACATTGAGTTTCTGGTTCATAAGAACAAGGTTAAGCAGCAAACACACAGGACAACACGGCTACAGACTGGCAGAGGGACAAAACCCAGTCTCTAATGACCGTGATGAGCACCACCTCATTCCAATGTCACTTAACCACCGTAAGGTGACCTCAAGTGACCTACAGAGAGACTGGCGAGCGGTGGCTGGGGTGAAATGCAGAGCGAGTTCTAAAAACAGGCTTCTGGAGGTCATTAGTGATTTTCTAAATAAACAGATCTAATATGATATCTGATCTGGAATTTGGGAGACATGTCTCCAGTAGTGTAGAGAATAAAACAGAACTGCTCATTTTGGTTAAAACACAAACCCATTAACTGTAAAACTAGAGAAACTGATTATTTTGAGGCATTCTCAATTTTTTCCAGAGCTGTATAGAGGTGCTCATCCAGTGCTCATTTTGACATTGAGTCTTAACAAGTTGTTCCTTCTTTGCTGCAGCAAGAGCCACTACTCATCTGAGAAGCCCTTATAAAAGATGTTGGAACACTGCCACAAGAACAAAAGTGAGATCAGGTTCTGATAAGGGTAATTAGTTTTGCAGAACAAATGCCACTCCAACTCATACCAAAGGTTTTGGATGGAGCTCCATCACTCCAGTGAACACTGACACAGTGCTCCGAGCTTGGTGCTGGGGGCTGTACACTTTCACCATACTAGCTGATTCCTGCCATTGACAGCCTAAATACTTATAGGTTGTATTTAGGGGTGTCTACATGTATTTGGGATATTATGTATTTGTCCGAAACATGTGGTCCAGCATGAAAACACCACATCATGTATCGTTTATCCATTATGTTATTTAATCCAATTATCAGATTCTGTTTTAATGCAGTGTTTTATGGAAGAAGGACACTGTGCTGGTCACTATGAAGGACACTGTGACAGTTTTCCTATTTTGGTAACCATGTGAAAAATAACCATGTGAAACGGTTAAAGTATGCTCAATTGGAATGCAATTTTGCCTTTACCTTGCCATCCTATAAATTTGTACAGTCCTATATGCTGAACCTTTTGTACAAGTAACTAGGGTTGCAAAATTTTCAAATTTGTAA
>JAMWET010000367.1:0-47500 GCA_024036415.1 Prochilodus magdalenae | reverse complement strand
TATGCGGAGTCGTTGTGTATATGGTGTATACTGTGTAGAGTGTATATTGTACAGTGTGTGTATGTATTGTGTATATATGGAGTCGTTGTGTATATGGTGTATACTATGTAGAGTGTATATTGTACAGTGTGTGTATGTATTGTGTATATATGGAGTCGGTGTGTATATGGTGTATACTGTGTAGAGTGTATATTGTACAGTGTCTGTATGTATTGTGTATATGCGGAGTCGTTGTGTATATGGTGTATACTGTGTAGAGTGTATATTGTACAGTGTCTGTATGTATTGTGGACTGTCAGTCAGCTATGTGTATACCTGTACAGTACTAGAGAGACACAAACTGCCAAACCAAATTCCTAGCATGTGTCAGCATACTTGGGTAATAAACCTAATTCTCACTGACAATCTCTAAACCATGACAACAAACGTGAGTTTCTTAAAGCTAATGTTTCTGCAATCAGCTGCATTAACTAGCTAACTAAAAGTAACAGCAGTTTAAATGGCTGCTGTGCCAACATTTATTCAGTAAGCCTGCTGTTATCGTGATCCATGTAGCTAGATTCATGTTATGGATGAACATTTTTACAGAAGAGCTGACAGAGAGGTGTGCCTTAATGAAGTAGGTTCAAGAACAGCAATGTGGAGGCATTAACTAGTGAAGTAACCAAATGTGTTGCACTCAATTCATTTCAATAGTTTCTTATATTTATTCCATATCTTTTAACGTAAGATGCTTAAGTTGCAGGCAATTCAAAACATGCAACTTGCTGCATAAAAGTTTAATTGTATAAAGTCAGACAAACTGTGAAATGACTTATGCTATGCAGAATTACTACTAAATAACAACCTATTCTACCAAATGCACAGTGAAACAACATGCCATTTCTAACAATCACATTTCCATTATATCACCCCTACTTGGAATAAACCAAGACTCCACACCTGCTCATCAAAAACCTATATCCCCAGTGCAGACTTATCGGCCCTTAGGAGACCTTGCTGTCACTGCCAAGACATTTCTCAGCTGATATGGAAACATGTCGAATAAGAGCGATTTTGACCTCTGACCTGTCTCCAGGCTGCTGACGGGCAGAAACGTCTTGCTGGTCCAGGTACTGTGCCAGTGGGCCCGGCTCCTGCCGCACATTCGCAGGGAGATTTAGTGAGGGCCATTCAAACCATAATGATGAGTAAGTGCGTTAGATGGACAGGGAAGCGTCCATGACTGGCCGTTTGAAACAGGCTAGCCCGGGGTTGAGTGGCGGGTCGCGGCCCATTTGGAAGACTGACAGCGCAATCAGAGCTGTGTTAATCACAACCACACACCTCGTTAATCAGGAAAAGTGTCGGAGGTAACGGCAGGACAGCCGCGGCCTGGCAAACGCATTCACATTTCTAATTTGGAGGCCCTCCAACATAGCGCTGGAAAAGTTCAGCGGCGGCACTTCTGGTGAGGTCAACTCAGAAGTTGCCAGTAAAGGGTAATTTTGTTTTTAGGTTTAATTTTATTTATTTATTATTTTAGTGAGTTTGCAGCCACGTCTTGAAGGGGAATGATCCAACTCTGTGATGAACAAGTTCGGCTGTAGTGTTCCGAGTGATCTGCACTGTGAATAATGAATAGAAGAATGTACTGCCTTGCCTAAGTCGCCTTGAAGTTAGAGGCCATTTTAATATTTTACGCCCTTGAATTAGCATCAATATTCGCATTGTGCAAGAGTCTACACAGCAAACCCAAACAGTTGATGTTGAGAGTCAGACGTATTCCTCTCTTTCCTCACATTGTTATTATTATTTTTTTTTTATACTGGCTGGGAAATACACACAAACATCTATGTTTTCCTTTATATTAAAGTCGGTTTTGCAGCTTGCCTGTCTTTGCAAACAGACAGACATTTACACGCTCACGTTTGGCAGTCTTGTGGTTGCGCATGTCAGCACAAGTGTCATCCCCCCTCCGCAAACACCTTGACATCCCATTAAAACCTTCAAAGGTCACCATGCCAACCAAGCAGCCAGGTGCCTCTCAGGACGCAATGAACTCCACACATCTCTTCCTTTCCTACAGCATTTGATTTGTCAGTCCAATATCTTACAAGGACATTTAACATTTTGACCTGGGCTGGGACACTGATTGCTCACCAATGTATTCATCAGCAGAGGAGACCACCCGTATGTTAAACACAATGGCACGTGGTCTTCCAGCTTAGCAGAGAGAAGCGTCATATGTGGTTGCTTACAAAGTCAATGTCTAGAAAGCAACATTGTTAACAACAACAACAACAACAACAACAACAACAACAACAACAACAACAACAAAAACAACCTGTTAAATCTGAATAGTTTACCAGCCATTCTCATAAAGCCCCATTGTTCTTAAAGCCTACTTGTGCACTTTTCATAAAGATTCTGACCTCCACCAGTGTATTCTTATCTAGGGTTTGTTCTTGGTTCAGAATAGAATCTAACACTAAAGAGCACAATGGCAAAAAAAATGGCAAATAACACTAATGGCAAAAACAAGTCTATAGTTTAAGAACACGTCATGAAACTGAGATGGCTTTCTCATGGGACAGATACTGAAATATACTAGTAAAAGAAGCCCTGTGTAAATTAGGGCCAATGTGAGTAGCTGAGTAGTTTGAGTGTGAGTTTAGATGTTCTAAAGAGATGTGCTTATTTAAACAAATCAGCTTGATCTATAATTAAATGTTAGCTAGGCTCAGAAATAAAAATAAAATGTTTATTTGTAAACCATTTGAGCACACATTAAAATTTCAAATAATATTTCAAATAATATTTCATGTGCAGAGACACCAGCTACAATCTGTTTTTATTATAATCTAAAACTGAGAATACACAAAACAAATACAATGAAAAGTAGAACAAGAAAGACAGGCAGTGTGCAACATGCTAACAAATCAATTGGATAGCAAGCCAACCCATAAGAGAGTCATGAGTACAGACATACATAAGGCAAACCAATAAGCTAAAACAAACAAAACAATAATAATGTCAAACAGATAGTATAAGGAACTAAAAGTATATGGAAGCGAACAACAACAACAACAACAACAACAACAACAACAATAATAATAATAACAACAATAACAACAATAATAATAACAAAAACAACAACAACAATAATAATAATAATAATAACAATAACAACACCAACAAAAACAATAACAACAAAAACAATAATAATACTAATAATAACAATAATAACAATAATAATAATAATAACAACAACAACAACAACAACAACAACAACACCCATATAAGACTATATTTCATCTCTTATCTTAGAGTTGCTGAAGAGCTGTCAGATGTCAGAAAGTCCTTACCCATTTTAAAAGTCTAATTAAGGCCAAAACAGTTTGCGGTCTATAAACAGCCAGCAATGACACATTCCTCCATGCATTCTGTGGCCATTGTGTGGTAACGCTACCAACTCCTGCCTGAAGCATGCCAGCAGCTGCAGCATTTCCATCTACAATTACTACATTCAAATGAGCATGTTTTACATTGGACTGACAAACATTTGAATTTCAAATTCTGACAGCCCTAAATTACTGTTGTCAAAGTCCAAAACATACATACCCAAAGAAACACAGCCAAAGCTCAATAATTAGACCTGTGTCATGTGTAGGTGAAAGCTGCATACAAGATCTTTGTTTATAATGGATCGAGTGAACCGACACATTAAATTCAAAATCTGTAAGACTTCAGAAGACTCAAAGGACCATGTCATCAAATCCGATCCTAATTTGAAACTGCACCGCATATCAACGTCATTGCTCTCAAGAGAGAAATTAATTGAATGATTTAGGACAGATTTCAGCTTAATGGCTGAAAATCCGAGGCACATCTCTGACAGATCAGCACTGTATGCCGATGTGTGGTGCTTAATATTCTAAGTAAATACTGCTGTTAAGTCAATAGCACGTGTTAAGAAACGTGAACTGAGCCTATACAACATTAATCATAACTAAGTTGAAATTTCTATAAACGACCAAAAGAAGAAGAAGGAAAAAAAAAAAAGCCTCGCAATCAGCGAGAACGGCACAGAGAGGTGAAGGACAGTGAAAGTAAAAAGGTGCTGTACAAACGCAGGGTTTAATTTAGTGCCTGCATGGAAGACCTCATCAGTGAATTGATTTGAATATAATGCGATGGCTGACTGCTGCTGCCGGGAAGTGATAATGTTTGAGTGGACCGAGGCTCTTGCCAGTTCCGCTCTCTGTGCTGGACTTTGGTGTTTATTTCTGAGCGTCTCTCTCTTTTTGCCCCTCTCCATCGCCACCTAATCCTCCACACACAGCTGTTCCTGCAAGATTAACGTCCCACCAACCCACCAACACACCCCAATACCCAAATAACCAGGGGTTTGATCGGGCCAGCATCATGGCCAAAATGAATAAATAAAAGGATAGAAATGTGTTTGTGTGTGTTTGTTTGGCTGAGTTGTTTTTTTTTTCCCCCTTCTTCTATTGGCACACACGTTAAAGCACTGCTCTTTGTCACATACTTAAGATATGCTTTCACTGGCCTCATATTGGAAGGACAAAAAAGAGCAAGTGGAAAATTGGGATTTTCCGGCTTGTTTGGAAAGGGCAGGCTTTGTTTTCTGAGAAGGAGGAGGGGGAGGAGAAGTTATTGCTCTGTTGGAATGAGTATATGATGACAGGGTGTACGCTAGCTGCTCCATCCCGTGTGGCTATGCGCTGGTTAAGAGCAAGCAGAGGCTAATCAATCCTCCATCACGTCCTATAGATCACCATCCTGCTGAGCAGACGTGCAGAGACTGCACATACACCTATGATATGCCAAGAGATCACTGCTTATTGTGTACACTCTTTTAAACAAAGGGGTTCTTTACAAAGGCTCTAAAAGAGTTCTTTAAAGGTTCTTCACTAAAGATTGATTGCCTAATAACAACAATAGCCTTATTTGATGCTTTAAAGGACCGTTCTTTTGTTTTTTTGAACCATTACAGAGAAAAACCATTTAGCTGTGCAAAGTATCACGGATGGTTCAGATGGTTCTTTGAGATGACATGGTTCCACATGTTGCCTTTACAGGTAACAGAACCAAGACAAGCCAAAGAACCATATTAATACTCTAAATGCTTCTGCTTTGTGCGCTATTCTAAAATTTTACAGTTGCCCCAACACATAGTCTGTTCTAATAATAATAATAATAATAAAAACAATAATATATCCAATGCCAAAAAAGTTAGGATGCTGTATAAAATGTAAAATAATGTAATAAAGACATGATGCAATGATTTGCAAATCTTAGAGATTTTACCATTTCATGAAAATTATTAACTCCACCAACTATCACCAAAAGTGATCTGGAGATCTGGAGAAATTGTGCAAGGAACAAGGCCGATGTATTGGATGCTTGTGATCTTCGGGCCCTGAGGTGGCATGCAGTGGTAAGGGCAGTCATCATAATGGTTTGCATGTATGTAGAACTACAGGGGTTGGACAAGAAAACTGAAACACCTGTCATTTTAGTGTGGGAGGTCTCATGGCTAAATTGGACCAGCCTGGTGGCCAATCTTCATTAATTGCACATTGCACCAGTAAGAGCAGAGTGTGAAGGTTCAGTTAGCAGGTAAGAGCACAGTTCTGCTCAAAATACTGCAATGCACACAACATTATGGGAGACATACCAGAGTTCAAAAGAGGACAAACTGTTGGTGCACGTCTTGCTGGCGCATCTGTGACCAAGACAGCAAGTCTTTGTGATGTATCAAGAGCCACGGTATCCAGGGTAATGCCAGCATACCACCAAGAAGGACAAACCTCCACCAGCATCACGTAGTGACCTGCAAGAAGAATGGCTTAGAATCCCTCTGACCACTGTGCAGGACTTGTATACGTCATTCCCAAGACGGACTGACGCTGTATTGGCCGCAAAAGGAGGCCCTACACCATACTAATAAATGATTGTGGTCTAAAACCAGGTGTTTCAGTTTCATTGTCCAACCCCTGTACGTCATGCAGCTGTGTGCCAATGGTGCTAACAGGATGAGCTATGTATTAAAAATTTTTCTGCATGTCTCACAATTTTGAACTTACACATCAAGTTTCATTCCTGTGGGTTAGTAATTTCTGAACTAACTATTTTTGCAACTATTCTTGTGACAAGAACTGAAATATCTCAGTAGCTCAGGTTAGTGCATGCAATCATATTAAGAGACAAAATACACTACCGGGTGCATTAGCAGCATTAGTGTCAAATTTTTAGGAATAAGAATCAAGCTAAAGCTCAGCTTAAATTCAGCATCGCACTGTTTTAAAGTGAGGAGACGACAGTAGACACAATTGTGTCTACACAATGACAGGAAGCACAATTCCTTATAACCAAAATAATCACATTACATTTATCTACACTGAAAAATGCTGCTTTCACTTGTGAGCTTTATGTTTTTGTTTCTAACATCATTTGAAATATCTCCACTATCTCCACCACCCAGTTTTACTACCTTCCAGTGTTAATGTTGTGTAGCACCGTTTGCATGCCAGCTAAATCGTCAGGGATGTAATGTAAACTGAGGCTGGGGAGCGACGCTGTTGAAAAGCACATGGCACCCCCCACTATAATCTTACCTTCTGTAATACAGGCCCAGTGCGTGAGCATGCACAAGTACAGCAGGGAAGCAGGGAGTAGGGGGGGTCGACGGATAAAGAAAGATGTTTTGCCGAAGCAATGGAGCAAAACAAAACCGTTGTTTGTGTCATTATGAGAAGTGTTTTCAGTTCATTATAAAACTCTGGCAGGACAAATTAGACTACAGTGGTCCGCCATGGTCTAGGCATTTAATGGGAAACGCTGTTTACAGTATTTACAGCAGTTCTTGACTAGCTTTCCTCACTCATACCATGGGCTAAAGCCGTTTGCATAGTTTTCCATATGATTACTGAACAATTATCATTAGGATAGCAACAAACAGTTTAAGAGGTTAGACTGAACAAAGGTTCTGCACACAGTAACATCTCAGAAAACATCTCATTTGCAGAAATGATTCCCAAACAGGTTTTGAAAGCTTTCTTTGGGAACCAAAAGCAGTCCACTTTTGAGGTCTTCTTGGCACCTTTACATTTCAGAGTGTACAGTTAGGACTTAAAGAACTAGGGATGGATGATATGCATGTCATAATATCATTATCGTGTTGTAACTTATCATGATAATGATATTACATGCATATCGTCCATCCCTAGTTCATTTTATGTTGGGGGTTTCACCAAAATACAAAAAACATTACTGTTTTATTTAAGAGAGGTTTTAGAGAGTCCATACAATGTAGATGTCTAAGGTTCTGCTCTAAGGGGTCAAGGAGTTATAATGACGATGTGATAAGTTAAAACTTAATCCCAACAAGTGTCAACAGGAGCGAAGTTACTAGCAACAAAGTGTTAGAGGTTAAACTTAAGAAAGGTTCTGCACACTAACATCATTTGCAATACATGGTTCTCTAAACAGGCTTTGAAATGTTCCTTTTTGAAAGGATGGATGATATGCATGTAATATCATTATGATGATAAATTACAACACAATGAGCTTTACTAAACATGCTGTGGGCATTGGCAATATTTAATGAGCATTATGGTTTAATTTAAAAGAGATTTAAGAGATTCCAAGTGATACAGATTTCCAAGATTCTGCTCCAAGTGGATGAGGACACTCAATCCCAGGGATGTCTGGACAAAACAGACCAAACAGATTAGACAAGATCAAGTCACGATGACCAGCACACCTGGGATGAGGCTTAAAGCAAACAAAACATGACACCTGTGACACTGTACACTGGATATGGATTAAAAATGTGAATGTCTGTTACTTTCGCCACCTCCATGCCCGACACCCAGGGTTTACTACAGGTCTTCCTTCCTCCTTCCTCCATAAAGGACTTGTAAATTCCAGTGTCACTCTGTCTGATAAGTAAGGAGGCCGAGTCCTGCATATGTATGAGCTGTATTTTATATACAGTAGGCCATACATAGTAAAGTCTAATGCATCTGCAGTTTTTGTTTCATTGCACCAAGAAGCAGCACATAAATCAAAATGTGAAATATGCAAAAAAAATGGTTTACTGTAGCTGAGCAATGCTTTCATTTTTCAATACCACTCCTGAGGTGTGTATGCATATGGAAACAAGTCAGTGTGCGTGAATGTCAGCTTGTAGGGATATGAGGGGGGCTGGGTGGAATAAGAGAAAGAGTATTAGAGGGGGGGAAAACGTGCAAATGAGAGAGAGAGAGAGAGAGAGAGAGAGAGAGAGAGAGAGAGAGAGAGAGAGAGAGAGAGTTACGCTATGTTTACAGTTCGACTACTGTGACTGATTAATCGTGTTTACACTGACATTATTAATATTACCTATGTTGTTATATGAACCTCTGTCCCTGGAATGCACAGTCGTGATAAATGACAAGCAAGTATATTGTTTGTTCACATATCACCCCCGTACAACAACAATTAATCAAAATAGGTTCACAAGAGGCAGAGCTGACAAATTACTGTGACTTGGGGTCAGGCAAGAAAATGAAAACCTGGGGGATTTCTGTATATGTAATGTACATAGCCACTAATATAAATCACCACATAATGAAAAGTTTAACAAAATATGACAAACTATTAAGTCAGGCTTCTAGCATGATTAAGTAGATTAGCCTGGCCAAAATGACTTTAATATATGGTGTCCAGAAGCTGTGCTAAGACTTGCAGTAAGGGTTTAAAGGTTTTAAAACTGTATGTTAAAAAATAAAAATAGATTAAAAAGTAGTAGTAGTCAGTATTTTTAATTATTCATTGTTCTAACTTAAGTGACCGCTATCAGTTGTGAATATAAACAGTGAATCATCCACTCACAAAAAAAATGTTTGGTGTTCCACAGGGCTCTGTCTTAGGACTTATATTATTTATCTTCTATGTGCTACCACTCGGTACCATAATCAGAAACACAAAACTTCCACGGCTATGCTGATGACACACAATTGTAAATTTCAGTTAGGCCAGATGATCCACTTCAACTTAAGACAGAGGACTGTGTAAAAGCATAAAAGACTGGATGTCAAGTAACTTCCTCCTACTTACCTCAGACAAAACAGAAGTTCTTCTTGTTCCCAAAACTGTTAAATTAAAAAAAAAATAAATTAATTAAATTTAATGGCTTGAAAATAATAGTTTGACCATATCAGCCCAGTTTTATCTACCTTACACAGGTTGCCAATTGAATTTCGCATTGAGTGTACAATTATTCTTCTTCACTGAACTTCTCGTATTATAAACCCCTACATGACCTTAGATTGCAAAGTGCGGGCTCTGTATTAGTGCCTAGAATTAACCAAGTTACAACCTCTTTTATACAAGGCCCCGCAGCTTTGGAATAACCTACCAGTCAGTGTTCAGGGTTTAGACACAGCTTCAATCTTTAGTCCAGGCTTAAAACCTACTTGTTAAGTCAGGCTTTTTAGTCTTTAAAAGCTTGATAAAAAGGTGCAGATCTAGGGCCCCACTGACCAAGAGTGTTTGGTAAGCTGGGAATGTTGGTGCTGTCCTCCCACTGCTCTTCGTGTTCACTCAGGATTGACGGTGGAGCAGAGGGATGCTGACTTCTCAGGGAGCCCTCATGTCTTTGTGACCTTCTGGCTCTCCCTTCTTAGTTATGCTGCAATAGCCAGGCCTGCCAGGGTCACTGCTGCACTCTGTTAACACCATATAGTGTATTCCAATATTCACATCTTCTGTCAGAGCCAACAATCTGGATGTCCTCTTGGCCTGAGCTGAGCTGCCGCCCATCCTGTGCGGTCTGATGCTGTTGCCACACTACTTGTCTTGTTATCTGTTGACCCGAGGAGAATGGGTCCCCTTTGGAGTCTTGGGTAGACTCAAGGTTTGAACTAGCTTGCTCAATGGGCTCTCGGACATCAGATTCTTGTTAAGCTCCTTTGCGGCAGCATCAGTTTCTAAAAGGCACATGTCGATCAATGTTGACTGGACTTGAACAAAACGCGTTCTTCTGCCCTGTTTCTGTTTTGCAGTTCAGTCTGTGCGGTATGTAATTAGAACTCAAACCTGAAAACATGTCGCCTAAAATTAGACCCTTAAAGTATTCAACAGTTCCTGTAACATACTGTACTCAGAAACCCTCTAGAACCGCAGATAAAATGAACTTCCTGACGAATATCCTACTTTTGCTGGTGGGTGAACTGACAGTATTCAATATTAGCACAGTGGAAAATGAAATGGAGCTAGATAACTGACTTCAGTGAGAGATGATTGTAGGGTGCACCACCATGTGCCACTGTGGTCCAAATTAAATGATCGAAATCAACGGTGCACCATATTTTGAAGGCCCAGAACACTGAGTGATGTACAGAAATGAAGAAAAGAGCAGCCTGGGGTAAAAAGTTGAGGTTGGTGCTCACTGTCGTGTCAGTCAATGTGACGAAGACTGTTTTCCCACATTTATAACCAGATAATGCACAGTTTTCTGTAACCACAAGAAAGCACTGAATTATCATCACATTAACTGTGCAAATATAAAGACTCTGGAGGTCATAAACATTATTTAGGGAGACATTCTTTCAACAGAGCTGCATACCCTACCTGATCATGGTTTGAAATAATGCATTCCCAGAGTAGAATTTGAAGATTTTTGCTGGTGAAACCACAATAAAATATTTATTATTCCCATTAGGACAAACTTGGGCATAGACAGAGAAGTCAAAACTTGAGACCAGTGTGACACCCAGTTCAACTTCAGGGGGATGTCTAGAGTGAGTTTGCTGGACAGGAAGCAGAAAGACAGGACAGGGATACCTGAAAGTCATGGTGCAATAAAGACCATTTCCAGTCTATAGTTTTGTTTTTTTATATTAATTCTGCACACTAAATGTACTTAATTCAACTAAAGGTTTAGAGGTTTTTATTTAAGAAGAACATCAGCCAAAAGACGAAGAGATTGTGCTTGTCCTTCTGTCTTACGAACGTTTCTTAACTATCTGCTTCCATGTTTTCTCCTGTTTATAAGAGGTATAAACTCAACTGTGCATTATTTTTAAAGTGATTCTTTAAAAGTGTGTATACCTAAATACAGAAAACTGACCCTCATCATAGAGAGAAAGAGAGAGAGATAGAAAGAGAGGTGTGATAGAATCTAAGAACAAGAAAACCAGAAAGAAAGCAAGTGAAAAAGAAAGATAGAGTTTGACAGTTTGCAAGAGTGACAAAGCAAGAATGAGAAAAATGGAGAGAGAGAGGGGACAAAGTGACGGAATGAGAGAAGGATTAAGACTGATATGGGGGGTGGTGTGTGAGAGTAAGACAGAGACAGTGAGTGAGAGAGAAAATGACTGAGTGAATGAAGAGTGAGAGAAAGAGTGCAAGTTAGTGAGTTTGAGAGAGAGAGAGCGCAAGTAAGTTTTAGAGAGTTTAAAAGAGAAAGATTGTGTGAGAGATAGATTAATATAGAGAGATAGAGATAGAGAGAGAGAGAGAGAGAGAGAGAGAGAGAGACAGACAGACAGAGACATTGAGAGAGAAACAGATACAGACAGAGAGAGACAGTGTGTGAGTGAGTAAGTGAGAGAGGGAAAAAGAGAGAGAGAGAGAAAGAGAGATGGTAATGGTAGAGGAGAGGGACAGTGAGGGTCTGCCGCTGCTGCTTTAGTCAGTGAGGGTAAACTCAGACTGACAGGTAAACTCAGGAGAATTGACCAGCGCAGATCCAGCTGTCAGACAGAGAGCTCATCTAACACCACCAACCACACGCCATGTACACATCTACACACTCATACAGCTGTGCCTCATCACATACCCTCTCTCTCAGAGTCACTTCCTATTTCTCTCACCTCGCTCTCGCACTTTCACCATATGCCAGCTTGTCTTTCTGTCCATCTCTATTCTTTCTTTCATTTTCTATCTTGTTGTCTTACTCTCTATATTAAACTCCGCTGAAGTCACAGTGGGGTATAACCCAGCCATGGACCAGCCATCCTCAGAGAAGCACAAGGGCTATAAGCTTTTCTCCATTTTGCACAAACAAAGCACAGCTCTTTCTGACAGTTACTGAATGAGGGCGTTAGAATGTATCAGTGCTGTTTTGCTGGGGAATTAAAATACGGTTACAGCACCAGTTCTTGTTTTACACTTGTTCTGTCGTCCACTTAGACAGAAGTTTTCCACTCCACCATACAGTAAAGAAGCAACAGACATCAGGACTGATAATGTAGACCTTGTCGCATGAGCTGCTCTGTGAAAATGAACCCCACTCCCCAGCTAGAGTTTTGGTGTGTGGGTAAACCTGGGTAATGTTTCTCTACACTCTCATTAAAGAGCACAGCTACTACTGTAAGGTTCTACAGTACTACAATGACTTTCACTGCACTGAATACAGTTTTAGTTTTTTATTTATTTTACTTTTTTTGCCATCTTAAATTTTATATATTTTTGAAGCTCTATGCTCCTTTTCATCTTGTTTGCGTTTATTTTCAGATTGTTTGTGTTTTGTTTTCCATTATTTCAACCATTTCCTGCAAAAACACATCCATGAACCCATTAATAACCAGAACTACAGTAGAACCGGAACCATCATTTTAGCAATTAACATTCTAATAGGCTCAGTGTCCCCAATTTGGGACTTTGGTCAGTTAATAACAGTTGGTCACTGGTCATCTCTAATACCCTGGTGTGTTTAAATACAGAAATTGTTCCTCTAACTTTGTCAGCTAATATAACAGAACACTAAGAAATAGCCAGGGCTGCCCTCTAGAAGTCCACGAGTCAAATCGTCAGTCGGAGACCCTTTAAGTCGACTGACAACAGTGACCTTTGTTATTTAAAAAGACATTTTAATAGTTATTATAAATATATATTCAAGTTGTATCTGGGTTATGACGCAGGCTCGCTAAAAAAAATTAATAAGACATTTTTATTTATTTGTTTACAGATAAGATTATTTTTATTTAAAGATACGTACAGCCACTTAATATCCCTGCTGATAAATTAGAAATAATTATTTCAGCTCAGATAATGTAATTATTAAACTGATTTAGGTCTACTATTCTTCTTTTCATCTGAAAATAATTTAAATATTAGGGGAAGGGTTATCCTACTGAAGAAGCTGTTAATGAAATTAAAAAGACTATAAGATATTATGTGCTAATGTTTAGCATAAAGACGTGCTGCTGCCTGACGCTGTATTCTATATAATTAAGTCAGGCTCCAATTCAGATCTTTTAGTTCAAAAATATGTCTCTGTGACTCTGCTGACTTTTTAAATGAGGGGGACATCAGAGATAGTGTACATGGAGAAAATACATGAACGGATAGTCGAATCACCGGCCAGGACGGGAAAATCCGATTCAAGTTGGGTACAGCCCTAGAAATAGTTTCATACAGTTTTAGCACAGCTGAGAGAGAGAGAGAGAGCGAGAGAGAGAAAGGAAAAAAGAAAGAAAGAAAGAGAGAGAGAGAGAGAGAGAGAGAGAGAGAAAGAGAAAGAATAAAAGAAAGAAAGAAAGAAAGAAAGAAAGAAAAAGAAAGAAAGAAAGAAAGAAAAAGAAAGAAAGAAAGAAAGAAAGAAAGAAAGAAAAAAGAGAAGAAAAAAGAAAGAAAGAAAGAAGAAAAAAGGAAAAAGAAAGAAAGAAAAAAGAAGAAGAGAAAATGAAAGAAAGCAAGAAAGAAAGAAAGAAAAAGAAAGAAAGAAAGAAAGAAAGAAAGAGAGAGAGAGAGAGAGAGAGAGAGAGAGAGAGAGAAAGAAAAAAGAAAGAAAGAGAGCGAGAGAGAGAAAGAAAAAAGAGAGAGAGAGAAAGAGAGAGAGAGAGAGAGAAAACACAAAAAGAGAAATAGACAGAGAAAGTGGAAGAGAGAGAGATCTAGAGGGTGTGAAAAAGAAAAAGAAAGATAGAAGAGAAAGAAATAGAAGCACAGGAACAGACAGAACCAGCGAGAGCACCCCCACCTCTCCCCACCGACCCAACTCTCAGGAACGCAAAACTAGAACAATATTTTACAGCATTTCCAATAACATACAAGATAACACGCGCGCTCGGAGCCCACAGGCCATCGTGGGGAAAACAGGTCAGTGGTATTTCACCAAATATAATTAAGTGGTTATAAAAGCGAAGAGAGAAAATGGATTTTCTTTGTCCCATAAGAACAAGTTGGGCGAAAGAAAGAAGGGAAAAAAAGCTGTTTGCCTCTTTCGATTGATTGCAGAGGGTATTGATTTGTTGCTAAGCCTTGTGAGTTTGTTTAAGATGGATCTACGGGCGCAGGGCAGACTATCTTGTAGCGTAAAGCAAACAGACTTGATAATGGAGGATCAAGCCACTTTATGGAGTGCTGGGTTCAGACATGCGTCCAAAATCTTTGACGGGTGGGGTGGAGGGGTTCAAGGAGACTGCACACTGCACATGGCAATAAGAACGAACAAATATTCCACTGACAACTGAACGGAAAAAATCATTACTGAGGGCTCTGTGACAGCCAGGGTGTGAGATGAATGGAGTTGATCAGTTTCTTTTGGGTTAGTCGGGATACTCAGACATCATCTAGAGTTACTGCTCCGCCCACCAGGTCTACTTTAGGATCATATCCTACATTTTAATTGTGTTGTGGTAGACTCTGTTATGATCAAAGTGTTCATGCGCCGACAACAATGTGATTTTTACATTAATAATTTTCAACCTCTGTTTTTCTTTTCATTTAACAGGCTGTTTTTATGATTAAGACTAGCATACTTTATAAAGCCAAAAGCATGTGGACCATCCCATCCTACCCCACCCCTGACAGTGCCACTTCAGGTCAACTTCTCTATATGAACCGCACTACTGCCAATGTTTATATATGAATTATCGTTTAAATACTCGCTTGATTTTACACACCTGCCTGCAATAAGGTGGCTAAAAACTCTAATAAAGAAGAAAATATTAAAGAATGTTCATGTACAGGCGTTGGACAATGAAACTGAAACACCTGTCATTTTAGTGTGGGAGGTCTCATGGCTAAATTGGACCAGCCTGGTGGCCAATCTTCATTAATTGCACATTGCACCAGTAAGAGCAGAGTGTGAAGGTTCAGTTAGCAGGTAAGAGCACAGTTCTGCTCAAAATACTGCAATGCACACAACATTATGGGTGACATACCAGAGTTCAAAAGAGGACAAACTGTTGGTGCACGTCTTGCTGGCGCATCTGTGACCAAGACAGCAAGTCTTTGTGATGTATCAAGAGCCACGGTATCCAGGGTAATGTCAGCATACCACCAAGAAGGACGAACCTCCACCAGCATCACGTAGTGACCTGGCCACTATCCTGCAAGAAGAATGGCTTAAAATCCCTCTGAGCACTGTGCAGGACTTGTATATGTCATTCCCAAGACAAACTGAAGCTGTATTGGCCGCAAAAGGAGGCCCTACACCATACTAATAAATGATTGTGGTCTAAAACCAGGTGTTTCAGTTTCATTGTCCAACCCCTGTACATAAGGCATTGTAGTGCATATAAACCATCGACTGGTTCTGACTGGCTGTTTTGCATTATGGTACATTCAAATCGGAGTTCAGGCTGAAACATGCCATATCACTTCAGCTTGAACCGGCAGGGCTAGCAGGTAACATACTCCTCACCAATAAATTTGGTGCACAAACAGTGGCACCCAGACGGAATCAACAGACACTATGGAACTTGGTGGGTTGATTCGACACTGTGAGACCTGCAAATGAATGTGATGACCTTGTGTGAGAGCTTGTGTGTGCACTTCAATGGTGGAGACAACCAACAAATTTGTGAGTGGATGGTTTGTTGTCATAGGTCACATGTCCACAAGGCCTGGTGTTACTCCCCTACTGCAAAATCTACAGGATCTGTGTAAGAATATTCAAGTTGATTGGAATGGATTGTCACAGGACACCATTAGGAACCTTTACAACTCCATGCTGAGACATCTGGCATGTTGCATTAGCAAACATGGTGACCCGACACCATACTCAGAGACACTACTTCTGAATATTGCCCATATCAGCCTAAGGTAATCATCATTTATTGTTCCTGGTAACCTTTATCGTCAATCCCATTAGCACTGCAATCCAAAACTTTCTACTGGGTGCAACAATGATTTTTTCTGATAATAAGTGTATGTATGTATCGCACCCCAAAAGCGATGAATTAAAAAAAAAAAAAAAAAAAAAACACACAACAAAAACAACAACAACAATAAAAAAATAATAATAAAAAAATAAAAATAAAAAAACCACAGGCTGTGTTGCAGTTTAATTCTTTTATTTAAAAAAAGGAAGCACAATTCAGTGTGGAGAATTTATGTGAGCCATTTCATGGCTGCATAGTTTAACTCCAAATGGCTCTGCCTTAGCACAAGCCTGCTCTACAGGGGAACAGATGCTTCTTTCATCCTTCTTCTGTCTCTATAATGTTGCTCCAGCAGGGGGCAATCCACTGGATAAGCGAGTGAATTAGGCTTTGCTCAGCTTGCTTCATGCCAATGGCTCAAAGCGTCGTGTGTGTTACAATTCATCTGGACAAGTCCACTGAGGTTCTACCTGCCAGCACAGAACACCAACAGCACTCACATATTCTCAGCCTCTGTGATAATCACACGTACAATCTAAACAGCACTCTGCTTAGACCCGCTCAGGAAATAAAGCATTTAATGCAGGAGAGATGAGTGAGAAATGAGAGAGAAACCCAGTCCATTTAAAATCATTAGCATGTGGCGCATTTGTTTAGATCCATAATTAAAAAGACATGAGCCTTCTAGTTAATGTCTAAAGGCCGTTTTCTGATTCAACCAGTCTTAGAGGGTTATTGCATGTTACATACGAGGTGATGAAAATAAGACATGAACATTTATGTTAATGGACGCCATTATACTGTATGATAAGGTAAGATTATACACAGTCAAGTCGCATTATTATGATCACCAGCTATTATCCGCCATGTGCAGTACGGACGGCAGCTAGATGGGCTGAAACTGACTTAGTAAGGTCCTGGTATGTTATCACAGGTATCTGGAGCCATGCTGACGGTGGTGCATCTCACAGCTACTGCACCACTGCTTTGTGGTCTCACATATGCTCAGTTAAAGGTTAAAGTCATGAGAATTAGGGGGCCAGAGTAGTACTTAGAGGTCTTGGTCATGCCCTTCCAACCAACGTTGGACATTCTGTCCATGTCACAGGTCTGTCTTGCTGGAAAATCCCATGTGCCCCGGGGTATGTGATCGGCAAGGATAGACCTACACCCAAATCAGTTAAGCGTGCCTTCCGAACAGTGTTTGAATGAATGTTTGTCAATAAAGAGAAAAGAGTAAAGCAGAGCAAGGTGAAAGGAAAGTCCTGGGTTAAGGTACTTAGCTCCAGTAAGTAACACAGTGCATTAGTACCACTGACTTTAATGGAGGAATGACGGACCAAATTGTGAATCACTGGAAGTCATTAGGATGCATGTGGAGCCTCTCTCATCTCCTGTGTTACTCCAGATGTCTCGGAGGGTGGAGCGCAGGGCAGACGGCCCAGGTCAGCACACTATACTGCCTATACTTGCGCTTGAGCAGAGCACATTAGCTGATGGAATTCGCCATCGTTCATTAGCACATTAATGAATCCGTATTCAGACCCACACTGTGCAGCGTTCCTATCTGTAGACGGCTCAGGCACGAGGGTAGATGACACTGTAGCACTCTGGAGGGGTCTAATCCTCCTACTGGATGGTGAGCCAGACTACTTTTCTCTCTCAAGAAAGCAAAGGGGTCCAATCCCATGTATTGGGCACATTCACTTTGAGTAGTGAGCTGGTTAAGTGGATGCTGAGCTAACAATTACATTTCTAATCACTGCACTTGGATGCAGCTAACATTAACTCAAGGGTCTATAACGGAAGTTCATGGAAGCTTTTATAAATTAAGGAGCTGGTTAAGGTAATAATAAATTAAGGTAGTTGTGAAAGTTGGGCAAGGATGAACAAATCATAAATGGTCCAGATGCCAATTTTTTGACCAATATTGCCATTGCGGTTTAAATTGCGATAATTGTCTGGACATTGAGGTCTGCTTTGTTTGGCTTCATGTTTCAGAGTAATGCGGCAGACTGCCTGTTAATCATAGTTGCGGTCATGTACACAGCACATGGGTTGTTTGCGATTGGTTCAACACAACATAGATGAAAATGTAGACTATTAAAACTGCAGCTCTTCTAAATGAAAAATTTCATCCTTTCAAATTCCTATTTTGATATAAAAACAATGGATCTTATAGTTCAAAATTTACCCGCTTTAAATTTAAGATAACATTTTTAATAGTGTAGGCTGTAATTTAAAAAAAAAAAAAAAAAAAGCTGCGATTTGAAAATTAAAATTAAAATGCGATTTCGATATGAACACGATTCGTCTTTTAGCCCTACTACAGGGGTTGGACAATGAAACTGAAACACCTGTCATTTTAGTGCGGGAGGTCTCATGACTAAATTGGACCAGCCTGGTGGCCAATCTTCATTAACTGCACATTGCACCAGTAAGAGCAGAGTGTGAAGGTTCAGTTAGCAGGTAAGAGCACAGTTCTGCTCAAGATATTGCAATTGCAATGCATTATGGGTGACATACCAGAGTTCAAAAGAGGACAGATTGTTGGTGCACGTCTTGCTGGCGCATCTGTGACCAAGACAGCAAGTCTTTGTGATGTATCAAGAGCCACGGTATCCAGGGTAATGTCAGCATACCACCAAGAAGGACGAACCTCCACCAGCATCACGTAGTGACCTGGCCACTATCCTGCAAGAAGAATGGCTTAAAATCCCTCTGACCACTGTGCAGGACTTGTATATGTCATTCCCAAGACGAACTGACGCTGTATTGGCCGCAAAAGGAGGCCCTACACCATACTAATAAATTACTGTGGTCTAAAACCAGGTGTTTCAGTTTCATTGTCCAACCCCTGTGCATGGAGCCCATTAGTTGACCAATAGCATACTGAAAGACCCTGTCTTCTTAGTCTGCATGACAGCCCTGAAGTCTTTCAAGGGTTGAAATAGCATCTTGAATAACACTATCGTCCCACGCATTCAAGATTCTACGCAGGCAGAAACGCACCTGCTTTACCAAGGGTTACTGTAAATGTTTTTTAACTACACTTAAGCACATACCAAAGGCAGTGGAGGCAGTATACCACAACAGCAGCACCAGACCAAATAAACTATGATAACCACTTGAGTTGCCTGTTTATGAGGCTGTCTCCTCAAGATTGTCTCATGTTGACTCTTGACCTTGTTTTGGAAAATCAGAAGTAGGACTCAATGAAGATATTCTCATGCTGGGCAGGGATGCTTTGGCCCTAACCTGCCCCCTTGTAAATGTAGCTTTTAATCCTTCTGGTAGAAGAAGGTACACAGATGGAGCATGTCGGCAGTGCTGCTTGCATAAGATCTGTGGGCTCTCACAGCCTTAAGAGACCTCAGCCTTGACTCTAAGCATTACATTTCCCTACTTTTATAACTCACTCTGGATAAGAACATCTGCTACATATGTAAGAGAAATGTACTGAAGACTGAGTGAAGACATATCATCAGTATTTAAACACCACAACAGATCAGCTCACGTAGTGTGATAGTACATAGACTGCCATCCCTAAAAGCATATATCTCTTTAGTTTCTGGTAATGAGCAAAGCTGGAAAACATAGGAACCAATAAAAAAAATGTAAAAAAAATCTTGCAAAAACTGAGCTCATAAAATGAAATCCAATCTTGTATATCCTGGTTTGTACAAACAGCTCAACAATTGTCCAATAACTGTCCAACAGAACTTGTGCTTAGGATTTCCCGCTATTACTGTGGCACTTATGTCTTCAGAATAAAATGAGCCATTTTCAGAGTTGGATCTTTTCTGTAGTTATTTGTATTTATGCAATGTTATAAGGCACACTTGGTTTTCAGGCTTTGAATAAAGTGTGCTTATGCTTCCAGTTCAAAAGTACAATTCAGATGAGATTAGTTTCATATTGGGAGTGTAATTACTGTGTCATCAGGACGGTTAGCAGTCTGGGAATGTACAGTGTTAGTTAGTCTAGTCCAATGTCACAAAGTCTGAGCACTGCCCCCAAAAAGATCAGTGGCTTGGAAAAAGAACTGTACATATGCATAAAAACTCCAGGGTATATTAATCCTGCATACATTGTGATGTTAGTATATATTCTGTCACATCCCATGGAAAAGGGTGTTTCTTGCATTTTACCTTAAGTCTGCAGACCCACAAAGATTTATTTACTCGTGTATTCTGTGACCTGAATCAAGTCTTTATGTATAGTCCTCTGCAATAGTACACAACTCTAAGCATATGAACATTAATTGACATAAAATGACAGAACAATGTTGGTGTCGGCCGCTGTATGTTCAAGTTAACGGGAAAAACTAAAGATATGTTATTCACTTCACCAGCTAAGTAGATGGTTAGAGTAAACCAAGTTAAACGTTAAAACTTTTTTGGTCCGACTGCAAAGGTTAATAAAGTAGTTGTCCCATCCCATCAGGTATATATCAATATTTCTGATGTCCTGTGACAAATTGCCACAAAAACCCATGTAAAACTCATCCAGTCCAAATAGCACTGTCTCTGGGGTAGAGCTGAGGTTTTCATATAGAAATCTTATAAACTTAAGTGTGGGCAATTTTCAAACTGTAGAAGCTCCAATATCTTTGAATAAAGCATACACTATCAAAAAGTGTAATGTTATGTGGGAAAATTTAGGGCTAGAAATTTTTTTGTTTTTATTTTGAAACTGCGATTTAAAAAAAGATATAACTTTCTATTTGTAAGTGCCATCAACGTTGTTGCTATAATATATCTGAAGTGGGTACCTGTATGTTAGTACCTTTAAAACCACATGCAAATCAGTTAGACCAATCGGAAACAACCTACGTACATAACCACAAACATAATAAATTGGTAGTCTGCCATATTAACTGGCTCAGTTCAAGCATCAAACCAAAAATCTGATACCCTGATGGTCTTCTTGGCCTGAAAAAGGCCTGGAACTTTATAGCATTATACAAACCGGATTCCAAAAAAGTTGGGACACTAAACAAATTGTGAATAAAAACTGAATGCAATGATGTGGAGGTGCCAACATCTAATATTTTATTCAGAACAGAACACAAATCACAGATCAAAAGTTTAAACTGAGAGAATGTATCATTTGAAGGGAAAAATATGTTGTTTCAAAATTTCATGGCGTCAACAAATCCCAAAAAAGTTGGGACAAGTAGCAATAAGTGGATGGAAAAAGGAAATTGAGCATATAATGAACAGCTGGAAGACCAATTAACACTAATTAGGTCAATTGACAACATGATTGGGTATAAAAAGAGCTTCTCAGAGTGTCAGTGTCTCTCTGAAGCCAAGATGGTAAGAGGATCACCAATTCCACCATTGTTGCGCAGAAAGATAGTTCAGCAATACCAGAATGGTGTTACCCAGCGTAAAATAACAAAGACTTTTAAGTTATCATCATCAACCGTGCATAACATCATCAAAAGATTCAGAGAATCTGGAACAATCGCTGTGCGTAAGGGTCAAGGCCGTAAAACTCTACTGGATGCTCGTGATCTCCGGGCCCTTAAACGTCACTGCACCTCAAACAGGAATGCCACTGTCAAGGAAATAACAGAATGGGCTCAGGAATACTTCCAGAAAGCATTGTCAGTGAACACAATCCACCGTGCCATCCGCCGTTGCCAGCTGAAACGCTACAGTGCAAAAAGGAAGCCATTTCTAAGCAAGCTCCACAAGCTCAGACATTTGCACTGGGCCAGGGGTCTTTTGGGAGTGTGGCAAAATGGAAGACTGTTCTGTGGTCAGATGAGTCACGATTTGAAGTTCTTTATGGAACACTGGGACGCCATGTCATCCGGACCAGAGAGGACAAGGATAACCCAAGTTGTTATCAACGCTCCGTTCAGAAGCCTGCATCACTGATGGTATGGGGTTGCATGAGTGCTTGTGGCATGGGCAGCTTGCATGTCTGGAAAGGCACCATTAATGCAGAGAACTATGTTCAGGTTCTAGAACAACATATGCTCCCATCTAGACGTCATCTCTTTCAGGGAAGACCCTGCATTTTTCAACGAGATCATGCCAGACCACATTCTGCAGCAATCACAACATCATGGCTACGTAGGAGAAGGATCCGGGTACTGAAATGGCCAGCCTGCAGTCCAGATCTTTCACCTATAGAAAACATTTGGCGCATCATAAAGAGGAAGGTGCGACAAAGAAGGCCCAAGACGAGTGAACAGTTAGAGGCCTGTTTTAGACATGAATGGGAGAGCATTCCTATTTCTAAACTTGAGAAACTGGTCTCCTCTGTCCCCAGACGTCTGTTGCATGTTGTAAGAAGAAGGGGGGATGCCACACAGTGGTAAAAATGGCCTTGTCCCAACTTTTTTGGGATTTGTTGACGCCATGAAATTTTGAAACAACATATTTTTCCCTTAAAATGATACATTCTCTCAGTTTAAACTTTTGAGCTGTGATTTGTGTTCTATTCTGAATAAAATATTAGATGTTGGCACCTCCATATCATTGCATTCAGTTTTTACTGTACAATTACATATTTTGTCCAAATTGTTCAGCTTTACTTTAACATCACAACACCTCGTAGTAATGGCTCCTGATACACGGATTAGTCTATATCAAAAACAGAACTTTAAGTGACATTTTGTGGGCGTATTTTTCATTTTCGGTTTATTTATGAAAAAGATTTAGAAATAACATTTGAGTAATAAATGACAGAGTGGGTGAGCCAAGACCTGGAAGACCTAATCATACCACCACCATTGCCTAGAGGTTTTTAGTACTCTATAACATTTTTGATGCAAAATAGTTTCACCATATGTCAACAACAGTGGCTGTTTATTTTTAAAATGAATGATGGCTATTCAAATCTTGTTGATTTAATGAGATTTCTGGGAAAGATTGATATTTGCCATCAAAACAGCAGCTGGGAGATGTGGCCTCTTGGTCAATAAACTATCTCCCCAAAGAAAAGGTAGCTGGAGATGTAATTAGCTAATTAATGAGCAATGAAAATCAAGTGCAGCCCTCCCTCCCTCCCACAACCCCCCACTTCTCAGTGTGGTCTAAAAGTTTGGGAATATCTCACCTGTAGGTCCAGGAGACCGTAAGCAGAACTTCTGCTGAACTAACTTTTAATGTAGCTTGGGCTAATTTCAGCACGGAACGGAAAGCAGAGACGTGTAAAGGGCTGTGTGGCCCCACCAGGCAGACGCAATAAAGCATGCAGTGATTGGTACAGTCTGTTCAGCTCATCCCTCAGCTCTCTCAGGCCTTTATCTACACTCTGCAGCTCCAAGCGCACAAACACCAGCGTTACATATGGGAACCCATTATTCCGATGCTCTCTCCAAAGAGGCCGAGTGTGTGAGGAAGAGAACCACAGAAACAGGGAAGGCAAGAGCGAGTGAAAGAGTGTATTGTATGCTTTTCATGCACAGTCGTGTCCAAGCGCCCAAATCGCTGGTATCAGACAGTTTCTGTGGAACAGAAGAGTGCTGACCAGTTCTATAAATCCAAACTTTTCCTGGTAAGGAAGTTCAGGAAAGGTTAGGGCTGTAACTACAGACTCTGTAAGTAATCCAGCAATTATTTTGAGAATTAAATGAACATATATTTTTTTTTAAATGTCCAGATGCTTAATATAAACACACAATGCACTATCAACCATCAAAGATTGGCCCATTTTTGCATCAAACTAACTAAAATGTGCCAATTTGTCCTTATTCCAATGTGAACTGCAATAATGCTACTGTTAAAAGTAAACCAAAATGTCAAAGGATAATTGTGTGACTGACTGGGCTAATTACTCAGTTGCTTCTTACAATCAAAGTAGTACTTTATTTGATATTTGGTATTTAAAATGGTCAACCATTTTTATATTTAGGAATACCAAATTCCCATTTTGCCCATTAAAGGACAAATGACATTGTGAGTTTGGCTACAAAGTCCTGGGATGTTTTCAGGTGAACAACATTCAGCCCACACAATGCAAGGCTAGTGGAAAAAACAAAAAAGCACATTTCTTGTACATCTTACAGCAACACACATGAACAGGGGACCTCAGACCTTTTTGGTGGACATGTGCAAATAGACACAATGTACATCGGACCTCTTCCCCAAAATAGCATTCAAAGAGAACTCAGTCTAAACTTGGTGAAGTGTGAGTCTACTGAGAATGTGAGGGAATGGTCCACTACTGTCATCAGATCTCCATCAGTATAATAGCGGCTACTAGCGGTGCTACGTAGGCGACCCTGCCAGTAAAGTTCAGCGCCACTGCTCAAATACATTTAGGGCATCATATGACTACCCCACATGCAATTATTTATTATCGCTACCAAGAATTCTTTACTGATATGAAGCTAAAGCTAGCTTTTTAATCGCATGACTGATCGAATTTCCCTGTTTCACCTTAAATGGTGCAGAAATCTTAGGTACCAGAACGTAACCGCTGCACCATTTAAGATGGAACAGGAAATTTCGCTAGGTAGCAGCGAGACATCAGTGTATTACTAGTGTTCTGACGAAGATTACCATAAAACTCTTTTACAGTGGTTTTCTTACGGTACAGTTTTTTTTTTTTTTTTTAACAGAGAAAATACTTGTGCAGCCATCTTGTCAATGATTCGCTGGGCATTCTGGGAATTTTCTCATAATACGCCATCTGGAAAGCACCTCTAAAAAATCTCATGAAAAAACCTCTACAACGCCATGCCGAGACGTCTTCATGTTACATTAGCAAACATGGCGAACCAACGACATACTGAGAGACAGTACTTCTATATGTGTGGCTCAATAAATATTGGCCATATTAGTCTAAATGTATCATCATTTGGTCACCTTTATCTTCCATTCCAATAGGATTGCAATCCCACACCTCCTTCTTTTTGTTCTGGGTGCAAAAATGAGTGTAGATACATAAGCATGAGGTGCTCCAAAAATCTGCATAAACCCACCTGATCCTTCTAACTTTTACATTAATCTTTTAGACTTTGCAGAGTGACATGCACATACTTAGGCTTCAATCCTTAAAGACGTAAATGTGCCTGTCAGTCAGAATCTATTTCTTCCTATGGATAACGGGAGAACTTCAAAATACGCTTTACTCCCAACTAATCACAGCCGATTCATCAACATGAGACATTCACATTTACATTTTTTACATCACATTTTTAAATCTAGCTTGATTTGCAAACCGTGACAACCCTATAACGGATACAATACTTTCCGCTGATACCGACACAGAGATACAGATGTACACACTCACACTCTTCCGTCCACTGTCAGCCCAGCATGCTCGCCTCACTAGATATGGCCCCTTGCCACACTCTGGCCACTGAAGCATAGCACAGGCAAATTGAAATGCCACGGAACATGAGTGAAGCACACGCTCGCGCAGGCCTGGACAGCAGCTGTCACAGAAAACTGCTGCTCCTCCGCCAGTGTTAAGCTTGTTCAGTACATACACTCACTGGCCACTTTGAGAAACGCATCCCCTCTAGAACCATGTTCCTATTGTAGACTAGTGTAGCCGATGTGCTGTAAACAGTTACTTTGTTCAGTGACCAGCTTCTGACCACAGTAACTGGTGCTGGGTATTTTTGAGCGGCGCAGCACCTGGCACTAACACAACGTGTGTAAAAACAACGAACAAACAGCAACACCACTGTTAAGCACAGGCCACACAAACAATATCTGTTAAACAGCAATCCTGTGGTCATAAACTGTCTAATGATGAATGTGGTAGCTGACAGCTGATAAATCGTCCACAACAACAGATTGTCTACAGTCTGTAATTGCATACCTATGCAGCCCCTTAAATGTTTGGGGACAGCTAGCTTTCAAAACGGCTTTCAAGGCAAGTGGAATATTACTTGAGTAAACAAGCTGCAGTCTAAGTGTCTGCTAAATGTAAAATGTACACACACACACACACACACACACAGCTATGTATATATATATATATATATATATATATATATATATATATATATATATATATATATATATATATATATATATATACACACATATATATACATATATATGTATGTATGTACATATATATATATATACATATATATATATATACACATATATATATATATATATATATATATATATACACACACACACACACACACACACACACACACACACACACACACACGCAGTACAGCTAATATGGGACGGGCTAGGAGTGACTCAATAAGCTATCTATGCGTCTGTGATTTGCAAAGATTCACACCCCAATTTGAGAGTTCCTTCCACATGGATAAATGAACCTAGAGAATGCCACGAAAATGTGACGTCCTTCATGAGCTATGTGCTGCCACCATCAAAAGTAGGAAGTGGTCATAATATTGTAACTCGACTGTGTATGTGTAATAAAGCTCTGGATGCAATTTGAGCTGGGTAAATTTTATTTTTGAGGCTTGTATTTAGATTAAGATGTGGGTCACTATTGACTCCTTTTTGATAATAACAAATGTTAGGTTTACAGTCTAAACACCAGATACATCTCAGCTGATCAAAGTGGAAAGCTACATAAATCTTACTGACTGACAAATCATTCCTTTAATACAGGGGGTAAATTTAAAAGCCAGAATTGAACCATTTTCCCCTTGAATGGAGTTAAAGAGACTGTTCTACACCAATTATGATGATAAAAAGCCAGGTGGAGATACAGGATCAATACAGTTCGACTGTATCTAAAAAAGCACCAAAAAAAGTTGCAGCATTTCTAAAGGAGGAACGAAATGAAACATGAAGTTAAACAGGCTGTTTATGTTTATAAAAACAGAATATAGTTGTAATTAGAGTTCCAAAGCTGCAGGATTGCAATGCTCCAGCAGTCGGGCAGCCACCCAACAAAGCAGCCACAAAGTATCTTCACCCTCAGGTAATCACCAAGATCACCGAACACACAGTCATGCACCTACCTGAATACTGAGACAGAATGAACCGGGCGCTCTCCCCGCACACACAGTTACACACACAGATAAAGACTCCCACACACAAGCACACACAGATCAAATAAGGGGGGGTTTAGTGTTCTCTTCCCTGCCAGATGTTTCTCCAGGGAGCTCCACCCACAAGTCAACTGTACCAGACTCAGCAAATGTGTTTACCCAGGTGGAGTCTGCAATGGCACCATCTGGCAAGGCCGAGTGTGCCAGCAGGTAGCGCACTGCTAACGTATTAACTTCTGCACTCACGCTTAACCACCCAATGACCACACACCCACACGCTAGGCCCTGTCCCATGCTGGCTCTATACACATACAGTATCATCAAAATTGCAACATGAACACCAGCACTGTACACTTTGACTGTAATTATGCTTCACATTGAGAGAAAGCATTAGAGTGATGGTGGGCTGACAGCTTGGGACGAGTTACCAAAATAGGTCAATAAAGCAGAGATGGTACAATTCCTTTCACATAGCGATACTGATTGTTTACATCCCTCTTTTTAAAACAAATATTTAAAGGAACAATAGGTAAGATATTTAGTTTAAAACATTTCAAAACAAACTAAAAATACCAACAGAGTGTGAAGAAAGCTAGGCCGAGCCCAACCTGTCTCATAACACATCTCTGTACCTCAGTGGGAATAGTAAGTCACTGTAGCTTTGGGCTGAATCAGTTTGATAAAAGGAAATTGAGTAGTATAACTATTTAAAGGCGTTTTGGTCTATCAATGTCAACGTGCTTAAAATGTAAATTCAATATTGGCTGAAGCTCTTGGCTAGCTACCATTATGAGTATAAGAATAAAGTCCCTGTATAAGTAAAGTGATGAGGTTTCATACTAAACATTGTTTCTTCTAGATGAGTAAGAAGTAAAGATGGAGGAGGAGGGAATGTGCCTGTAGTGATATGTTGCCCCCTACTGTTTGGAGTATGAATTTTGACAGGTGGCATCATCTTACACACTCAGACTGCCCAAAGCAAGAAAAAAAAAAACACTTCAACAGATGAACAAGAAAAAGAAATATTATTAAAAAGTGCAAAGATGTGCAAAAATCATACAAAACTAAATAAAAGAATCTCAGTGTTAGTAAAATATTTACACATGATGTAAATTCTGTGTTAGATCTGTTACAGCATTTGACTGATGGCATTTTCATCTGTTAGTGATCTGATATTGATACTACACAGCAGAATGGCACAGAAATCAGCACTTTCTTACTACTTCTGTCATTTCTTGATTTTTTTCCCTCTCTGTTTCAGGCTATGATTAATAAATAATACAAAAATAATTTTAAATATATCTCAAAATACTCACTCTCTTAAAATGTAATAACCAATTATTTTGGTATCGTATGTTAGAATTAACAAGAAATTTGATATAATATGCAAACATGTCTATGAGGCGAATAAATTAGCCTGTATGTCATATTACGCGAAAATAAAATTATTTTTGAAAAGCTGAAGTCTAAAAAAAATGTAAACTTTGATACACCATTACCAGAAACAAAAGGCAATTTTCCCCTCCTCTATCAGGCCATAATGGGCTTCCACAGAATGTCGTCTTCAATGTATGAATGAATAAATAAACTTAGAATCATAGTCCTGGCTGGCATGAAATACATTCAGTAAGCTCCCTGAAAGGATGGGTTGGGTTAGATTAACGAAGAGTAGCAAACTGCAATGATGAACCATGTAAGGTTACAAGTGATGGTGAAAGGCGCGAGGTCAATCGCTTGCGAATACAATGGCGGACATCATGTAATGGCATTTACAACAGTTAGTCAATATGGAAAACAATTAATCTATACAAAAAACACTAAATGATCATGACTCAAGTGTGCCACAGTGCCCCCTCCATTCAGGCTGATCTATACACTCCATCACCATCTTCTCCTCCTCCTAAGAAAATGATCTCACTTCATCAAAACCACACCGTGGCCTAATAGGCTAATTTGTCCATTTTAAAACAATCATGTGCAAACCATTTGTATCCATAACGGAATAGGTCGGTGCCTGCTTCTATCGACTTGGTTTTTTCGTCCGTAGTAACAGTAATTAAAGGTAGGCCTCACCCCAGGTCGGGTGTTCATTAGTGGGTGCTGATGAGGGTGGCAGGTACGAGGTGTTGATGGGCATGGTCTGCCACAGCTGGCTTTGCTCTGTGGGTGTGCGCCGGTGTTCTCTAATGACCTGTGGGCCACGTTGCCATCAGCAAGCAATGACTGCTCTTTGCAGATGTGCAGTCAATTAGAGTAGCGTCAGCTCCTCCTTCTCTCCTTCACCACTCCCTCACCCCCTCCCTCGCTCCGTCCCTCGCTGAATCTCTTTCGCACCTCCATCCGTCTTTCCCTCCTCTCTAATGGAGCCTGTCTTCCAACCTGTCGGGCCTGAGGGGATGGTGTGGTAAACAACATTATGCAAACGATAAACAGAAAAAAAAACAGACGAACTAATGTGGCGACAATGTCGGAATCCCACCTGCTCCAGCTCACAATTCTTGGGCATTGCACAGAAACACACCATGCTGGATACAACGGTAGCGCAGATAGCAAGAAGACAACAAATCTTTTCCACACTCTTGTTACCAAACTCCTGTTGTGCTGTGAAATGATTAGTTGCTAGTGTTCTGTACCTGGCAACTAAAAAAAAAAAAACATTTTATTTATTAATGATTTTGAGCTTGAGCTCTTTGCTATAGGCTAATACACAGTTGGCCGGACCTGTTATGGTTATGCCCACTGAGTGGCAGCATAAGCGTCCAGTGTTAATGCTGTGCAAACACAAAACTATTTTAAATGGGAAAGAACTGCTGTGCAACTTACTGTACAGAGATTCAGCAAAAACTCTGAGCTCTCTTTACAGACGGCTGGAAGCTAAAGAAAAATGAATGAATCGCACAAGCCTGAATTAAGCTTCCTATTCGCCAGCTTCCTGAATATTCCAGTTCTTCCAGTTCATTAAACAGGGCATCCCAGGGCAGACTGTGACTGCTGCATCATTTAAGGTGTATAAGAAGTTGGTAAACAGGAAGTAGACTGTAGCTATATATGAATCACTGCAGTTGCTGAAACACAGCATATCCACACCATATGTACTATAGCCACTAGTCATCCAGTAAACTTTTCTTTTTTTTTTTTATGTATGCTTTAAGTAACTCTAAATACTTATCAGCGTTTATTAAAAGTCATTCTCTATGATTAGCCATAAGTTCTACAAAGGGGATTATGTTATGCTTGACCTTTGTGGTTAAATAAAGGCAGCGTTTTACAGGACTGGAATTTACAATAGGGCATTTTATAAAATGGGCCACCATAAAAGAAAAAGAAATGCTGAAAATAAATAAAGTAATAAAATAGCAAAGAAGCTCAGCAGGAATAAAAGAGACGACACACTATGCAGTACCTAATAACCTTCTAACTGTATGTGCTATACAGGGGTGGTCAGTTTGGCAAAAACATTAAATTATTATTTCAAAGCAAGTACATTGAACAAAAAATTTACTTTTCTTTTACATGTTGGTAGCGTGAGCCATCTCTGAAACTATTATGGATATACAATAAGCATATCACCATTGACATAGTATTTGATACCGGCTGTAGGTTCGTCAACCACTTTTGGTAGGACAAAAAATGTTTATGCATATTATTATCTCATTTTTTTTTTTGGCCGGTATTTTTTTAACAAGATGGTGGGAGTACGCACAACTAAGATTTAGACATGCGCGCCCACTACTCTGGGAAAACGCTCACCGTCCTCTCTCATTTACATTTATGTTTCCCTCGGGCCATACTCTCTTTTTTTTAATTACCGCTCTATACAGCACAGGGCACCGTGGTACCCCTGTTTAGTAGCCTTTGTGTTGGTATAGTGAATAGGCTTGCATGCCCATGGTGGCGGGATTGAAGCCCCATTGTTTTGAAGACATGAAAAGAAAATAGTAAACAATGCTATTTCCACACCCTTCCTTGTACTCAGTCAACCTCCACTCGGTGTGGTTTTGTCACTTGTTCACTCTTAGAAGGAGGGCGGGTCTATCGATAGTTGGTGTTGGTGGGTTTCAGCACCATTACACGCAGACAGGACCTAGACGTGTAACTTTTTTTTTTTTTTTTTCGCTCTCTTAGTCTCCTTCGTCTCTTCTCTCTCTCTCTCTCTCCTTCTGTCTCTCCCTCTCCCTCCTTCTGTCTGTCTGTCTCTCTCTCTCTCTCTCTCTCTCTCTCTCTCTCTCTCTCTCTCTCTCCCTTTCTCTGCATCCCTGCCTCTCTTCCTCTCTCTCTCTCTTTCTCTCTCTCTCTCTCTCTCTCTCTCTCTCTCTCCCTCTCTCTCTCTCTCTCTCTCCCTCTCTCTGCATCCTTGCCTCTCTCTCTCTCTCTCTCTCTCTGTCTCTCTCTCCCTCACTCGCTCACTGCCCTCTCTCTCTCCCTCTCTCCCTCTCTTTCTCTCTCACTCTCTATCTCTCTCTCTCCTTCTGACCAGTGTACACTCAGTAAACCCATAAAGTCTCATAACATTAGACTCCTTTGTTCAGTCGTCGCGGAGACAGATGTGTGAAGGCGTTTACAGCTGCTGAACTGGTGCAGGTGTTTGGACATCAGTGATGAGGAACATATAAACCTGGTTGTTCATACGATCTGAGGCTTCAGGCACCAGCACAATCCATCCACACCGGTAAAGCTGATTTCACCACATATATTATCGCTGAATAAAACAATTAATTAGTAAATGAATAATATATATAATATTCTAATATATATTTATATATATATTAATCATATATAGATTTATTATTATTATTATTATTATTATTATACATATATTAATTCTTTTAATTGATTATTTATAATATTAAATTTAATTTATAATTTTTATGATAATAATATAACTATTTCTCATTTTTTAAAATTTGTATTAGTTTTTTTCTTATGCTTATAAGATTGTAGACTTATTGAGTTTTAGTATCTTTGCCTAATGGGAATATTAGAGACGGAATCCATCCTGGGAATCTGGGATATTTTTCCATGAAGAGAGGAGAGACTAATTTTACCTGCCTGGTACTGTACATCGGTAGAATGGTAGGTTTTTTCTCCTCTGTTAGTGATCTGTAGTTCCGCTGTACTGTCCTTCCCCCCGTGAGACTGACCCCTGTGAGACTGGCCCCCGTGAGACTGGCAGACCCCGTGAGAGGCCCCCGTGAGGACTGGCCACCGTGAGACTGGCCCCGGGAGGACGGCCCTGGTGAGAGACTGGCCCTCGTGAGACCTGGCCTCCGTGAGACCTGGCCCCGTGAGACGGCCCCGTGAGAACATTGCAGGGCCATCAGAGGTGACCGGGCCCCCCGTGAGAGACACTGGCCCCCGTGAGACTGGACCCCTGCGAAATTCTAATAGACACTGTGCTGCGAGACAGACTTTGCCACTCACAACAGTGACACAGAACATCGCTGGACTGCTTAACTGAGCCGGCCCACTGCTGATTATCAGCTCAACAGATTGCGTCTTCACATGTACGGTTCTTATGAAAGATCCATTCCGGTCGCGGTGTCGAAAACTTCAGTCCGCACACAGGCCTCCGACGCGAATGGGACTGATGATGGTAATTTGGCTCAGAGTGGAAGAGGTGGGGTACATCTGAACGTCGGTGGAGGGTAGAAGACATACTGTGTAAAGTGTGATGGGTGAGAGTCTAAATGTTATTAATGGTACTGGATACAGCAGAACGGATCGTTTTCACAGGGAGTTGGGTTCAGGTTAATCTCCCAGGCGTTCCAACACTGATTCCTTCCAGATATCCTGTGTGCTGAAGGGAAGAGATTTAATCATAGGCTGAAGTTTGTGAGGCCTGTACCTGAATATAATCCAGGAGTACATATCTGAACACGCATCCCGGACAGGACACAACCCGTCCCACTCACGGACCAGTCTGAAAAGACCGGATCACGGCCCACAGAGGGACACGAATAAAACCTCACATTCTTGCATCTAGAAGTGGCTTCTACGTTACCTAGGTGGATATATTTATACATAGCTAAGGATTCCGAAGCACCCCTACGTGATGGTAAGTAAACTGGACTAGGGGCTGTGGTTCAGACTCCCAGCCCAAATATCCGAGTTTTCGGCTAGATCTACAGATTAGTACCCCAGGTTGCTTTTTGTCTGGAAGCAAATACAGGATCATCACAATCTGATTATGGCAAATCGGATCATTTCAAACCACATTTCGAGCGCGTGTTGGAAACAGTTCTAAAAGGGGGGGGGGGGAAAGAGGGGGCGGCCCTAGCGATTTTGTATGGAAGAGTGCCTCATTAGAAGCCTGTCTCCCAGTTTTATAGCGTTGGCGTGTGCTGCGTCGTATTTGCTTAACCCAACATTATGTTAGTAGAATGGTTATCACTAATGGGAGTCCGGGTGATAATCAATACCATGCATGCTATGAACCATCCTTCACACAAGTTTCCTGCAGATGGTTTGCGGTTAAGGTGTGGAGGTGGAGGGACAACCAGGCCTTCTCCGGACGTGCTGGTACGACATAAAAACCGGTCTCATCTCGGTAGCTGAGACCTACTGGGGGCCTCCACACACACGGATTCGATTGGAGGCGTCTCCACCAGCGACCTAATAAGCGGAGACTAGTACACGACTGAAAAGATGGACCCAGCTGCCCATTATTGAAGTAGTGTCACTCACCATGACCAGTCTGGATACAGGACCACCCACTGACAGTCTTTGGTGAACGGTGTGATGTGGGCCATGGTTAATGTGTGACAGTCGTTAGCTAACAACAGGTAACTGGTACTGTGTGGGTGTAGTCCGTCGTGGTTGGTGCAGGTGTCTGCCGATGGCTGCTGCACTACTAACAGAAGAGGGACTGCATGGAGGGGACACCACTGCTCGCTGTGAGGTCATGTAATGGTGTGAGGCTGGTGCTGTGCCTTTATATTCTGTCACTGGTCATCAACACAAACCAACTGTGTGTGTAGTACAGGTGGTATGTACCAGACACACCCGGTAATGGTGAGCACACGGACGTCTGGTAGACCACTCCCTATGTTCTCGGAGACCTTCATTAAGCCCCACGATGAGCATAAGGAATGCTACACTGCACGACGGGCTACACAGAGCGACCTTATTCAGTCTGCCAGGCAATCAGCGTAGCGCCAGGTCCTTGCTTACCTTCACAGGATGCACGGTCCGAGCCTGACACTGGAAAATCATTCTTTATTGTCTCACCATTGTCAAAACCTCCCCACCAAGGTTTCATTACCGTCAGTCATTCGTTCTGTGTTCAGCTGATTCGTGACCAGCTATGTTTTTGAATGTATGTGAGACGTATTGAGGCACACGCCCCTCCTCCCTGTATTTTCTCCATTACAAAGACACACCATCCAAAACACCGTCTTTATTCAGGTGGCCTAGCCTCCCCATGGGGAAAATGTGAACACCGTCTCTTGGCTACGTCTTGCCCTTTAACGAGATATCCCAGAAAACGCAATTGGCAACATTACAGCGTAATTAAGCCGGCCAGCATGTTATTGCGCAGAGGCTTGTCTCGGTTAGTGCCTTATGGTAACTGTACAATGACCACAAAACATCCGCAGAAAATAGACAAATTAGACTTTCCATTCATTATTTATATTCACCTTTAATCAATTATGAATGAGCAGCTAATTGCAGGACTGGGATTACTTCCCGTGGTCAGGACTGAATGTCAAAAGCGGCCTAAGATGGTGAGAAGCTCATGTTTAATGCAGATAACCCGGAGAGAGGAGACTTCCTGCCAAGCTGTGTCAGGACGCTCCGCTCTCTATCCCAAAAACACGCCGCTGATGCTGATATTAGTTAACCGTAAAAACTGAATTAGTGTTTAGTAAAATTGAAAGGCAATCAGAAGTATTACAGAGTGCTCGCAAGGAGTACGGCGCCTCCCTGCCTAAAACACCCCACCTGACATCAGGGTCCCTTTGTACTCTGGAACCCCCACTCTGTATCTCTGTAAACTCATGGACCCCCACAGGACCCACACAGAGCAGGTATGATGACAGGGTGGTGGGTATCATTCTCAGCACTGCAGGGACACGACGTTGGTGGTGGTGTGTTAGTGTGTGTGGTGCTGGTCTGTATGAGTGGATACAGACACAGCAGAGCGTGGACACCGTCAGTGTCACACTGCTGGACTGAGCAACTATCCAGACCGCAAACACATCGCTGTGGGGCAGCGTCCATGTGGGCCAGGTCCTGTGGGCAGGTGTCCTGTGTGGCAGTGTCCTGGGTGCAGCGCCACTGGTGGGCAGGTGCCTGTGGGCAGCAATCCTTGTGACCACTGAAGAGGGGACTAGCGGATGACCAACACTGCACAAACTGTGCAGCAAGGCAGATGAGCATCGTAGCTAGACTGTCCATCTACAAGGTGGTATAGCAGGCAAGGTAGGAGTATGTCTCATAGAGTGGACAGTGAGTGGACACACAGTGTCTCAACACTCAGCCAGACTGCTGTGTCTGATCCACTCACACCGATGCACCACCCAACACTAAACACAACCACAACCCAAGGTCAGTGTCCACTGCAGTGCCTGAAGAATGATCTCCACCACCCAACACATACTACCTGCTCTGTGGGGGTCCTGTGGAGGGTTCCTGACCATTGAAAGAACAGGGTAATACAGTAACAGAGAAAAAGATGGACTACAGTCTGGACCTATACACCTAGAGAGTGTCGTGTTATGGACGGGGGAGCTGATGGACATGGGGACTAGGAACCGAAGAGGCCAGACTTAAGAGAAAACAAGATGATGACGACCAATCGGTGTCTATATACATAATAAAATGTGGAAAGATTCTGTGCTTTGACAGTGTATAAGTGTGTGTATGGTGTGTGTGTGTGTATTGTGTGTGTGTGATGTGTGTGATGTGTCGTGGTGTGTGTGTATGTGATGTGATCGTCGTGTGTCGTGCGTGGGTGTCGTGAATGTGGTGGTGTGTGTGGTCGGTGTGAGTGTGGGTGGTGTGTGTGTCCGTGCGTGTGAGTTGTGACGCCGTATGGTGTGTGTGAGTGTGTTTGTGGTGGTGTGTATATGTGTGTGTGTGGGATGTGTGTGTGGTGGTGTGTGATATATGTGTGTGGTGTGTGAGTGTGTTGTGGTGTGAGTGTGTGTGTGTGGCACGCTTGCTGCGCCTTGTGGGAGGTGTGTGTGGTTGTGTGTGTGTGTGTGCGTGTGTGTGGTGTGTATGTGTGTGTGTGTGTGTGTGGTGTGAGTGTGTGTGTGTGTGTGTGTGATGTGTGTGTGTGTGTGTATGTGTGTGTTTGTGTGTGTGTGTGTGTGTGTGTGTGTGTGTGTGGTGTGAGTGTGTGTGTGTGCGTAGTGTGTGTGGTGTGTGTGTGTGTGTGTGTGTGTGTGTATATGTGTGTGTAGTGTGTGTAGTGTGTGTGGTGTGTGTGTGTGTGTGTAGTGTGTGTGTGTGTGTGTGTGTAATAAGGCAAGTGAAAATGAAGTAGGGCTGGAACACGAGAGTCATTTCTCATTTCTGTGCTCCACTAAGCGACAAGCAGGAGCTGTGCATTTTGAGTGATGGTCCAAACAACACACAGACTCCTTTTGTGTTTCGCTGAACAACAACCCCCACGGGTACCGAAGTCCATCCTAAGTTAGCTGAGAGAGAGAGAGACGAACGACGAAAGGAGAGTAGGAGAGAGAGACGAGAGAGAGATGCCGACGACTGAGGATGAGAGATTAAGACCGCGAGATAATGGCGTCATCTACATCACTATGCCTTCCAAACATCTCGAGACCACTGCTCTCGCACATGCTCCCCCACCTCCTCCTCCTCCTCCGAGAAAGCATCAGAAGTTTGGGAACACCAAGCTTTGTAATTTAACCAGGTAAACAAACAGCTCTTCAGATCTCGCCGGCTTTATTGGTAAACAAAAGGAACCAGGACGTCTTCACAGCGTTCAGTTACATCGTTAGAAGGACCCTGTCGCCATTCCGGGTGCCACGACACGGGAATTCCGGACTGGGGCTGCCCCAAATACTGCTTTCATCCCGTCACCGTGGGGACATGGATGAGGCAGCACCCCCAGCTGTAGCCTTATAATCATGACACAGGAAGCCATCTGACTTGAGCCAGCACAAGCTGAGCTGTAATCAGACACCGGACCCTCCCGCTGATGAGCAGCACCACCGCTTGAGCTACCCGAATCAGGACACCGGACCAGCTGATGCAGCAGCACAGGGCTGAGCTATAATCAGGAAACCGGACCAGATGAGAGCAGCACAGCTGAGCTTATAATCAGACACCGGACCAGCTGATGAGACAGCCACAGCTGAGCTATAATCAGACACACCGGACCAGCCTGACCAGCAGCACAGCCTGAGCTGAATAATAAGATACCGGACCAGACTGAACAGCAAGCCCAGCAGAGCCTATAATGAGAAGCCGGACCAGCTGTCATGGAGCAGCAGAGCTCAGAGCTATAAGATCAGACACCGCGACCAGCTGCCGCAGTTTTTGAATATCTGAAAAGGGTTTCGGCATAAAGAGGAAGTAAAGAATGTGGACATGGGAATGTCATAAACCATGAGGACCAGGGAATACACAATCAAATAGATTAAAAGAGTGTAACTGGAAAGAAAGTGACAGTGGAGGAATCATGACCCTAGCTGGAAAAAGGCTCAATAAGGCAAAGGAAGGTGTTTCTGAATGTTTGAGGAGCGTCGTATCCGACAGACCCCAAAATCATAAACGGTTCGGTTTTCTTACGGAAAAACAACTCGGCTGGGTGCTCAGTACACAAATACCTCAGCCGCGCTTCAAACACCAACCTCCTGCCCTTAGTAGTTTAAAGAGAGGGGGAGGATAGGGGATTCTCCCCTTCAAGAGCGTGCCGTATATGAGGACAGTTAGCCGGCTGAAGGGCCCATGATGGTAGGGCATCTGTAAATCTCTCTCTTAATTAAACGGTGTTTCCGTGTCTGCGGGTGCACTACTGATATGGTAGGAAGACGGCGTTACATTACCGGAGCTCGTACCGACGGAAGCGGCGATATCAAATTAGATTCAAGAGGGGCCTCGGAGTCGTAATCGTCGATGCTCTCTTCCCTTTTTGTTGGGGCAGTCGAGCGGCTCTCCGGGCTCCAGCGACTTCGGGACCTCGAGACGATCACTCGAACCAGGGAGAGTTTTTACGACAGGAAAAGGTTTCACCTAGTTTTCTCTTAAAAGGGCGAATCCACCGAGGCTAGGCGGTGCTGGAGGGATTGCTCGGCATCTTAACCTTAAGTCAACCTTAAGCGGAGTCTGAGATGAGAATCCCGGATGCATGCTAAAATAGATTAGGAGTGAGCTGGTAAAACGTAGGAACTCTGAGGGAAAGGCCTGCATGAACATGTGAGCAAACCGCCCTACTTGCTTTGGGGCTCCAGTGACCACGAGCAAGTGCATTAAAGAATAAGATTCAATCCTCCATAATTGATTAATGGAACCAGACTTACAGTCTCCACCCTTCTGCGTAACGTTCTACTATGGAGAACAGGCTCCGCGGTTTGTTCACCGGGCCTGGGAATGCCGTCCGGCTACAAAAAAGGAAACATGATTATTGAAGTTTTTGATCAAATTATTCACACATCAGAGATAAACGTTGGGCACAGGCCTGAAATATCTAAACATCCTGCTGCATATATTACATTCGACAGGCGTGTACTCACGTGGTGAATCACAGCAGTAGGGACGATATAGAGGAGAGGCGCTCGGATGAACCGTTGGCAATGCATGACAGGTTTAGCAACTACAACGATCTACGTTAATGGGTGCTTTATGGAATGTGCATATCGGATCATTTCACTGGCTTCCTGACCCTTATACAGATTCTGGGGTTTCAGTCCAATAGTAGTGTTTGACTTTATACCTCACTTACTTATTGTACTTTGGTAGAAATAAATACAGTTGAAATTATGAAATTATTACATATAAAAAGATATTCGAGCATGTTTAGTTAGAAAATAAAAAAATGTATCTTTTCCAGTAAAGAATGTCCCACGAATATAGTGAAATTGTTATAATAATAAGAATATAATAATAATAATAATAATCATCAAAATAATACAAGAATAATAATTACACAATAAAATGCCCCTGATGCTTTTTGGTCTATATTGCTTCCATGATAGACAATGTTACATCGAATTGTAAACACAAAACTCAAAAAAACACTAACCAGTACCATGGCTAGCACATATATATTATTATATAGCAATTATTTAAAATTACATTTTCATTAAAAACACATAAAAAAAAGTTATTTAGCTGCAGAGAAAGAAATCTAGGCAAACTCCAGCTCGCGTCTTATACATCCGATCGAGGCGGAAATTGGCATGCAAAGGCCTTTGGGCTCCCCTCCAAGAGGCTTTTACAGTTTTTTTTTTTTTTTTGTAGTGACAGACCCGTGCGGGCGTTACAGAACATCAAACTAGGCTAGCAAAAATGTTTTATTTAGGCAATAAAACAACTGGTGCGTTTAAACCACTGCGGCGGATGTTCGGAGAAGCCAGTACTGAGTTTAAAACTTCAGAATAAAATTCTCTATTGACCGTTCAAACGTTTCTTCAGCGTGCCCGGGTGTACAGGAGCCCTGAGTGGTCTCTCGCCTGGCTCTTACAGTTACAATTTATCGATTGTGTGCATTGACTTTTTAATAGGGGTGAGGTTTATTGTATTACACACCACTGCGGATTGGGTAGCACACTCCAAACAAGGCCCACATGACCCAGAGGACACATTGCCCTCCAAGCGTAAAACATGGGACCTTTCAAGATCCTTCATTACTTGGGGCCCAAGTGCTGTTCAAAACTGGAAACTGTTGCACAGTTGCGCACCGCTGAAACGCCTCCCTGATCATTAGAAAACGTGGAAACATCAGCAATCAGCTTTCAGCAGGACATTTGACAGATTTAACAGTTTATTGCACAGCTAGAATACTAAGCTAGGGATGCGCACATGTGGTGTAGGAAACTATGACCACCCTGATAATAGGCTGAAGAGAAACTACTGAGGGGACAGAGATATAGCCGGAAGCATTCTCATCCAGATTCCCGGCTGAGGAGAGTTAAACTTGCACAAGCCAAGTGGACTTGCAGCTGAGTCTTATTAGCTTGTACAAATATTTCATGTAATATATACTGTTAGTGCATAAGATTTTAAATAATTCACTTAATATTTTACTTTTTACTATTTTTAAGTTCTTGCTCTTTTTTAATTAGATGTCTTTATTATTATTTATTTATCTTATGTTACCAACTGCTTTTATAGTACTGTATTACTTATTTGTATTTCATTTTATATTTTAGAATTTTAGTTTTGGATGTTGGTAGTATTTCATCTTTCTTTATTAAGATTTCTTCTTCATTAATCTTGTTTTTATTTCCTGGCATTAAATATATCACTTTATCATATTTTGCTTACCCTCTGTCTATTTTATTGCGGATGTTTTTTTTAAATAATTTTTCTTTTATTGTTTACTTCATGATTGATTTTACCTTTTTTGTTTAAATTATTATGTTTTTGTGTTTAAAAACATGGTTAGGTGTATTATTTTATTTAATTTACACTTTAGATGTATAAACCTTCTTATGAACTGTGCTTATTAATTAAACTAACTAATTACATTATATGTTTAAACTGCTTCTTAAGGTTCTTAGCTTGCTAAATTTGTTTGTTGTATGTATGGTTGATGTAACTAAATATCAGTCAAGGAAGGAAGAATAATTGAAACTATTCCTTTTATGCAACAGCTATTTCAGATTTGTATGGCATGTTGGGCTGATTTCGTTGATCCCTGGTTGCCCTCGTACAGCCTATGGCCTCTCCTTACGCTCCATATGAAGGTTGCTAAACTTATCTAAGATTTCTGATGACAGGCCTGTGGCGAGTTGCAGGATAGATAAATCACTCAAGGCGTAAACAAGTTTTTCCAAATCTCCAGAGAAAGCAACCTTAATACGCATATTAAAATGGCAACTAAATCATCCTTCCTATGCTTCTCTGTAGGAGGCTTATTTATATTTTTCTCTTTATATGCATTTCCCTGTTCACTGTAGCTGAACTTTTTAAAACTAGTCGAGGATTTTACTGCATTTTAAAAATTGTGTTACCACTAAAATATTGTGAGCATGTGGAGTCATATAACCCACTATGGGTTTATTTGACGTTCTTAGGAGAACGATCGGCCGTGTTGCAGCAGCCAAAGCGTCATGGATAAGTTGCTGCTGATGGAGGCTTGGCAAGAGGCAAAACATCATACCTGCTGCTTTCACAAGTCTGAAATAATACTCCAAATAAAACTAAAAAGCTGGAAAAACAATCAGTAGTTTATCATCTCGACAATTGAATCTTCCTCAGTGAACTGAAGCTTCAAAAATTAAACTGCCATTATTGTCTACAGATAAAATAAAGATCCTCTATTTGATCTCAACTTTCCGACTGAGTCATGAATGTTTTCTCCTGTAACTGGTTTAAGTCAATAATCATTACAACATAAAGAGACTGTTTGTGATGAAACTGACTGCCTATTATTTACATCTGTAAAACAAAAAAGGTCCCAGTACATAATGTCAGTACACCTGACTGTACCACTAAGGCTTGCACACACCCGCATATTGACACGCTTTGCTAGACGAATACCTGTGAATTTAAAGCGAATGAAAAAATAATTCTATTTGTCTCTGGTTACAGGTTTGTGAAAACTTAGCAAATTTAAACACCATGTTGGGAGGCAAATTTAGAGTCCCATAGATTATATTAGATTATACTGGTGTATGAAGCCGGAGTCTTCCTGTATGTCGCTATCGGCAGAACAGACTTCCATAGTGGAGCACTTCCTTGAGATGAATGTCATTTAAGCTTAACGGACTCACCGTGTGACAACGTGTGTAGACAGCTCTGGAAATAAAATCACGAGCCACACTCACAGCTTCCTCAAATCAGCATCTCCACATGTGCAGCAGAGGTCTTCGCAGTGAGGAAACGAAGGTTGGGTTCGTAGCTTATTACTGGGCAGATCCACGTGAGCGTCATCTGGTTATAAGAACAAGGTCCAGCAGCAAACACACAGGACCACCACGAGTCTAAAGACTGGCAGAGGGCACAGAGAGACCGCTCTACTGACCATGATGAGCGCTACTCATTCCAATGTCCCTTAACCCACCGTAAGATGAACCTCGAGTGAACCTACAGAGAGACTGAGCAGCGAAAGCGGTGGCTGGGGTGAAACGCACAGCGAGCATGGTTCTAAAAACAGGCTTCTGGAGGTCATTAGTGATTTTCTAAATACACAGATCTAATACAATATCTTGATCTGGAGTTGGGAGACAGGGTTCCAGTAGTGTAGAGAATCAAACCGAACCTAGCACCAACCCTAAACCTGCCACACCTAGACGAACCTGATCAGGTACAGGTGCTGCCTTATTATATGTGTTACATGTGTTGCTTTAGATGCCAGGACTTTCCAAAGGGCCTCATCCCATATGCAGACAGGTGTCTTTCCTCATCATATGCATTTCATGGCGTGACGTTCTGTGAACAATGTATAGATATCACACCATGCCGGGGAAGCATGACGGATGACACCGGACATTTATGCCGTGTTATATCCCATTTCAGCTCTTACATACACATCTCGCCGATGATCCCAAATTATGGACATGTAAAGCCTTCAATTTCACGTCCCTTCTCCTCCGACACCTAGTCGTTTCCCGCGGAAGATGATTGTTGGACGTGGCGGACGGGACTCCTTAGACAAGGAAGAAAACATGCCGACAGACTCTTCTATTTGAGCAAAACGCTTTTTCACCTTCGGGGGACTGAATGTAGCACTGTCCAAAAAATTGTGTTGGGACTTGACAGCCGTCTCGGCTAGAGAGCGTGCTTGAGAATAGCAGGCAGCGTTTGATAGCTTGAGTCGGGTGCAGAAAAGGCAGGTCTGATGGAGGGAGAGCCTTTCGCCCGGTATAACGGACATAATTGAGTAAAGGAATAGGCGAGCAACACACCTGCTGTCGTTAAAATAACCGTGCTGATTCAGGGACCGGGAATGAAAAAAGCAGAGTGTGGAAGTAAATGGCTTGTCAGAGGTCTGAATAGCCTCAGGAAGTTCAACCGCATTCTCTCGAGAAATGGCAATACAAGGAAAGGCATCACAGCTTGATACATCTGCCAAATGCGAAACTAACAGAAAGTGGTGATGAACTCGCGCCTCGCTCTCGCTCTCTTTCGCTCGCTCTCCGATCTCTTGTCAGGCTCTTTAAACCTATAGTAGCTCCGTAGTTCCTTCTGAACATAACCTGCAGCCACCCCACATGATCCAGCGGACAGCGGGTGCAGTAATAAGCCCCAGCCACGCTTTTCAGGTGACCCTGGTGAACGATGTTTGGCGCTTGTTCTGTTCTGATCTCTGATTCACCCAAAGCAGCTCAGAGACTCCGGGCCCAAGCCCCCATGAGCAAGCAAGGACAAACTCCTTAGAACAGAGGAAGAACCCTCAAGAGGAACCAAGACTCAAAAGGGGAACCTGTCCTCCTTGACACTGGATAGAACAAACACAAAGTGTTAAGTGTTTTAGGAGGAGTGTTGAGTGTGTTAGGAGGAGTGTTGAGTGTGTTAGGAGGAGTGTTGAGTGTTTTAAGAGGAGTGTCGAGTGTTTTAGCAGAAGAGTTGAGTGTTTTAGGAGAGGTGTTGAGGGTTTTAGGAGAAGCGTTGAGTGTTTAGGAGGAGTTGCGATTGTTTTAGAAGGGGCGTTGAGTGTTTTGAGGGGGAGTGTTGAAGTGTTGTAGGAGGAGTCTTGTTGAGTGCTTTAAGAGGCAGTGTAGTGTCGTGTTTTAGGAGAAGCGTGAGCGTTTTAGGAGAGGTTTGTTGAGCGTTTTAGGAGAAGCATTGAGTGTTTTAGGAGGCGTGTTGGATGTGTTTAGGAGGAGGTGTTGAGTGTTCTAGGAGGAGTTTTGGAGTGTGCTAGGAGGTAGTGGCCGAGTGTTATGAGAGCGGCGTGTTGGAGTGCTTCAGTAGGAGTGTTGAGTGCTTCTTAGGAGGAAGTGCGTGTTTTAGAGATAGGTTGAGTGTTTAGGAGGAGTGTGAGTGACTTTAGGAGAAGTGTTTGAGTGCTTAGGAGGAGTGTCAGTGTTTGTCGTTTTAGGAGAAGTGTTTGTAGGTGTTTGTAGGAGAAGGGAGCGTTGAGCGTTTAGGAGGAGTGTGATTGTTTTCGCAGTAAGAGGTTGATGTGCTTAGTGGCCTCCGCAGGGTTGGGTGGTTTAGGAGGTGTGTTGAGTGTTACGTAGAGGTAGTGTTGAGTGTTCTAGGAGGGAGTGTTGAGTGTTTCCTAGGAGGCAGTACTTGTTGAGCGTTTAGCAGAAGAGTGAGTGTTTAGGAGGAGTGTTGAGCGTTGTGTTTAGGAGGTAGTGTTGAGTGTTTACAGAGAGTAAGTGTTGATGCTGTTGTAGGAGGACGTGATTGGTGTTTACGGAGAAAGCGGGAGAGTGCTTTACTTTTAGAGTAGGAGTGTCATGTGTTTAGGAGAAGTGTTGAGGTTCTAGGAGGAAGTGATTGCGTGTTTAGCAGAAGAGTTGACGTGTTTAGGTGGAGTGTTGAGTGTTATCAGGAAGAGTGGTGTGAGTGTTTATAGAACTGATTGAGTGTTGCACTCCCACACCTCCTCCTGGGTGCAGCGTTACTGTGAAAGATGAGTGTATGTGTGTAACGTACTGAGTGTGTTTTATGAACTAGGCCTATGATGTCCCTAGTCCTCCATGTCCTGAGCGGGAGCGCCCCCCGTTAGCGTGTGGCGGTGGCTACTGTATCTTATACTGACTTAAAAGATGAGCATGAACTGAGCTGAAGGACCGTCAGAGCGCAAAGTGACACAGAGTAACGCCGGAGATGTGCAAGTCCCGAACCCTCTGAAGCAAGGCTGGTTTTTGTGATGTGATTTGCAGAGCGGAAGGGCCAGCAGATGGAGGAGAATCAAAACGCGCCATCCTGCAGCAGGCCAGGAGGTAGAGGGGTCCAGGAACAGGATGTGAAATGTTGTCAGGATTGTGATGGTGAAGTGGTTTGCAGGAGCTTCTGTCTGTAGCAGTAAGTTAGTTGTGTCTAAGGACAAAGCTGTTCAAGTGGCTGTGACTGACAGGAAAAACCAGTAATGCTGGCTTGCTGAGAAAGAGGGGTCTAACGGTGAGTCTTTTAAAAACAGTGTAGCGCTGTAAACTGTAGAGTTCACCAGGAGCCTTTCAGTAAGTCTATTGTCTCACCCAGCGGCCTCGTAAGCGGAGCTGATCCTTGTGCCGAGGTGCAGGCACATGTGAACATATCAGCAAAAGACCCCCTTACAGCGTTCCGGTCCCTCCGACCTGATGTACGGCTTCGAAAGGGGATGGAAAAATAACTTCGGATGAGGTAATGTCACTCCGGTACTGAAGGTGAACCACTGTACCCACTGCAGGTGGGTTTTAAAAATTATAATTGAAAAAGTTCATTGAACCAATCAGAGCACCAGTTATACATTTTACTGGGTTGATAACTGCACGATTCAGAGCTCAACCAGACTCTTACAGAGTCTACAGAGTAGGAGGTGTTTACTGTGACTGATCTTACAGAGTAGGAGGGGGTTTACTGTGACTGATCTTACAGAGTAGGAGAGGTTTACTGTGACTGACTTACAGTAGTAGGAGGGGTTTACTGTGACTGATCTGGACAGAAGTAGGAGGAGTTTACTGTGACTGATCTTACAGAGTAGGGGAGTTTACTGTGACTGACCTACAGAGTAGGAGGAGTTTAGTGAACTGATCTACAGAGTAGGAGGGGGTTTTACTAGTGGACTGAGATTAAAGAGTAGGAGGGGTGTTACTGTGACTGATCTTACAGAGTAGGAGGAGTTTTACTGTGACGATCGTACAGAGTAGGAGGAGTTTACTGTGACTGACCTTACAGAGTAGGAGGGAGTTTACTGTGAATGATCTTACAGAGTAGGAGGAGTTTACTTTGACTGACCTTACAGGGAGGAGCGAGTTTACTGTGACTGATCCGTACAGAGAGGAGGGTTTACTTTGATTGATCTACAGAGTATGGAGGGGTTTTTACTGTGAATGATATATACAGGAGTAGGGGGGGGTTACTGTGACTGTCTTACAGAGTAGGAGGGGTTTACTGTGACTGATTTACAGAGTAGGGAGGAGTTTACTGTGGACGATTCTCAAACGAGTAGGAGGAGTTTAATGTGGACTGATCTCACAGAGTAGGAGGAGTTTATGTGATTGATCGTACAGAGTAGGAGGGGTTACTGTGACTGATTATTACAGAGTAGGAGGAGTTTACTGTGATGATCTTACAGGTAGGAGGGGTACTGTGACTGATACTAAAGAGTATGGAGGGGCTCCTGTTTACTGTGATTGATCTTAAGAGCAGAGTAGGAGGGGTTTTACATGGGGACTGATGTTACGAGTAGGAGGGGTTTACGTGATGATCCTTACACGAGTTAGGAGGAAGTTTACGCGTGATTGATCTACAGAGTGTAGAGGAGAATGTCGATGATCTACAGAGTAGGGAGGGGTTTACTGTGGACTGATCTACAGAGTAGAGAGGGGTTTACTGTGACTGATACTTACAGAATAGGAGGCAAGTTGAGTGGAATGATCTTAGCAGAGTAGGAGGGGTTTATTGTTTGACTGATCTTAACAGCGGAGTAGGGGGGTTTACGTGGACCTAGATCTTACAGAGTAGGCATGAGTTAACGTGGACTGATTATACAGAGTAGGATGGGGTTTACTGTGTACGACTTACAGAGCTAGCACGGGTTTACTGTGAACAGATCGGACAGAGTAGGAGGGGTTTACTGGACTGATCTTAGAGTAGGAGGGGTTACGGGATGAATCACAGAGAAGGAGGAGTTAATGTGGAGATCTTACAGTGTGGAGGGGTTACTGTGAGATCCTACAAAGGAGGAGGAGTTTCACTGTGATGTATCTCAAGAGTGGAGGGGGACTGCGACTTGATTTACAGAGTAGGAGGAGTTACGGTGACTGATTACAGAGTAGTAGGAGGTACGGTGATGATCGTACAGAGTAGGAGGGGTACTGGAAGATTAAGAAGTAGAGAGGGGTGTACGGGATTATCTTACGAGTAGAGGATTTACTGGACTGATCCACAGAGAGGAGGAGTTTAGTAAGATATACAGAGTAGGAGGGGTTTATGTGACTGATCACAGGAGGAGGGGGTCTTGTGAGATATACAGAGAGGAGTAGTTACTGCGACCGATCTTACAGAGTAGTTGTGGTTACTTGATCGATCACATAGCTTATTATGACTTTCTTTATCTACCCTATCATTCTTATTTACTTCCTTACACCTCCCCTTCTCTCCTCTCCTCCCTTCTTTTTCTTTTCTCTTTCCTCCCCTCCTC
>JAMWET010000366.1:170000-185222 GCA_024036415.1 Prochilodus magdalenae | reverse complement strand
TCTCTCTACCTCTCTCTCTCTCTCTCCCCCTCCCTCTCTCTCTCTCTACCTCTCTACTCTGCTCTCTCCTCCTCTCTCTCTCTACCTCTCTCTCTCTCAACCTCTCTCTCTCTCTCTCTCTCCCTCTCTCTCTCTCTCTCTCCCTGTCTGTCTGTCTCTCACTCTCTCTCTCACGCTCCCTCCCTTCTCTCTCTCTCTCTCTCTCTCTCTCTCTCTCTCTCTCTCTCTCTCTCTACCTCTCTCTCTATCTCTCTCTCTCTCTCCCTGTCTTTTTCTCTCTCTCCCTGTCTGTCTGTCTCTCACTCTCTCTCCCCCCTCCCTTCTCTCTCTCTCTCTCTACCTCTCTCTCTCTCTCTCTCTCTCTACCTCTCTCTCTCTCTCTCTCTCTCTCTCTCTCTCTCCCTCTCTCTACCTCTCTCTCCCTGTCTGTCTGTCTCTCACTCTCTCTCCCCCCTCCCTTCTCTCTCTCTCTCTACCTCTCCCCCTCTCTCTCTCCCTCTTCCTCTCTCTCTGTCTGTCTGTCTCTCTCTCTCTCCCCCTCTCTCTCTCTACCTCTCCCCCTCTCTCTCTCCCTCTTCCCCTCTCTCTCCCTGTCTGTCTCTCTCTCTCTCTTTCCCCCCTCCCTTCTCTCTCTCTCTCTCTACCTCTCTCTCTCTCTCTCTCTCTCTCTCTCTCTCTCTCTCCCTCTCTCTCTCTCTGTCTGTCTCTTTCTCTCTCTCTCTCTCTCTCTACCTCTCTCTCTCTCTTTCTCTCTCTCCTTCTCTCTACCTCTCCCCCTCTCCCCCTCTCTCTCTCTCCCTCTCTCTCTCTCTCTCTCTCTCTCTCTCTCTCTCTCTCTCTCGCTACCTCTCTCTCTCTCTCTCTCTCTCTGTCTCTCTCTCTCTCTCTCCGTCGGGTTTAAGGTGGGATATGAGATCACTTTCAGATCAATGCCATTTATGCACCAAGCGCAACTTTACCTCCAAGAGTCATTCCTGCCTCAAAGCACTTCTTCAGACGACAGGAGGGGCAGTTCTTCCTCCGCAGCTTATCGATGGTGCAGTCGTTCCTGCTGGCACAGAGGTACTTCTGCTTCCCTGATGGAGATAAAGAGAGGTATCTATTAACTGCCTGCAGACTGTAATACACTACAGGAAGCGTAGGGGGCGATACGACCCACACACTCATTCTGACAGACTGTAATACACTACAGGAAGCGTAGGGGGCGATACGACCCACACGCTCATTCTGACAGACTGTAATACACTACAGGAAGTGTAGGGGGCGATACGACCCGCACGCTCATTCTGACAGACTGTAATACACTACAGGAAGCGTAGGGGGCGATATGATCCACACACTCATTCTGACAGACTGTAATACACTACAGGAAGCGTAGGGGGCGATACGACCCACACGCTCATTCTGACAGACTGTAGTACACTACAGGAAGCGTAGGGGGCGATACGACCCACACGCTCATTCTGACAGACTGTAGTACGCTACAGGAAGCGTAGGGGGCGATACGACCCGCACGCTCATTCTGACAGACTGTAATACACTACAGGAAGCGTAGGGGGCGATACGACAAACACGCTCATTCTGACAGACTGTAATACACTACAGGAAGTGTAGGGGGCGATACGACCCACATGCTCATTCTGACAGACTGTAATACACTACAGGAAGCGTAGGGGGCGATACGACCCACACACTCATTCTGACAGACTGTAATACGCTACAGGAAGCGTAGGGGGCGATACGACCAGCACGCTCATTCTGACAGACTGTAATACGCTACAGGAAGCGTAGGGGGCGATACGACCCACACGCTCATTCTGACAGACTGTAATACACTACAGGAAGCGTAGGGGGCGATACGACCCACACGGTCATTCTGACAGACTGTAATGCACTACAGGAAGTGTAGGGGGCGATACGACCCACACGCTCATTCTGACAGACTGTAATGCACTACAGGAAGTGTAGGGGGCGATACGACCCGCATGCTCATTCTGACAGACTGTAATACGCTACAGGAAGTGTAGGGGGCGATACGACCCACACGCTCACAACACATTCTGAGAAAGTGGATTGGGGGGGCCGGAGGTTACACTGTGTGACATATCGAAAGGGCGTGTCTGTGTGTGTGTGATAGTGATATGGAGTGTTCGTATATGTGTGTTTGTCTTGGAAAATTGTTCAGTAAGGTCATTAAAGTGTCCTATAAACAAACAAACAAACAAAAATGTTTAATAAATTAATTGATTTAAAATAAACTTCTTTTTCTTCACTCAGGTTTAAGTTAATGGAATTAATTCTTAATAGATATTAATATTAACACACACACACATGTTTTTGTGAGCTGTGGGGACATTCCATAGACTACCATTAATTTCCCAGAGACATCTACTAGCCTAACCCCAATAAGGGTCCCCAGAATGTAGCATAAACCTGGTACAGAAAACCTTGAAAGTGCTCTCCGTGACACTATCAGCTTGGTTGATATGACGGAAATGTAATATGCTATATATAATATATATGTTTATATATATAAAGTTCTCCCACACACCTCCACAAAGTGTAAAGCTTATCTTAATGGCCATAAGGGGAATCGGTGTGGTACCGTGTCCCAACGCCGCAGAAAAACAAACCTCCATATGTGTGTTAGTGTGAGTAGGTATTACCTTCAGCAGCCCTCTTGAAGAAGACCTTGCAGCTGCCGCAGGTGAGGGCTCCATAATGACACCCAGATGCTTCATCAGAACAGATCAGGCAGGTGCGCTGAGGAGGGAAAAAAAAGTCCATCGGGAAAACCTCCCTCCCGCCATCAAACCTGAAACACAAACACCAACAAAGAGGTTTTTCAATCCACCTAAAGAACAACGGTGGAACAGACTCAGTCTATACCACAGTACCTACATTTAGAGCTTAGAGTTATACACTCGACCTAATGAGAAACTGTAGAACAGACTCAGTCTATACCACAGTACCTACATTTAGAGCTTAGAGTTATACACTCGACCTAATGAGAAACTGTAGAACAGACTCAGTCTATACCACAGTACCTACATTTAGAGCTTAGAGTTATACACTCCACCTAATGAGAAACTGTAGAACAGACTCGGTCTATACCACAGTACCTACATTTAGAGCTTAGAGTTATACACTCCACCTAATGAGAAACTGCAGAAAGACTCAGTATATACCACAGTACCTACATTTAGAGCTTAGAGTTATACACTCCACCTAATGAGGAACTGTAGAACAGACTCAGTCTATACCACAGTACCTACATTTAGAGCTTAGAGTTATACACTCCACCTAATGAGAAACTGCAGAAAGACTCAGTCTATACCACAGTACCTACATTTAGGGCTTAGAGTTATACACTCACCCTAATGAGAAACTGTAGAACAGACTCAGTCTATACCCCAGTACCTACATTTAGAGCTTAGAGTTATACACTCCACCTAATGAGAGACTGTAGAACAGACCCAGTCTATATCACAGTACCTACATTTAGAGCTTAGAGTTATACACTCCACCTAATGAGAAACTGTAGAACAGACTCAGTCTATACCACAGTACCTACATTTAGAGCTTAGAGTTATACACTCCACCTAATGAGAAACTGTAGACTCAGTCTATACCACAGTACCTACATTTAGAGCTTAGAGTTATACACTCCACCTAATGAGAAACTGTAGAACAGACTCAGTCTTTACCACAGTACCTACATTTAGAGCTTAGAGTTATACACTCCACCTAATGAGAAACTGTAGAACAGACTCAGTCTATACCACAGTACCTACATTTAGAGTTTAGAGTTATACACTCCACCTAATGAGAAACTGTAGAACAGACTCAGTATATACCACAGTACCTACATTTAGAGCTTAGAGTTATACACTCCACCTAATGAGGAACTGTAGAACAGACTCAGTCTATACCACAGTACCTACATTTAGAGCTTAGAGTTATACACTCCACCTAATGAGAAACTGTAGAACAGACTCAGTCTATACCACAGTACCTACATTTAGAGCTTAGAGTTATACACTCTACCTAATGAGAAACTGTAGAACAGACTCAGTCTATACCACAGTACCTACATTTAGAGCTTAGAGTTATACACTCCACCTAATGAGAAACTGTAGAACAGACTCAGTCTATACCACAGTACCTACATTTAGAGCTTAGAGTTATACACTCCACCTAATGAGAAACTGTAGAACAGTCTATACCACAGTAGCTATAATCAGGTTGGTATTGAGCTCTACTGTGTTTTGTATTTAGCAGATCTGAAATGTTGACCCACATTCGGACCCTTGAGCGTTCAAGTGGTTGAATTCTTTGCTTGTTCAGCCCGGTGCTGTAAAGAATTGAAGGAAGGGGGGAGGAGAGGAAACAGCTCTTGTCATTTAATCCTGTCCCTCGCTTTTGTCTCTGTGACAGCTCCATTTACCCGTTACAGGAGGAACCGTCTCCTCCCAGCTGTTTACGCTTACCCACGAACACAAGGTAGGGGCGGCTTGCGCTCGGACTCCAGGGGTCACAATTCAAGCCCAACCATGTAACGAAAGCACCCACACACTAGTCAACCCACACACTGGTGGGTAAGCCTATACACAGTGCCCGGGTTGCAGTTGTGGGGCTAGGTGTCTAGCTCAAGGGACATGGCTCAGGAAATCAAACCGACCACCCTCTGGGCCCAAGACCCAACCTCTGGTCCATGACTGAACCTAACTGGAGGGCCCGTCCAGAGGTTTAGGGCACCAGCCCTGTTCTCTTGAAAGGTTGCTGGTTCGATTCACTGCGCAGAAAGGACATGACTGAAGTACCCTTGAACAAGGCACCCTGTGATCGGAAGGTCACAAGGCCGGTTCCCTATCCTCCAGGAGGCTGGTCCATGACTGCTCCTAAATGGAGGGCTTGTCTGGGAGGTTAGGGCACCAGCCTCGTTCCCTTGGTAGGTTGGCAGCTGAGCTGAAAGGACATGGCCGAATGCCCTTGAACAAGGCATCTCGTGATCAGAAGGTCACAAGGCTGGTTCTATAACTGCCCCTAAACGAAAGGCTTGCCTGCGGGGTTGGGGAACCAGCCTTGTGATCGGAACGTTGCCTGTACGACTCCCTGAGCTGAAAGGATATGGCTGAAGTGCCCTTGAACAAGGCACCTTGTGATCAGAAGGTCACAAGGCCGGTTCCCTAACCTCCAGGAGGCTGGTCCATGACTGCTCCTAAATGGAGGGCTTGTCTAGGAGATTAGGGCACCAACCTCGTTCCCTTGGTAGGTTGGCAGCTGTGCCGAAAGGACATGGCCGAAGTGCCCTTGAACAAGGCATCTCGAGATCAGAAGGTCACAATGCTGGTTCCTTAACGTCCAGCCCATGACTAAACGTAGGGCTCGATTTGAACCCGGGACCTCTCGCGCTCAAAGCGAGAACCATACCCCTAAGCCAATGAGTCAAACCTCCTCAGATTGGACTGAACCAGATCCGCACCCCATCAGTCCAATCCACACAGGCAGTTTTACAGTCTCTGAAGAGGACTTCATTCACAGAACTAGGTCTTGGGTGACTCTCAGTGCTGGCCGTATCCGAGCCGTCGGGAACCGAGCCTTCTGTTTTAACAGGACAGTATTTCTGTTTGTGTGTGTCACATAAAACACGCCCCCTGACTTTTATGATTTTCCCGTTAAAAGGCCACCTCGGATTTGGAGCGCCCTTCACTGGAAAAGTACACGTTCGGATTTTATGGGTTGTTTTTCCTACTGTTTCATTTTATTGGGAAACGATTGGGAAATTAAAGATCTCTGTTATAATACCGAGAGCAGCAGCGCTGATAGTAGCCAGCTCGGTCCAGCGCGCGGTTTTAATGGCCAGCATATGCCTGAGAGAGAGGGAACATGTGCTGTGTTGTTTCTAAGCTCTTCGACCTTGTGTTTTTGAAGCTCTCGCAGCCTTGAGATCTCGCAGTGTCTGTCATTGAGCCTTAGTTTTGTCTGCAGAGGGAGTCCAAACTGTCCTCAGACTCGCGCAGACGTATACACCTACACAGGCTGACACATCGCTGTTTTCATACAGGGGAAGGACGTGGGGTCGAGCATATGTCCAGTGTCTACTAATTACGCACCAACCTCATTATTAGTGTTGGTTTCTCGTTTTCGGCTAACTCTGGCTTCTCAAAACACCGGCAGCTTCACTGCATTACTGGGTATTAGCCTGCATCAAGCCACAACAGAGGAGAAGGTGGAACGACTGGAACTGGGTTTTAGAACTGTTCAGAACTCTTGCCCGCAACAGTGGCCAGCCGTATCCATGGTGCCAGGGGAGAAACTGGGGTTCGGTGCCTTGCTCAAGTTGTTCCTGTTGGCTCTGAGAATCGAACCAGCGATCCTCCAATCACAAGGCTGGTTCCCTAACCTCCAGCCTACAACTAGGAGGGTGGACAGCCACCAGCTTCCCAGAGGAAACCCTGAAGCGTGATCTGAGATCGACTGGTGAAGGTAAAACCAGACAGTAGAATTCCTGACTGTGTTTAACAGTGACAGGAAGGCATTCCCACACAACCACAACGCCCAGGATCGGGACTAAACGGCTGTGTGGACCACTTGTTAGTGAGACTAATCAGCTCCAGTCTGCTAGAGAGCATGAAGACTGGACTCTGGAGTGATGGAGAAAGGTCATGTGGTCTAACAGAGTCCAGATCGACCCTATTCCAGAGTGATGGGAGCGTCAGGGTAAGTAAGGTAGCACACAAAGTCATCTGACCACCTGAGTTACCGGGTTAATCCCATCTGTGGATTTGTTCTTCGCTGGCTGTGCTGGGATTAACCAGGCTCAGATTGTGGAAGACTGCTTTAGGGAACAGGAGGAACCATCTTCACACTTGAACTGACCCCCACAGAGTTCTGACCTTAACTCCACTACAGGTCTTTGGGCCACGCTGGTGAACTCTCCCGTTGTCAATACTGGATCTCAGCCAAACGGTAACAGGCAGCTGGACTGGAACCAATGTAGTGACATCACGTCCGACTTCATCAGACAAACCGTCATCAAATCTAAATCAGTCCAACTCCATTTATTGACCAGGTAGTGTTAATGTATATGTTGACTATGTACACTAGTCAACACACACACTGGTGGGTAAGCCTATACACAGTGCCCGGGTTGCAGTTGTGGGGCTGGTGGTCTAGCTCAAGGGACATGGCTCAGGAAATCAAACCGACCACCCTCCGGGCCCAAGACCCAACCTCTGGTCCATAACTGGAGGGCCCGTCCAGAGGTTTAGGGCACCAGCCCTGTTCTCTTGAAAGGTCGCTGGTTCGATTCACTGCGCCGAAAGGACATGACTGAAGTACCCTTGAGCAAGGCACCCTGTAGTGTTAATGTGTATACTAGGTCTGGCCCAAATACCGTTTTTTGGGCTTGGGAGATTTGGCAACGTTAGCTAGGTGTGCTAGCTGTAGCTAGCTAACATAAAAGCCCCCGGCACCAAACTTGAGCTAGCATGATAACTGAGTTTCTGGACTTTACAGTGAACACAGAACTGCAACATGGCGAACAGACAGACTGGTCAGTAGAGGTTTGGACCTGGACGTGCTAAACAAGGCAGTGACTGTGAAAAGGTCTACAGGTCTGCGATAGGTATGCCTCTTTCTCTTACCGCCACTAACCTGAACTGCTGTGGGGCGGTGTGAGTGAGCACAGCGGAGTCCCAATCCCAACATCAGAAACCGAAGCCTTTCCCAACAAATGAAACCCCCCAACACTTGAACATTTGTGTTCAGCCCTCGTAGTCATATGTCCCTTGTGTATTGAATTCATACCAATAAGTTCAGCCAGTTGGTCCCGTATTCTGGACGAGGCCATGATGAGATCAGAGAATCAGTGTGGGAGGTAACACGTCCTCGCTGGACTGTGTAGCGGGTCTGATGGAAGGATCCTCGCTGCGCTGTTGTAATCCTACTCACTTGCTAATTCACTCTAAATGGATTTCCAAATGAACCCATGTGAAAGGTCCGCCACCTGATGCCATAAGCCGTGTAGAATTACAGAAGACGTGTAACGAGCTTACGCACACACATTAGCCTCATGCTAGCTCAATGATGCATCCGACCTTGTGGGGCTGTTCGGTGATCTCTATTTGACAGACTGTGGCCGTTAATACAGGACAGAATGGGTTAGCAATGCTAACAGACTTCCGTCCATCTCTGGAAACAACGATGTGGGGTAAGGGTACATAAGGGTACCCTACCAACATGCTGTCGTGTTCAGATGTTTTCAACTCCAGCTATGATTCTTAGAAAAGGCTAATGAGATTATTGGCTCTGATCATTAGCCAACACCAAAACAACCGTGCAGTTAGCCACCGGGGCCAAGGACAGGGCTCTTCACGGACACAAACACGGTTCCTCGATTAATTATAAAGATCCTTTCCTCAAAACACCGCATCCATAGCCATCCACTTGCATGTTTGTGAGTGAGGTAGTCTCATGCCATAGTTGTTGTAAACACAAAGGCGTAATGAGCCTTGGGAGGTGCAAATGGGTCAACCGGGACTGACCCCCACCAGGGCTGTGATTAAACTGGCCCATCTCACTGGGATACATTATAAATATTGTCTCATTCAGCCTAAAAACGTAGTTCATGTGGTAAACAATTAAAAGGAGTAGAGCAGCCTAGTCTGCTAATGGCGCTAATAATGAAAGCAAATAGAAGACAATGCTAACAAGAGTCGAACCCTCGGCCCACCCGTTTGATTTCCCTTCATTCATAAACAGTCATTAAAAACCTCATTTTTATTATATTCTTAATAGAGCAACCACCTGGAACACCCAGTAGACCCACCAACATTGTCCCTATCAGGAAAACAGCACTTTGGAGGATGGAGAAAAACATCAAGCTGCTTCAGATCCGAGAACATCTGTCTATCCTACAAAGAAGCTGATGGCATTTTCAGAACAATGGACTGACCACCCCAGAATCTAGAACCTAATCACCACTGAATGTGTTTGGGGTTATCTGGATGGTGAGAAGAAGCAGAACATGCTAAACCAGCTTCTAGGACTGAACTTTGGAGGTGTGTCTCACAGACCCTACAATGTGATTCAGTTTCCTGACTTATTGCCATCTCCATTTCTGACTGTCCCAATCCGGAGATGGGCGTACCCAGAAGAGATGTAGAATGGAGACACCGGTAACCCTTAGCTGCCCTGTCTGTATGCAGCCTGAAAGTACAGTCCAGCCTTAAATACCGCATTTTGAGCAAGCCCTGAGTCGTTTGCATAGCACTATAACTATCAGCTGCTGCGCAAACACAAGCAGGGGTGACTCCCCGGCTGAGGGGAGGAGGAAAACGGATGATTTACAGCATAAGAAGGAAAATTCTAGGATAAGAAGGGGGGATATTTGGAGCGCTAGCTGGCTGCCAGCACTGGTGCATTTCTCAGCCCAAATGGTATTATCATACGCTGAAACAATTACGCAGGATAACACAAGCAGATCTGCACTCACCTACATTCTCCTCCCTATATCTACACCCATTCTCCATCTTATCAGCTCAACTGACCATAGAGTGACCCTGTTCTTCAAGGGTCAGGACCCCCACAGGACCCCCACAGAGCAGGGAGTATGTGGGTGGTGGATCATTCTCAGCACTGCAGGGACACTGACGTGGTGGTGGTGTGTTAGTGTGGGTGGTGCTGGTGTGAGTGGATCAGACACAGCAGTGCTGCTGGAGTGTTGAGACACTGTGTCCACTCACTGTCCACTCTACTAGACACTCCTACCTTGCTGCTCCACCTTGTAGATGGACAGTCAGAGACGATAGCTCATCTGCTGCTGCACAGTGCAGTGCTGGTCATCCTCTAGTCCTTCATCAGTGGGCACAGGACGCTGCCCCACAGGATGCTGCCCCACAGGACGCCGCCCCACAGGACGCCGCCCCCACAGGACGCTGCCCCATAGGGCGGAGCCCCACTGGATGCTGCCCCACAGGACACTGTCCCACAGGACGCTGGCCCACAGAACGCTACCCCACAGGACGCTGCCCACACAGGATGCTGCCCCACAGGACGCTGCCCACAGGACGCTGCCCACACAGGACGCTGCCCACAGGACCCTGCCCACACAGGATGCAGCCCTGTTGGCTGGATAGTTCTGGTTGGTGGCGGATTCTCAGTCCAGCAGTGATACTGAGGTGTCTGATCCCCTCACACCACCACCATGTCAGTGTCACTGCAGTGCTGAATGATCCACCACCCACATACTACCTGCTCTGTGGTGGTCCTGTGGGGGTCCTGACCATTGAAGAACAGGGTAATACAGTACACAGAGAAACAGATGGTCTACAGTCTGGACCTGTACACCTACAGAGTGTCCTGTATGGTCAGTGAAGCTGATAAAATTTGATAAACTGAAACCCCGTATTCAAGGTCATTCCTATGGGTCAAAAAACAACATGGTCGTAACCTCGAAGCCCAAAAAACACACACGTCAGAACATGTACCATGACCAAAGTTTTGGGAAACGATGGCTATGAGCAGTGTAAGGGAAAAGAAACACCCTCTGAATGGCAGCACTGGGATGCTTCAAAGCCCAAATGACATCATTACATGCTAAAAAATATGATCTGAGCTTACAAAAGCCGACATCTCAGTGGCTGGAGGGGTTAAAGGAATCCTGCCAGTTACAAGTCCAGTTGCTAACCAGTCCAACTGGCAGCAAATGTACTGAGGAAACCGAATAGCATGTGAAACATCAGGGGTCCTTAACTGGGATATAATAAAAAATAAGGGCTACTAGAAAGCACTTAACATTGGCGCAGCATGAATAGACTCCAGACCACTCTTAAAATGGCTACGAAGGCCAGAAGCGTGTTTTTTCTGCCGCTTGCCGCTTGCCAGTAACATCACAGGCCAAATTTTTGCAGTGTGACCAACACTGTTTTCTTGTTTGGTGGCTCCCACCACTTTTTCCAGTACGAGCTTAGTGGCCTAAGAATTTGACTCGGTGTAATGTGCATGGCTTTAACAGAGCTCAGTACAAAACCCTCAGGATTCCAGGTGGATAAACTACTCATAACACAGTAAACGGCGTGAATTTGCCGCAATGATTTTTCAGCAGGGCTAATCCTTAATGCTGGGCCCGTTTTTCAAATGTGTTGTTGCTGGAAACTGTTCCAGGATCAGCCCATTTCCCTCTGGTCAAACCGGCTAATTTAGCGATTTAACGTACACCGTAAACACACTTTCAGAGCTGTTTCTATAATAGCCCCACTCCGGGACATTATCAATAGTGTAGGCAAGTGCTACCATCCAGATGTTTGGAATCACAATTCAAAGGTTTGGAATCATTTGGACCGTTCCACTCAGAAGACAGCTGCCTCAGTAGGCAGCATTTGTGCACTCACAAGCCAAAGGCTGTCCCGTCCTGAAGGCGGTAGAAACCAGCTGTCTTGTAAGGTGGCCTTATTTTGACCAGATTTAAGGGCAGCCCTAGGCTGGAGCCTATTCCAATGCTCATTGGATAAAAGCCAAGAAACACCCAGTAATAGATATCATGTACGGTATAGTGAAGGTTATGATGGATGGACAATTCTGAAGTGTGTCCAAAACGGGACGCCTACTAATGCTCTGTTTTAGTAAAAACCCTTGACTAGTTAGACAATTGGCTTGCATGGACTACACTCCCCAGATAAAAGCCTTTGTGATGTTCGGTGGGGGTGTGGCATTAATTAGGTGGAAATGGGTTCTTTGGTTGAGGAGACAGTAAAGGTACAGCATCTACACCGAGCTGCTATTCCAGGAAGACAGTTCCCACATTCACAGGGCTGTAAATATGACTGGCGTGAAGAACATTCAGGAGCATTCACACATCTGGACTAGCAAAGTACCAGGAAGGGCATCCACCAAATCTGGACCAAGTGACCATTTCTTTGAAGTAAGAGTGGTATATGGTGTGCTGGTTTAGAGCAGCTTCACATGTTTCACGTACCTACTAGCTATAATAGAACATGGCGGAATTCCAGATGTTCTCCAGATTGACAGAGCTGTAGAAGACTCTAAAGCCAACGAGTATGCATTATGTTTATTTAACTCTGCAAATGAAATGAACCTCAAGCGGCTTGCCATAACTTTACAGCTTCAGCTGCCTACAAATTTCGCAACGAGCAGGCCAATAGAAATTCTCCAAAATGACTCGTAAAAACGTGGGATAGACATCGTTTCGCTCACATGACTGCAACTCTACATTCTTATGTAAATACGATTCCCAATCTCATCTGTGTGGAAGGTTGTTTTTCAAGATTACTCAACAGTTACCACCTACAGCTCCTTCCAGATGCATCTAACATCACTACTAAGTTTCTGAAGTGGTGAGAAGTTGGAGAGTACTTATACCAGAATGATTTTCTATAATGTCAGTTTTACGTTATTGAAAGCCATGATTCTGGTCAGCATAGTTAAGAGCTTTTAAGAGCTTTTATGGGGGATATTTTGAAATACAAGAAGAACAGGCAAGCCTAAGAGGAGATGGCTGTTGAGTGATCTCAGGTTTTGCAGTAGCTGTCGATTTGGTCCAGAGTGTCCACTGACAACCTTCGGGTTTCTCCTTTAAAGCTGCCGCTGCAAATTACAAGTTTTCCCCCGAAGAAAAAACCCACTTAGCAGCAAAGCAGAGTCGATTCATCTAACAGCGTGGATCAAACTTCTGGAGACAGTCCACTTTCTCACAAATACGGTTATGGCCACGGTTAAATTATAAGAACTACAAACATCAGGCTAACACTTCTGCAGAACCAATCATATGACATATTACATTTAGCTTCAGCTTTTATTCAGGTTCTGGTCCGATAGACATCTAAAACAGCCCAACACGTCATACGTGCCACTAAATTCCAGCGATAACGAAATATCTCCGAACACTTGCCACAAAATTTGCCCCAATGACGGCCACACTCTTGGTTTATGAATTTGCTGCTACGGTATGTTGTACTACGACTGCTAGCGATAACTGTGATTTCTACAGGTTCAACCGAAAAGCCATGGACTTTGTGTACATAACCCCAGAACCTCTGGCCTCCCTTACGTAACATGATCAAATCTGCTCATCTTGTTGATGACAACTTGTTGGATGGGTTTGCGCTGATGTAAACAGAAACGTGTTCCCTAATTCAGATGTCGACGGGGCTTATAAATCTCTCAGCAGATCATCACCTGTCCGACTGAGCCCTGAGAACGCACGCCCGACTCCACTAATTCAACAGATGCTGCAGCAGATGGCAAACAGTGACTGCAGTTATGAGGCATGACCAGATTCCCTCAGAATCAAACCTACTTCCCTTACCGCGGGCTACGCCAGGCTACTCATATCCAGAAGGCCAAAACTTCCTCACTTGACCTCATTTTACCACATACTGTAAAAACAGTTGACTCTACCAAGTGACCCAGCAAACCTGAAATATGTACTTCATTAGACGGAAAACAGAAAAGAGAGGGCAAAATACGTTCTTTTTTTTTATCTGGCTAGATTTCAAGACTTACTGTTTGCCTGAATGAAATTCTAATAAAAATGAACACCTAGAAGGAACTTCTAACAAAATGAACATTTTGTTAATTAACTAATCAAGAATATAATAAAATTATGAAATTCAACTCTAATAACATTAATATGCTGAATGATATTCTAATAGAATTAATATGCAGAATGATATTCTAATAGAATTAACATCTAGAATAAAGTTCTAATTAAATAAATATCCAGAATAAAAATGGAAAGAAAATAAATATCCAGAATGAATTTCTAGTTAATAGTTAATATTCAGAATTAAGTTCTAATAAAACTCACATTCAGAATGAAGTTTCAACAAAAGTAACATTAAAATTAAAGTTATATATTAATATCTTATATCAAGAATAGTATTAATATCAAGCACAATGTTTTAATGAAATTAATATCCAGAATTAGGTTCAAATAAATTTATGATCAAAAACTGTGATCAAAAAATATTTTAATTCCGAATAAAGTTCTAAAAATAATACTATTTATCAGAACCATATTAGAACATTACTACCCAGGTTAAAACTCATATGAAGTTGCAATTCAAATTAAAAATCCCTAATAAAATTCTAATAAAAATAAATCCCAGAATAAAGCTCTAATAAAATATGTCCTTAATACAGTTCATATAAACCTAACATCCTGAATGCCATTGTAATACATTCTAACACAATTAATATTCATTTTACAAACACAAATTAGTGATATTTCAAAATCTATAACTAGTTTTAGCAGCCACTATAAATGAATCAGCATCTAACAGGAATTATACACCATCTACTATGAATTATTGAAACTATGATCAACTATTCCATAACTATTATAAAACATACAGTGTCTACTCTGAACTATTCCGTATCTACTATTAACTATTAAAGAGGAACATGGATTTTAGTATGGACCATAACTGAGTATTCAGTAACTATGATGAATTGCTCAGAGGTATGGATATTTCCATTCATCCCAACCCTTTTTATTATCTACACGTTTACCCTGAAACATTTGCGTAATCATATTTAGTGAACTTTGAAGACACAGAAAGCTGAAAGGTCATGTGGTATCATGCAGAGATCATGTAAAGCTATTTTTATCACAAGCAGACAAACAAATATCTGAGTGAAGACGAGCGCTATACTCATCACCGTCATGTTTACAGATGCCCTGAAAGGCCGTGGCCCAGCTCTAGTTCCTGTAAACTTTTTTTTCTGGCTAAAAGCCTCGTCCTCCTGTTTCCCGGGCGCGCGTGACAGATTGGTCACTGCGTAGAAAATCTTATGGCCTAATTTAGTCACAATGAAGGGGAAAAAGCGCGGGCAAATTGATACGAAGCGGTCACGGTTAACATATGCAAATGGGCCATCAGTGACACGATGACAACTCAGAAAGGTTAGAGCCTAAAATTAGACAGCAGGTTCTTCGACGTGCGCGCGAGTGTTTCTCCACATCATTAAGCTGAGCGGGACTAAAGCTCCGCTCGGCACCTGAGCAACAGAAAATCTTCTCCAGCGTCGGCTGTTCCCCAGTGGGCTGTGTTTAAAGAGGCCATGCGTCATCTTCATATACCACTTTAACGCGTACTGCACCAAGTCAACACTCTGCGTCGCATGTCATAATCAGTTATAACGTAACATGCGTCATTCAGGAAGGCTCTTACTTTTCAAATCTAAAAAACTCAAAAA
>JAMWET010000366.1:40000-162500 GCA_024036415.1 Prochilodus magdalenae | reverse complement strand
ACTGGTACTCTCCATACTTAAGTACATCTGAAGGTACATGCTTTAGTACTGGTACTCTCCATACTTAAGTACATCTGAAGGTACATACTTTAGTACTGGTACTCTCCATACTTAAGTACATCTGAAGGTACAAACTTTAGTACTGGTACTCTCCATACTTAAGTACATCTGAAGGTATATACTTTAGTACTGTTACTCTCCATACTTAAGTACATCTGAAGGTACATGCTTTAGTACTGGTACTCTCCATACTTAAGTACATCTGAAGGTATATATTTTAGTACTGGTACTCTCCATACTTAAGTACATCTGAACGTACATACTTTAGTACTGGTACTCTCCATACTTAAGTACATCTGAAGGTACATACTTTAGTCCGGGTACTCTCCATACTTAAGTACATCTGAAGGTACATACTTTAGTACTGGTACTCTCCATACTTAAGTACATCTGAAGGTATATATTTTAGTACTGGTACTCTCCATATGTAAGTACATCTGAAGGTACATGCTTTAGTACTGGTACTCTCCATACTTAAGTACATCTGAAGGTACATACTGAAGTACTGGTACCATACTTTAAGTACAATCTGTACTTACTACTTAGTACCATACTTAAGTACATCTGAAGGTACATACTTTAGTACTGGTACTCTCCATACTTAAGTATCCTGAACGGTAACATACTTTTAGTACTGGTACTCTCCATACTTAAGTACATCTGAGAGGTACATACTTTAGTACTGTTACTCTCCATACTTAAGTACATCTGAAGGTACATACTTTAGTACTGTTTACTTCTCCAGTACATAACGGTATACTTTACCTCCATCTGTACATCTGAAGTGTATATACTTTAGTACATACTCTCCATACTTAAGTACATCTGAAGGTACAAACTTTAGTACTGGTACTCTCCATACTTAAGTACATCTGAAGGTATATACTTTAGTACTGTTACTCTCCATACTTAAGTACATCTGAAGGTACATGCTTTAGTACTGGTACTCTCCATACTTAAGTACATCTGAAGGTATATACTTTAGTACTGGTCCTCTCCATACTTAAGTACATCTGAAGGTACATACTTTAGTACTGGTACTCTCCATACTTAAGTACATCTGAAGGTATATATTTTAGTACTGGTACTCTCCATACGTAAGTACATCTGAAGGTACATGCTTTAGTACTGGTACTCTCCATACTTAAGTACATCTGAAGGTACATACTTTAGTACTGGTACTCTCCATACTTAAGTACATCTGAAGGTACATACTTTAGTACCGGTACTCTCCATACTTAAGTACATCTGAAGGTACTACTTTAGTACCAGGTACTCTCCATACTTAGTACATCTGAACGTACATACTTTAGTACTGGTACACTCCATACTTAAGTACATCTGAAGGTACATACTTTAGTCCGGGTACTCTCCATACTTAAGTACATCTGAAGGTACATACTTTAGTACCGGTACTCTCCATACTTAAGTACATCTGAAGGTACATACTTTAGTACCGGTACTCTCCATACTTAAGTACATCTGAACGTACATACTTTAGTACTGGTACTCTCCATACTTAAGTACATCTGAAGGTACATACTTTAGTCCGGGTACTCTCCATACTTAAGTACATCTGAAGGTACATACTTTAGTCCGGGTACTCTCCATACTTAAGTACATCTGAAGGTACATACTTTAGTCCGGGTACTCTCCATACTTAAGTACATCTGAAGGTACATACTTTAGTACTGGTACTCCCCATACTTAAGTACATCTGAAGGTACATACTTTAGTACTGTTGCTCTCCATACTTAAGTACATCTGAAGGTACATACTTTAGTACCGGTCCTCTCCATACTTAAGTACATCTGAAGGTACATACTTTAGTACTGTTACTCTCCATACTTAAGTACATCTGAAGGTACATACTTTAGTACTGTTACTCTCCATACTTAAGTACATCTGAAGGTACATACTTTAGTACTGGTCCTCTCCATACTTAAGTACATCTGAAGGTACATACTTTAGTACTGGTCCTCTCCATACTTAAGTACATCTGAAGGTACATACTTTAGTACTGTTACTCTCCATACTTAAGTACACTCTGAAGGTACAGTACTTTTAGTACTGTGTACTCCTCCATACTTAAAGTACATCTGGCTGTATATACTTTAGTACTGGTACTCTTCCATACTTAAGTACATGGAGTCCATCCTGTTAGTGTGCGCAGCATCATCGGGCATAGACGGCCTGCACCATGCACGGACTACAATGCGCACAGCGCACTCCGTTTTACCACGACTGTCCTTAACACCCACGTCCACCATCACCAAAGACTGCAGTGGTGTCGTACCAGACTGTCATGGAGTGACTCAGAATGGCAGCGGGTCATCTTCAGTGACGAGTCCCACTTTAGTCTTGGTGGAGACGCCCAACGAATCCGTGTGTGGAGGCACCGTGGTCAGCACCAAGATGAACAGTTTGTATTCACACGTCCAGAAGACCTGGTGTCCCTCCACCTCCACCCCTACCACACCATCTGCAGGAACTGTGTGAGGATGTTCAAGCTGCATGGGATGGATTATCACAGGACTCCATCAGGAACCTCTACAGCTCCATACCGAGACGTCTGGCATGTCCTTCCCCACAGACCTGCACTCCCACACCTGGGAGGAGATATTCTACTGATGAGAAATATATAAAACCTAAGAAACAGATTAGACTGTCAAATATGAGCCAATTAGACAAGTGTGAATAATCGTGATCAGCCACCCAAAATAAGGTGATTAATCCCAGGGGCGAAAGAGAATATCGACGAGAACATGATTCAGTAGGCTTTGACAGCCACGTTTAGACTAACTGTGTGGCGGGTACTCTGACTGTAAGAGGTCCTATACCTAATAGAGTTGATCTCCCGCTGATTCTCCAGCAGAGTTTTATAGCGGCTCTAATTAGATCCATCTGATTCCTCCATTAAGAATCTCCTGAAGGTACATCAGCCCAATCAGGTGTGTTAGATTAGGAGGAGCGTTCCCACAAATGAGAACATCCTAGTGTTTCCAGGCGTCCTTAGAATATCCAGGAAATGGCCCGGAGTGGATTCTACAACCTTCTAACAATTAAACACCGGCATGGCGTTATATATAACGGAGTAAAGGGAACCTACGCTTGATTGGAACTGTGGGGAAAGAATCACAAGCCGCTGAAGGCAACGGCATTAACAATGGCGTCCCAAGGCTCAAGCAGAATGTCTGTAGTGACGTCCCTGTCTTCTGCGAGGTCCTCTGCCAATTTTGACAGCAATCAGACAGTCAGATACATATCTCCAGACTCACCCTGAAGACGCTGATAGAACTCTATAGAAATGGTGCGAGCTAGCTGAGCTAAAGCATAGCCGCCACACCATTACCACTAAGACCCCCAAAGAAAACAGTCAGAAAACTCCATGTCCCCTCGTATCTACCTTGGACACTTGTGTCGGGTTGTGTGGCTGTTCTATGGGGTATTGACCCGGTGTTGGTGCCTACCGTCCGGGACAAATTCATGGCTATTGGTGACCTGCCTGCTATCTAGGCCGTTCAGTAGCACTGGGCGTTGGTATCCACTGCTGCTCATGTTTTAAAGCGCATGGTTCCCCGAGTCTCCCTCATCACCGAGTAGTCACATTGGTGTCAGAAGTGAAAGACGAGTGTCGAGGAGACGAATGGCAGGACCGGACACATGGACAGATCTCGATGTTCCTGAGCCAAGGCTTCGATCATGGCCTATGATCAGGGCTCCAGCAGGTAGGTACAGCACTCTCGCCAGCGTCTACAGCACCTTGGGCAGAAAGGAGGAAACTGTAGAGTGGTCCAAGGAACGCTGCTGCTGCTGCTGCCCATCCAAGCTGTGCAAGGACGGAAGCTACAAGAGCCAAGAGGAGATCTGCCCTACTGGGGAGTCTCTCAGCCCCAGCAATTCGGGGAGGAGGCCGTGGCCCTGAAGGAGAGCTGGTGATGTATGCAGTTGAGAGCATGCGCCTGTGGTGGGGCGACATGTCCACGTGCACCCCAGGGACTCTGTGCAGACTTTTAGTAGGGACAATTTGCCCGTCAAGCAGAAGGAGCCTAGTGAGCCGCTACAGGCTAGTGGGCACACAGGTCATGTTAGCAGTAGCGACAGTTAGCTTTAGGCTGTATGCATGTGTTTGACGGGCTGTTCTGTACCAGGCGGCGGGGCTCTTTAGCTGTGCAGTCTTGGTGCATACCATCAGGGAGTGTTGTGGTGTTGTTAATGACCTGCCTGCCATCCCAGCCAGCTTCACTGCCAATGTGTTCAATAAAGGGCACTCGTTTATAGATGCAATGATTCCAGCGCCGCCTTCTTTGCCAAGCCGTCACACTGTCTACCAAAAACGCTGCTAAAGCTATTAAGGAAAACATCGAAGGCATCTAGAATGGGAGCTCAGCACTGCAGCATCAGAGTAGCACTCTGGAAAAGCCTGCTGTGGTTGAGCTAGATGGTGATGTGTTGTATTTGCGTTTGGCAAACAGTCGCAACCATAAAAATCTGCTTTTGGCCCTAGTAGCACGGCGGACCGTGCCAAGGAGACGCCGTGGCTGCCAAAAAGACATGCCCACGTCTTTCAGTAAAATCCAAGGGAATAAAGCACTGGCAATAAATTACGTGCAAAAAAACACACCTGCCTAATTTGATTTAAAACATTTAATCAACCCCTCGGCGTACATGGCAACACGCCTTTGCTCACTTAATGGTTTGTACCCGATCAATTTGTCACCATGCAGCATGTTAGCATTCTTGCTAGTCGTTTAGAACCAATGATCTGGATACGTCCACCTATCCGACTCCCTGGTAAAAGGGCTGCATTAAGGCAATTAAGCCTTCGCCCAAGTTAGCAAGTGCTTCAGCCTTTTCATGGCCTGCTTTGGGGCTGTGCTAGCTAGCTCCCAACAAGCCTTCGCTCAGGGCTGTGTTTTACCAATGAACGTCCAAAGAAGCCTACTAGCACTGGGGCTACAGTGGGCCTTAGTTCTCAAAGATCTAGTACAGGGGTCTACAAATCTGGACCTTGAGTCCAGTTTCCAGGCCTGGACATTGTATTCCTTGATGGGTATGACACTACGTGACCAAACTTCCAGCGAGAACAAAAATCCAGGACTGCAAGCCGGATCCGAGCTCCAGAGTTCTGGGCTTGAGTAAGGTCTCCACCTGACCACCACAGAAGAGCTTCATCAATCTATTTAGACTGTTGAATCCATGGGTTTCCATGGGGGACCTTTAGAGTCTGGCAACGTACTGATCATTCCCTAGCACTGGGACTACTCTGGGGTTTACACCAGATGTTCTCGAGACTCTAGTACTGGGATCTACAAATCTGGACCTTCAATCCAGTTTCCAGTTCTCCACACTGCAACCCATGGTAGGTGTGACTTAACATGGCTAATCGATTACATTAACTGGACAAAATCCAGGACTGGAAACTGGATCCAAGGTCCAGATCTGAAGACCTGGGCTCTAGTAAGTTCTCCAACTGATCACCACAGAAGAGCTTCATCAATCTATTTAGATGGTTTGGTTATCCATGGGTTAAATGACATTTAGAGTCCTCCAAAGTCCCAGATAAATAATCTAGCACTGGGACTACAGTGGGGTTTAAGCCAGATGTTCTCGAGACTCTAGTACTGGGATCTACAAATCTGGACCTTCAATCAAGTTTACAGTTTTGCACACTGGAAGCCACGGTAGTTGTACATTAACTGTATCCTTAACTTCCTGTAAGGACAAAATCCAGGACTGGACACTGGATCCAAGGTCCAGATCTGAAGACCTGGGCTCTAGTAAGTTCTCCAACTGACCACCGCAGAAGAACTTCATCAATCTATTTAGATGATTTGGCTATCCATGGGTTAAATGACATTTAGAGTCCTCCAAAGTCCCAGATAAATAATCTAGCACTGGGACTAGAGTGGGGTTTAAGCCAGATGCTCCAGAGACTCTAGTACAGGGGTCTACAAATCTGGACCTTCAATCCAGTTTACAGTCTTGGACATTGTAACCCATAGTAGGTGTGACATTACTTGGCCAATCAATGATTATTAATTAATGATGATTATTAATTATGGATCCAGATTTGAAGACTTGGGCTCTAGTAAGGTCTCCACCTGACCACCGCAGAAGATCTGTTTAAACGGTTGGGTCCAAAGTGGCATTTAAATTCAAATCTGGAAATGTACTGACCATTCAGTCATCCGCACGACCATTTTACAGCCCCGTGTATCTTTGAAGGTAAACAGCCTGCGCTCTATTCAGAAGCTAAACTCTGAATTGGGTATTTTCAGGCTAGTTTTAGGACCATGTGCGTCACATACTTAATGCACGCATACATGAGTTTCATTTTTTCATTGTGGTTCAGTTCTGACCACTAATGGGTTGACTTTTTCCCGATAAATGTCAGCCCGTCTGCTGGTGGCATTTAAATTATTCTTTCATTTGTCTGAGTGCTTTAAATCCCAAGCTGATGAAGATGATCAGCACTGCAAAGTCCATTAGGGACGGTAAAAAAAAAATAATAATAATTTTTTTTTTTTTTTGCCCGGACCATTTCTCTGGGACTTGTTCCCTCTCTTGTTCCGCCAGGCGATCCTACAGTAGGATTAGTGCTGTGCCCAAATGCCTACGATTCCTGGAGCTCATGGTACATCACAAAAATGCAAACACAATGTTCTCAAACAGAAGTACAGAACAAACGATACAATCAAGCGGGAAACAAGAAAGAGAAAGAAACGGGTTCGACGGGCCGCTGGAAGCCAGCAGATGTAAACAAGCCAGCGCCAGCCGACTGAATGGAGGTACGGACGGGTTTAATGCACAACAACTGCGCCCCATCTGTCCTAGCAAAGCAGCTACAGAGTCTCGTTTGGCGGCATGGGAGCAGGTCAAGGCCGAGCCTGCATTCCTCAGATTCTGGTTTCAGGAGCGCTTAGCTCGCAGACGATAGTGGTGCTCGCAAAGCTGATAGTCTCGGCGCACCTAATAACGGCTAATAAGCGTGCTAGCCCGTTCCCACGAGCCTTCATTCACTCACGCCGTTCTCTGGCTTTAGCGAGCCCCCGACTCGGCTGAACTGCGTTAGGCAATAATTGTTTGGTTCTGGCTTTTCCTGTGTGGCGCTTCAGAGCTATTTCGCCTTTGACCTGAATCCAGAAGGTCTGAAGGCTAAACACTGACGAGAGACACTCCATTTTCGCTAAAGGTCCTTCCAGACCAAAGCACTCGAAAGCAGGCGTGCACACAAACAGCTCACGGTAGCAACTCAAACAGGCCTTCAGCTCTGATTTCTGCTCCTTCGGCAGAGGGTTGGCAGACTGCTCATTACACTCAATCACTGTTTCTGCATGATGACTGGAGCAGTCAGGAGGGTTCCCTTCAACTTCAGCTGCATCCAGGTGGATTAAAACTACCTGCAATGAAACAGCAACTGTACCAAATTATACAGTAACCAGTATGTATTACTCAGTATCTACTATGAATTATTCAGTATCCACTATGAATTATTCAGTATCCACTATGAATTATTCAGTATCCACTATGAATTATTCAGTATCCACTATGATTTATTCAGTATCCACTATGAATTATTCAGTATCCAATATGAATTATTCAGTATCCACTATGAATTATTCAGTATCCACTATAAATTATTCAGTATCCACTATGATTTATTCAGTATCCACTATGAATTATTCAGTATCTACTATGAATTATTCAGCATGTACTATGAATTATTCAGTATCCTCTATGAATTATTCAGTATCTACTATGAATTATTCAGCATGTACTATGAATTATTCAGTATCCTCTATGAATTATTCAGTATCCATTATAATTTATTCAGTATCGACTGATATAGCATCTATAGCATTATAGCATCTACTATGAATTATTCAGGATCTACTATGAATTATTCAGTATCCACTATGAATTATTCAGTATCTACTATGAATTATTCAGTATCCACTATGAATCATTCAGTATCCACTATGAATTATTCAGTATCCACTATGAATTATTCATCATCCACTATGAATTATTTAGTATCCACTATGAATTATTCAGTATCTACTATGAATTATTCAGCATTTATTATGAATTATTCAGTATCTACTATGAATTATTCAGCATCCACTATGAATTATTCAGTATCCACTATGAATTATTCAGTATCTACTATGAATTATTCAGCATCCACTATGAATTATTCAGTATCTACTATGAATTATTCAGTATCTACTATGAATTATTCAGTATCCACTATGAATTATTCATCGATCTAACTATGAATGTATTCCAGTATCCAATATGAATTATTCAGGTATCTACTATTGACATTATGTTGCAGTATCCATCTACTATGAATTATTCAGTATCCACTATGAATTATTCAGTATCTACTATGAATTATTCAGTATCCACTATGAATTATTCAGCATCCACTATGAATTATTCAGTATCCACTATGATTTATTCAGTATCCACTATAAATTATTCAGTATCCACTATGAATTATTCAGTATCTACTATGAATTATTCAGTATCTACTATGAATTATTCAGTATCCACTATGAATTATTCAGCATCTACTATGAATTATTCAGTATCCTCTATGATTTATTCAGTATCCACTATGATTTATTCAGTATCCACTATGAATTATTCAGTATCTACTATGAATTATTCAGTATCTACTATGAATTATTCAGCATCCACTATGAATTATTCAGCATCTACTATGAATTATTCAGTATCTACTATGAATTATTCAGTATCCACTATGAATTATTCAGCATCTACTATGAATTATTCAGTATCCTCTATGAATTATTCAGTATCCATTATAATTTATTCAGTATCTACTGATATAGCGTCTATAGCATTATAGCATCTACTATGAATTATTCAGTATCCACTATGAATTATTCAGTATCCACTATGATTTATTCAGTATCCACTATGAATTATTCAGCATCTACTATGAATTATTCAGTATCCACTATGAATTATTAAGTATCCACTATGAATTATTCAGTATCCACTATGAATTATTCAGTATCCACTATGAATTATTCAGTATCCACTATGAATTATTCATCATCCACTATGAATTATTTAGTATCCACTATGAATTATTCAGTATCTACTATGAATTATTCAGCATTTATTATGAATTATTTAGTATCCACTATGAATTATTCAGTATCTACTATGAATTATTCAGTATCCATTATGAATTACTCAGTATCCACTATGAATTATTCAGTATCTACTATGAATAATTTAGCATTTATTATGAATTATTCAGTATCCATTATGAATTACTCAGTATCCATTATGAATTACTCAGTATCCACTATGAATTATTCAGTATCCACTATGAATTATTCAGTATCTACTATGAATTATTCAGCATCCACTATGAATTATTCAGTATCTACTATGAATTATTCAGTACCCACTATGAATTATTCAGTATCTACTATGAATTATTCAGTATCCACTATGAATTATTCAGCATCTACTATTAATTGTTCAGTATTTAGTATGAATTATTCAGTATCTACTATGAATTATTCAGTATCCATTATGAATTATTCAGTATCTACTATGAATTATTCAGCATTTATTATGAATTATTTAGTATCCACTATGGATTATTCAGTATCTACTATGAATTATTCAGCATCCACTATGAAAGTCAGTACCCTACTAGATTTTATGAGTACCCCACTCATGTAATATTCAGTACCCACTATGAATTATTCAGTACCCACTATGAATTATTCAGTACCCACTATGGATTATGCTTTTACAGTGTAAGCTCTAGATAAAGTGTTCTCTAATAGGAGCTGAAAATGTAAGTGAAGTTCTGGGAGTGAATGACCCTGGAATTGAGGGGGTGAGGGTGCAGCCTTAAGGCTTTTGGCATTATGTCCTACCCCTGGACTTATCCATGTGGGGTTACCTTGACGGCCATTACCGTGGAAGCCTGCCGAGACTGTGTGTGTGTGTGTACCTGGCTGCAGCTGTTTAGCTTTCCTAATGTTTTGGTTTAGGTTTCATGCAGAGGTTTCATAAATATAACAGCCTGCAGCCAAAGGACCAATTCAATTTAGCACCCTATCAGTCCGATCTCCAACGTCAGGAGAACCAGTTCTCTTAGAAACTGCAACAACGCTAGCAAGATCCACCCAACAGATCCAGCAGCACCAGCACTAAGCCTCCTCACGCTCTCCGACTGTCAGCCACCAAACCTGCCACAACCTTCCCAAATCTCCAACTCATACAGATGAATGGAAACTGCGCACTACAGTTTGGTGGGAAAGTCCAAGTGTGGGTGTGTTCCCTGAGAGAGGACGTGCCCAAACGTTTGCAGGCTCTTTTGTTATTTTTATTTAAACATAAACACGATACAGAAGTATGTATGTATGGCTGCTGTCGTATCTCCCAGACGGTAACTTTATAGGAGAGGGAAAACACCCCTTCACTTTTAATGTCAGTCAATGAAACCAGAATTTTTCCCAAGCAGTTTTGGGTGGTTTCCTCTGTCCTTCCATCATAAAACGAAACACAACGTAAAAGAGAACATTCGTTTTCAAATTATGGCAAAATCTGAAAAAACACCCAAAGAAAAATGTTTTTATTCTAGCATAGTATATAATAAATACACATCCAATGAACTTTTTATGACGCAGCTACTGTACAACATCACAGGTTTAAACTATCTAACCAGCTAAATATCAGAACTGTAGAACTATTAGATGTGATTAGAAAAGTCTAAAATAGCTAGGACGTGTGCAGAACATCAGGAAATTATATTCTCAAATGAATAATATTCAGAAAAGTGCTGATCGAATTTTAGAAAATGACCACTAAAAATAATCCACACTGAACCTTATTCATCATTAAAAAAATTATAATAGCTGACATATTTGGTGAGTGATGTATAAGGTATGAATCAGTGAAATAACAAATACATTTTACTGCTGTCCAAATAAATAAATAATAAATAAATATTTTGTTGATTTTCAGTTTTCTGCACCATTTGGTCTCAGCAGCTGCCCTGACCATAATGTGAGAATTTCATGATGAACGGACAAACAGAAAGGACCCCAAATCTCTTCCAACGAAATCCCCTTCCATTGACCTACACTGAATGTATGGAAGGTTTTTGGCCTCTCCTGTAAAGTTACCGTTTTAGAGACGCTTGTTTCTTTTCCACACCATATACCCCTCTGTTCTTCTTCTACGGCTGAAGTTCTGCACGGATTACCCTCTCTCTCTCTCTCTCTCTCCGTCACATACGCTGTCAGAAAAAAAGGCTACTGTACAGGTACATTTTGTCCCCCCATGATACGAGCAATGTAAATGTACCCTGAAAGGTACAACAAGGTCCTAAAGGTCCAGTCGGCGCATTATACGGGTTATAAACTCGCACGGTACTCAGGCTCCCGAAGAGACGTACGCGGAAACACAACAAGAGCCTGGAGGCAAGACAGCGCGCGTATGGAGCCCGAGCCATGTCACAAAACAAACAAATAAACAGACGAATAAACAAATAAATAAATATCTGCAAGCCAACAAGGCACGGCAAGGCTTCGTGCATAAAGACATACGGTCGAGGGGACCAGGCACCAGCGCGCTACTCGGAGAGCCTTGATTCTGCCCCACTTAGAAATCAGAGCTGGTACTAAAGTTATATACACATATATACACACACACGTAGTTTTATATATATATCATTAAAACTATGTACAGCCTCAATTATATATACAGTCTATATATGTGTTTATGAATAGATATATTTACAGAAACAAATGATATATATATATATATGTATAATATAAATATATATATTGTATAAACACATACTCAAGCACCTTAATTATACAATTAATTGATTTCAGTGTATGTGCAGTGCATATTGATTGTACAGTTTATTATATATATATATATATATATATATATAATAAACTGTACAATCAAATTATATATATATATATATATGTACACATATACACTTATATATAATTAAATACAATGATATACGTTATAGGTGTTATAGGTCATATAAATTTGTAATAGACTACAGTCAATATACACTACACATATATTACAATTGATTGTATATTTGATTGGATATATCTATTATGCATATATTATATATATATATATATATATATATATATATATATATATATATATATATATATATATATATATATATATATATAAAACGCTACAATTGATGTGTTATACATCATAGATTATGTATATCACATATGTACTGTATGTTATATATGTGTATGTATATACACTATATATAAAGTACGACCAATTACACCCACACACACACACATATATATATATATATATATATACACAGTGCTTTTATACACTCCTGCTATGAAGCGCTCGCTCTCATTGCCTTCTCCCTTTATTTGGTGGCGCGTGCTCCCCACCTCTCCGCCTTATCTCCTCTCCTGTAGAGGAGTGGCGGAGCTGGGTATTTGCACCTCCATGCTGTAACAGTGAAGCGCATGCAGACACACTGGGGCGCGCTCAGTCTGCTGAGGTCATATCAGGTCAGCGGGGCGCGCGGGCTGGTTTGCATTAACTGTACCTCTGGCTGGAAACCAGTTAAAGCAGTCGCGCACTCGCGCGCGCGCGCACACACACACGCGCACTCGCGCGCACGTGGAGACGCACGTGCACGTGCAGGGTCGCGCCACACAAACAAACACACACAAAGAAACACCTTAGCCTTCCTTACCTGCCGTCCGCGAGCGTGCTGACGTCCAGCCACTCCCCCACCTGGTTCTTAACGGCGGACGTGTAGGGCGCCCGGTACCAGGGCTCGCGCTCGTACGGGTCCACGCGCGGCCCCGCGGGCCCTCCGTACTGCGCGTGCTGGTTCGGGACAGGTCCGTAAGCCGGGAAGATAGCCGAGGGGTAGTTTTGGGGGTACGGGTTCCTGCCCCAGGGCTCGAGCGCCTCGCACTTCACCTTCACGCCGTAAGGGGGCGCAGTTCCGTACGGTTCTCCTCCGGCGAACTGGTCCTCGCGGTGGCACAGCGGCTCCAGCTGCAGCTGAGGCTCGAACTGGCACGAGCTGGCGGCGCCCGGCGGAGGGGCCGCGGGGCCGCCCGCGCCACCCTTAGTCTCCAGGCTGGTGATGCTGAACAGGTGCTGCTCGCGAGCCGCGGCTGCCGTGGCGTCGCTCAGGGTCGCCGTGGCGACCGCGCTCTCGGCGCGCACGTGCGCCTCCGTCGCGTCCTCCTCGCCCACTTTGAACATGTCGATCGGCGCGTGCCGGTGGTGGTCGCAGCTCCGCGCTCCGGTGCCGTCGTCTCGCGCGCAGCAGCTCTGCGCGAGCGAGGGCGCCTCGAACAGGTAATCCGTGGCGCTCGCGAGGGGGATGTGAGGCTGCAGCGTCAGGGTCTGCAGGTGCGCGCGGCTGGCACCAGCGTCACCCAGCTCGTGACACTCGGCGGAAACCAGCCCGAGCGACACGGAGACCGCCCTGCACAGCTCGCGCGCCGTCTCTGAGATGCTGCTGCTGGCGCTCGCGCTGGCGCTGGCGTTGCTGCCACTACCACTGCACGCGCCGCCGCTGCTGCTGCTGCTGCTGTTGTTCCTGCTGCTGCTTGCGTCACGGGACGCTCTGAGCTCGCGCGCCTTACGGAACTCTCCTCCGATGAACCCCGTGGCGGCTTCCACGCGCGGCCACGTGCTTTCCTCCGGATCTGCTTCGTCCTCGTCGTCCTCGTCCTCGTCCTCCTCGTGCTGCTGCTTGCCCGGCGTGCCGCGAGACGGTCCGAGCGGGGCGTGCAGAACCCCCCTGCTAGCGCCGCTGATGCCGCTGTGATGATGATGACGATGATGAAGATGATGGTAATGATGGATCTGGATCGCGCTCGAGCTCCTGGAGCCCGTCACCGTCATGATGGTGCTCGCGCGTTCCGGTCTGCTGTCCGCGAGCCCCGCGAGTCCCGCGAGCGTCGGCGGCCGAGGATCCTCCATGGTGACGCGCGAGCGGCAACAAGTGCATCAACGAAGACAGGAGCGCGTGGACCAGGGCATAAACACCAGCAGCAACTACAGTCAGCGAGTCCGGTGGAAGTTCCCGTTAATGCTGGGCGAACGAGAAGGCCATGGCGGGGGGAGCGCGAGGGAAAAGTGGAGGGAAACCAACAACAGCAACAACAACCACAACAACAACAACCACAACAACAACAACCACAGCAACAACAGGATTCACAGTCCGAACCGAACCGAACCGGCGGAGATGCGCTCGAGGGCGGAAAGTTCCGAAAGTGAAGAGTCTCGCGGCCTCGGCGGCGCGTTGTTTACTCTCTCCGGGACAGTGACGTAGCAGAGAAAGTTTAGAGCGCAGCGCGAGCTCAGAGTCTAATCCACACGCACGCAGACGGGGGCCAGTAGAGTCCGCGCGGAGGGGCGAGGAGGCGTCCGGGAGGAAAGGGGCAGAGAGTCCGCTCGGTTTGTCCTCGAGCCCTCTAGAGGGGGTTGAATAAAAGGCTTCCCTCGCTCAGCTCGAGCCTCCGAGCGAGCTGCGCGCGCGCGTAACTGCTTCTTCTGTTGTTTCTGTTTCTTCTTCTTCTTCTTCTCCTCCTGCTGCTGCCGCTGCTTCTGCTCCTCCGTCCGCTGCTCAGAGGTCTGTGCGTGTGCGCGCCGTGTATGTGTGTGTGCGTGCGTGCGTGCGTATGTCACCGGAGCACGCGTAAAAAACGCTGCGCAATTTGCGCAGTTTGCGTTCTTTGCGCACGCGACAGCGATACGGGTTTTTTTTTTGTTTCATGTCGCTCTCTGATGGGAGGCGGCGCTGCGAAACACCAAAACAGCGACGGACACGGACAGATGAGCTGGAGTTAAACGCGTGAACGCGAACATATGAGCTGATTGGCTGATTGAACTTCTGAGAAGTTGTAAATTACAGACTCAGAACTTCAGAGAACTGTACACGGTAAAGCAGCTGCTAAACTGTAACGGTAGATCGTTAGGTCAGTGGGGCTAAGCTAACCCCACCTCCCCTTCCACTTCTGTGGCCCAAACCTAAAACTACTGTATGTATTATATACAAATTCGGTAAAACGCGAAAGTTCCGGGACAGCGCAGTAGAATTACCTTCACTGTGGTGTTAAGAACAGATCATAAGTGTTGGGTTATGTTCATTCTTTGGGTTTATGGGGGGTTCAGTAAAAGTTAACTCAAACAAGTTCGTGGAACCAATAAAATATGCAATCTGTTTGCTTTCTTTCTACGTTTAAGTTCATAAAATCAAGTTAAAATGATAGAAAAACGTGTAAAACTTTACAGCGTGTATTTTCATTGATGTATGTATGGCAATCACACTTACACACACTTAACTTCCTGCCTTAATTTGATTAAATTAGTAATTTAGTTGATTAAATTAGGAATTTAGTGGATTAAATTAAGAATCTAGTTGATTAAATTAGGAATTTAGTTGATTAAATTAAGAATTTAGTTGGTTAAATTAGGAATTTAGTTGATTAAATTAAGAATTTAACTGATTAAATTAGGAATTTAGTGGATTAAATTAAGAATCTAGTTGATTAAATTAAGATTTTAGTTGATTAAATTAAATAAAATTGTCTAGTAAATTTGTGTAAAACTTTACGTATATATTTTGTATTGCATGCATTGCATCTCTGCTTGTGGGTAATTAATATTAATTCGTTTTGAGGTATATACAATGTGTTGTACCCTCTAAATTGCTAGACAGTAGAGTATAAACTACCCACAGTTTATGAAAATACACTATACATTATATTGTAAATTTCTGGAACAGAGTAAAAGTGTTTATTTTTACTGTAGTGTTAAGAACATGTGTTAAGTGGTGGGTTACGTTCATTCTAAGAGAATTTGGAGTTAACTCAAACAAGTTAGCAGAGCTTTAAAAACCATGTTTTCAGTCTATGTAAAAGTTGATCAAATTAAATTAAAATTTCATAAAAAAGATGTTAAACTTTACAGTATATATTTCTATAATGCATGCTATAATAAAAATATATTTACATATTTTTAAAACAGCCACCATATATTTGTTGCAGATTGCTAATAATACTGACAAAAATAGCATGAAAAAATTTCAGATGATTTAATACAAAAGGGTAATTTTTAACATTTTTTTTATTAAGGTCATTTTTAAAAATACTATTAAAAATAATTTTATTTAAGTTTTTTATTTCTCCACAATTCACTTATTAAAGAATGTGGTTTGCTATGGAATGGGTGAAAATAACATACTGGTGATAATAACCAGAGGTTACCACAATACACATTTTATTTCCTGTCGTTTCAAACAATCAAATAATTATTTCACGATTATTTCAAAAAATAACTATTTTCAGGAACCTTAAAATAGACAGAGATCAGTATTTTGAGAAAATAAGCCATTCATCTCACACTACTTACATACACTTACTGAGTTACTGTACACCAACACGCTACTTACAGGACACTAACACATTACACTTACTGAGTTACTGTACACCAACACGCTACTTACAGCACACTAACACATTATACTTACTGAGTTACTGTACACCAACACGCTACTTACAGCACACTAACACATTATACTTACTGAGTTACTGTACACCAACACGCTACTTACAGCACACTAACACATTACACTTACTGAGTTACTGTACACCAACACGCTACTTACAGCACACTAACACATTATACTTACTGAGTTACTGTACACCGGCACGCTACTTACAGCACACTAACACATTACACTTACTGAGTTACCGTACACCAACACACTACTTACAGCACACTAACACATTACACTTACTGAATTACCATACACCAACACACTACTTACAGCACACTAACACATTACACTTACTGAATTACCGTACACCAACACACTACTTACAGTACACTAACACATTCTACTTACTGAGCTACCGTACACCAACACGCTACTTACAGCACACTAACACATTACACATACTGAGTTACTGTACACCAACACACTACTTACAGCACACTAACACATTACACTTACTGAGTTACTGTACACCAACACGCTACTTACAGCACACTAACACATTACACTTACTGAGTTACTGTACACCGGACACACTACTTACCAGCACACAAACGCATTACACTTACTGAGTTACTGTACACCAACACGCTACTTACAGCACACTAACACATTACACTTACTGAGTTACTGTACACCAACACACTACTTACAGCACACTAACACATTACACTTACTGAGTTACTGTACACCAACACGCTACTTACAGCACACTAACACATTACACTTACTGAGTTACTGTACACCAACACGCTACGTACAGTACACTAACGCATTACACTTACTAAGATACTTTACACCAACACACTACTTACAGCACACTAACACATTACACTTACTGAGTTACCGTACACCGACACGCTACTTACAGCACACTAACGCATTACACTTACTGAGTTACCGTACACCAACACAACTATTACAGCTACTTACAGTTGACCGTTACACCAACACGCTAAGCACACTATTACACTTACTGAGTTACCGTACACCAACACGCTACTTACAGCACACTAACACATTACACTTACTGAGTTACCGTACACCAACACATTACACTTACTGAGTTACCGTACACCAACACGCTACTTACAGTACACAAACACATTACACTTACTGAGTTACCGTACACCAACACGCTACTTACAGTACACTAACTCATTATACTTACTTAGTTACTGTACACCAACACGCTACTTACAGCACACTAACACATTATACTTACTGAGTTACCGTACACCAACACGCTACTTACAGCACACTACCACATTACACTTACTGAGTTACCGTACACCAACACGCTTACTTACAGCACACTAAACAACATTACACTTACTGAGTTACCGTACACCGGGGGGGACACGGCTACGTTACAGCACACTAACCACATTACACTTACTGAGTTACTGTACACCAACACACTACTTACAGCACGTCTAACATTACACTTACATGAGTTACTTACACAACACGCTACCTTACAGTACACTAACACATTACACTTCTGAGTTACTGTACCCACCAACACCACTACTTACAGTACACTAACACATTACACTTACTGAGGTAACGTACCGTACACAACCAACACAGAAAACTACTTACATGTACACCACTAACACCTATTAAACACATTACTGAGTTACCGTACACCAACACACTACTTACAGCACACTCTAACACATTACACTTACTGAGTTACACTGTTACACCAACACACTACTTACAGCCACACTAAACACCATTACACTTACTGAGTTACCCAGGTTACCACCAACACGCTACACTTACAGTACACACTAAACACATTACACTTACTGAGTTTACTGTACTCCAAACACGCTACTTACAGCCACACTAACACATTTACACTTAATGAGTTACTGTACACCAACACCAACTACTTTACAGCACACTAACACATTACACTTACTGAGTTCACCGTACACAACACAACACGGACTACTACAGATACACACTAACACATTACACTTACTGAGTTACCGTACACCAAACACACTACTTACAGCACACTAACACAGCCCTAACTTACTGAGTTACCGTACACCCAAACACACTACTTACAGCACACTAACACAGCCCTACACTGTACTGAGTTTACTCGTTACTACCAAACACGCTACTTACAGCACACTAACAACATTACACTTACTGAGTTACTGATACACCAAACACGCTACTTACAGCACACTAACACATTACACTTACTGAGTTACTGCTACACCAACCACACTACTTACAAGCTGTACACTAACGCATTACACACTTACTGAGTTACTGTACACCAACACCGCTACTTACAGCACACTAACCACATATTACACTTACTGAGTTACTGTACACCAACACGCTACTTACGAAGCACACTAACACATTACACTTACTGAGTTACTTACTTACACCAATACACACTACTACAGCAACGTACTAACACATTACAACTTACTGAGTTACTGTACACCAACCACACTACTTACAGCACACTAAACACATTACAGCTTAATGAGGTACCGTACACCGACATTGCTCACTTACAGCCACACTAACAACCATTACACTTACTGAGTTACTGTACACAACACACTACTTACAGCACACTACACATTACACTTACTGAAGGTACTTTACACGGACACGATACTTACAGCACACTAAATCACATTACCACTTTACGCAGTTACTGTACACCAACACAACTACTTTACAGCACACTAACGCATTACACTTACTGAGTTACTGTACACCAACACGCTACTTACCAGTACACTAACACACATTACACTTTTACTGAGTTACTGTACACCACACACACTTACAACACTAAACACATACTTTGACAGGTACACCACTGGTAAAGCCACATTAACACATGACACTTACTGAGTTACCGTACACCAACACAGCTACTTACAGCACCACTAACACATTACACTTACTGAGTTACCGAATACACCCGAAACACACTACTACAGTACACTAACACATTACACTTACTGAGTTACTGTACACCCAACACGGCTACCTACAGCACACTAACACATTACACTTACTGAGTTACTGTACTCCATAACACTACTTACCGGCACACTAACACATTACACTTACTGAGTTACTGTACACCAACACGCTACTATACAGCACACTAACACATTAACACTTACTGAGTTACTGTTACACCAACACACACTACAGCACACTAACTACACTTACTGAGTTACACACACGTACAGCACAATAACAACCTACACTTACTGAGTTACCGTACACCAACACACTAATTACTGCACACTAACACATTACACTTACTGATTTACCGTTTACACCAAAAACACACTACTTACAGCACACTAACACATTACACTTACTGAGTTACTGTACACCAACCACGCTACTTACAGCACACTACACACATTACACTTACTGAGTTACTGTACACAAACCGTAATTACAGCACACAACACACTTACACTTACTGAGTTACTGTACACCAACACGCCTACTTACAGCACACTAACATATTACACTTACTGAGTTACTGTACACACCACGCACTACTTACAGCACACTAACACATTACACTTATGAGTTACTGTACACCTGACACGCTAATTACAGCCACACTAACACATTACACTTACTGAGTCTACTGTTACACCAACACACTACTTACAGCACACTAAGCCCATTACACTTACTGAGTTACTGCTACACCAACACACTACTTACAGCACACTAACGCATTACACTTACTGAGTTACCGTACACCAAACATGCTATCTACAGTTACACTAACACATTACACTTACTGAGTTACTGACACACACAAACACACTACTTACAGCCCCCACACTAACACATTACACTTACTGAGTTTTACGTACACCGACACGGCTACTTACATCACACTAAACACATTAGACTTACTGAGTTACTGTACACCCGACACGCTACTTACATCACACTAACACATTACACTGTACTGAGTTACCCGTACACCAACACACTACTACAGCACACACTAACACATTACACTTGACTGAGTTACTGTAACTAACCGACACTGCTACTTACAGCACACTAACCACATTACACTTACTGAGTTAACAGACACCCAAAACATACTACTTACAGCCACACTAACACATTACACTTACTGAGTTACCGTACACCAACACACTACTTACATCACACTAACACATTACACTTACTGAGTTACCAGACACCAACACGCTACTTACAGCACACTAACACATTACACTTACTGAGTTACTGTACACCGACACGCTACTTACAGCACACTAACACATCACACTTACTGAGTTACTGTACACCAACACGCTACTTACAGTACACTAACGCATTACACTTACTGAGTTACTGTACACCAACACGCTACTTACAGCACACTAACGCATTACACTTACCGAGTTACCGTACACCAACACACTACTTACAGCACACTAACGCATTACACTTACTGAGTTACTGTACACCAACACACTACTTACAGCACACTAACACATTACACTTACTGAGTTACCGTACACCGACACACTACTTACAGCACACTAACGCATTACACTTACTGAGTTACTGTACACCAACATTCTTAGTTCCCACATACAAACCTATCTAATTTACTTCATGAACATGAAGTAATAAGCTCACCAGTTAAAACCGAGTCATCTTCTGGTATTGCCTTCTGGCTCCGCACGAGGATGATGTGGCTTTAAATCCCTGCGGGGTGTGAGTGGCCGGATCCATAGATTGGGAAGAGGTGCTACAGTGAAGGGAATGTCTTGTTCCATGCGTGGAAAATGGCTCCAGAGCAGATGTTAATGATTGGCTAAATGGAGGGACTGCATGTGGGCGTGGCCAAAGACCATAGTGTGAAGGAAGTAGCTGAATCTGCAGGTGTGTGGAAGCGTACGGTCATACGGGTCTACCAGCAGTGGATAAAATCCCAGCCTACAGGGAATTCTCCTCGGAACTCTGCCAGTGAACGCATCCACCAAATCTGGACCACCTGACCAGCTCTCTGGTGTAAGAGTGTCTGAACATTGATGTGGCTGCATCCTTAAGGAGGTCATGCATTTGTTTGTTTACCGCCTTTCACTTTCCCACATCAGTTCATCTTTGTTCTGAGAGTCTTAACTGGCCCAGAAGAACTTATTTGGCCTGCTTCTATGATCCAAGGTTTGCATCATAGTTACTCAACACGAAGCCCCATCGTGTACAGTACTGTACCCAGTGTTGGTATAGTGACTAACTTGAATTGAATTGAATGGAATTAAGGTTGGGACTCTAACAGGCTCAGCTCAGCATGCACCGGAACGTCTTGGTCCGTATTCGCCCCGGTTCTATGCAGCAACTGGCGTCTGTTCATGACCCCCCGAGTGTTGGAAATCGGCTTTGTAGATGCCCGGCCAAACCGTAAAGCAGAAGCCTCCATCAGCTGTTCCTGGGTTTCCGACCAGCGTAGTTTCGAGGTCTGATAAGTAAACAGGGCGAGCACCTGGTGCTCCGGCGAGGAGGAGGGAACAACATCAGCGTTATATAAGGCTAACTCTCCGTGACTGCGGTGGAAACGATACGAGCCAACCATCAAAAGCTGTTTGCGAAGTACAGGGCTGTAATACGAGCGAGCATGTGTTCTGCGTTAGCCTTGCAGTAAAGTTCCCATTTAAAGCCTGAGCAGTATCGCACGGGCGAACAGCCCTGCCAGCACTCAAGACTGAGCTGGTTCGGGAAAGAAGCCGAAGGTCCTGTCCATAAACATCAACGTAAACAGCTCAGCTAAACACGAACACCTCGGTCAGCCTCTAGACATCAAGATCCTCCATGCATGGTTTACACAGCCGCATGTGAACATGGCATGGGATGATAATAAGCACCAGCATGCTTATTACATGCTTATTAAGCAAAGTAATAGAGCTTTTTTCACAATACATGCACTTGTGTATAATACGTGATAGCCTGTTGCTAAGTGTTTGAGGTGACCATCGACATCGTCACTATTTTGATGCCGCTATTAAGCCTCACCTTTCATTAGGCATCATATTCTCAATCTTTAGTTTAAAAAGTGCATTAAAATGTTACCTTATTCGCTTATTACTGCTTTATAAACCCTTAATAAGCCTTTAGTTAATCAACAGCTATCACATTGGTAAGGCTTAACAAGAACATCATACTAGACATCTTATTTGTTGTACAAGGATTATTAACGGAACATTGTTGTAATGACCACTTTATAAACTTGTTATAAGCAGCCAGTGAATGTACTAGTTTGAGATGTAATTAACAGTTATTACTTTGGTAAGGCTTAACAAGGGCATTATAAAAATGTACAAAGACCATTGCTATTTAACTAAGTTATTAGGTATTTATAAAACTGTAATAAGCTATTAATTCATTGACTTATATTTCTTTATTATTGGCAAGGCTTAACAAGGGCATTATAAGGCGTAATAGCCAATTCATTCTAACTGCTAGTTAATATATCAGTAGTAAGAAGCCACATAATTAGCAGTTATTAATTTGGTTTGTTAATTACTAGGTTGTTAGCTCTTAGTTGACACCTAAAATGTTTACAAAAGATTGATACATAATTAACTTTATTAAACATTAATTAGTCATTAGTTAACTAACATCTATTACTTTGATCAGGCTTATTAACATTGTACAAAGGTGAAATGACCACTTGATTTTAACTGTTGATTAATAAACCTGTTATTGGCTTTTAGTAGACACCTAAAATGTTGCATTGAAATGTGTAATAACTAGTTTATTATGTATTCATTTCGGTTGAAATGGAATTTTAGGCAGCACTATACACTGTGTAATAAAAATTCGATTCATAATATACAAAAATATAAAAGGTATTTTTCATGTAATTAAACATTTTTCAATAAAGGTTTGAAGAAACAGCTTTGTAGACTGTAATTGTTGTTTAATAAAGTAGTAATAACCAACTAGTGTAATTAGTAATTGACCTAATGAGTCTTAATAGGGTTATTGTAATGGGCACTTTAAATACAGTGCAAATGATTGATGTTTAAAAATTCACTGTAGTTATTGCTTAATAACATAGTAATAAGCTACAAAATGACAATCTCTTTACTTGGCTGGATTTGATATTCATTCTGGAAACACTTAATTCACTGTAATCACAAAACAGGACTATTCACTCTAATTAGTGCTTTATTAAGTAGTAATAAGCAGTTTCTCAGCTTTTACAAAACGCTGTTGAAAAATCATCAGTTACAAATTCCATTAGTTAACAGTTATTTATTTGTTAAAGTGTTATAAAGGTGTTATAATGATTTAAAATGTTGGGCTATAGGTAATTAAGAACACACAAGCACTGTGGAAAATGCTTTATTGACACCAGCTGCTGTTTAGTAAAGTTGTTATAAGTAGCTGGTTTATTTAGCAGGTGTTACTGGGTATTGCAGTTGATACAGCTTAATAAGGGCTTTATAATGCACATCGGGCAAAAGATAAAAACATAACTCAATCTAGCAATTGTGTAATAAAGTAGTAATAAGCTACCAGGTTCACTTCAGCTATAGGCTTGTTTCGGGACATGCTTAATTAATAAAATACTAATTATCAGTCATATAATTATCAACTACTGTCGTAATAAGGTAACAAATGCATTGTAGTGAACACCTAAAAAAAGATTGATATATAATCAATCAAGACCACTTATTGCTTAAAGCATAACTTCTTAACTGAGACCTTACATTTTGTGCGAAGGACTGACTAATAATGCATAAATATGAACTATTATTATCTAAATAAACATTTCCCAGTAAAAGTGCAGTTAAAACAGGTTATCAGTTAATAAAGTAGTAGTTAATAAAGTAGTAATAACCAGCTAGTTTACTTAGCAGTTACAGCCTTGTTAAGGCTTAATAAGTTAATTTTAATGGACACCTAGAATGTTGTGCAATAGCTTATGATGCATGATAATTCACTTTATGACTTTATAGAACATTAATAACCACTAAGTTAATTATCAGTTATTAATTCCATTACTTTTTTAACAGCCATTTTGTTATAAAAGGCATTTTAATGGATAACCTAAATGTTGTGCAAATTATTAATTCATTCACAATAAACAAAATAAAAGTCTTTTTAAAATAAGCATTTAAACATTCTCCAGTTTAATAAAGTAGTAATAACAGGTAGTTAATTAGAAATGTTTAGCTTGATATGAGTTAATAGCTTGATATTTATTTATTTATTTGTTGATAACAACAACAAAAGTGTGGACAAAAGTGTAGTTCATGCATTTAAAGTTACTACTTTATAAAATAGTAATAAGCAGCCAGAGAATCTACAAGATTGATCAGGCTTAGCAAAAGCCAACTAAAATGTTAAAATTGTGAAATTTAAAAAGTGTTTTAAATTGTTTATTTACATGAATAGGCCATAATGTACTCCGTTATTGATTAATAAAGTAGTAATAAGCAGTTGTTGGCTAGTTAAGTTGTGAGAAAAGAATTTTGGAATTTTAGTACCTTTGTAGTTACTGCTTTATAAAGTAGTAATAATCAGCCAGCACATCTACAAACAATCAGTCATAGCATGAGTCAATTAAACTGTCATAAAAACGGACAAATGATGAAGTGTATTTTAAATTATTCCTTTACATGAATAGGCTTAATCCATGTTATTACCACTTAATAAAGCAGTAACGAGCACATATTTGTAAGCTTGGTAAGTGGGTTAGTTTTTGGACTGGTCAAGCAGAATAATAAAGACATGCTGTCAGATAATAATGACTTATAATGCACCAAAAACTTTGGAAAGATAGAAGCTATTTCGTTTTGTAATTACTGTTTAATAAAGCTGTAATAAGCAGCCATTGCATTTACCAGATTGATCAGGCTTAGGAAAAGCTAATTAAACTGTTCTGCAAATAATTTATTGATACATATAAAACACTAAAGAGAGCATTTTAAATGTTTTTATAACAAACCGCCCTAATGCACCCTAATTACTACTTAATACAGTAGTTATAAGCACTCAGTAGTGAGCTTTATAAATTGGTTATAAGACTCGTCAAGCTTACTAAAAAACACCTGTTCCCAGAAAATAATGACGCATTATACACAAAAATATCTTGGGAATATAGAAACTTAGTTCATTAGTAGTTACTGCTTTATAAAGTAGTAATAAGCAGCCATTAATTTTTTCAAGCTTGATCAGGCTTAGCAAGAGCCACTTAAACTGCTGTGCAAATATTTAGTTATACATACGATATACACAAAAAGTTTTTGGAATTGGTTTACTAGGTGAATAGGTTTAATGCATGGTAATAACTGCTTAATACAGTAGTAATAAGCACTGATTAGTGAACCTGTGAAGTGGGTTAGTTAATAGACTGATCAAGCTTAATAATAATCACCTGCTGTCTGAAAATAATGACTTCTATTACACAAAAAAGTTTAAATTTTAGTAGCTTAGTTCATGTGTAGTTACTGTGTAATAACATAGTAATAAGCAGCTAGTGGCGCAACAGCTACCAGCTCAAGCTCAGCAAAAGCAGTTAAGTATAATGAGAAGAGCAGTGTTACCCAACACAATCAGCCGAGCGGCCCAGTGTTTTTGTGTGTGTGGTCAGTGTAATTGTGAAGGACTCTATCTCCGAAGGCCGCACACACGAGGACTGGATTCTCCCTGAAGCCCGTGCGCCCGCACACGCGTGAACAGGCTCATTAAACCCCCGCGGCGGCTTCCTCTCTGCGGCGCAATTAGCAGCCATTCTGCATAAACCCGAGAGCGCCCGGGCCGCAAATTAGGAGAGAGGGAGCGGGCGCCCGTGCCCGTGGGTGCGAGTGCCAGGCCGAACAGGAGGCGGAACAGCCGTTCCTGTTGTTTGTACGGCGTTCCGCGCCCCCGGAGGGAGCCTGCGGTAAGTATGTTGTTTGTGGCTTGTGTGGCTGGAATCGACTCACCCCCTGCTCTCCCCCTCTCCGGCTTCCTCTCGCATGACACTGGTAAATAAGTCATCCTCTGGCTCCTCTAATTGGCAAGTGGAACCTGCTGAAAGGCCTGGCCTGCAGGGTATCGTCAAACCGGCCAAGCTGCGGACGAACCTGGGAAGAGTGGGGGCCCCGCGTTTCATCAAATAACCACAGACACGGACAAGGATTTACGGCCCCGCGGTGACGTCCGCGCAACTAAACCACCGGCAGGAGAGCCCCCGCTCCCTTGACCACACAACGAAATCGCGATGGGTTCCAGACGTCGCTCGGACGCTCCTGACAGCTGGGTCCAGTGGAGCCGAGGTCCGGTTCCAAATCGAAGAAATAGGGCCTTCCTTCACTTCCCCTAGCCTCCTCCACATGGGAAAATCCATCCTAGATGGGTGAACGGCTGTCAGGCTAGGAGCAGAGCTACTTCCAACCCCAGAAAGAATGGCCTTCGGGGGGTACTCTCCTGAGCCGAGCGCTGACCCAAGCCTAGAGTTATCTTTGTCACAACACTTAATCTTTTATTTATTTATTTATTTATTTATTGTTGAGTCATGTCATGGGAAACTGAATTCCGCTGTTTGAGCTGAGATTCCGAAGATTGGTGTTTCAATCGGAGTTCAACAGGTCTTCTGGACATATGGATGCTTTACACACCTGCTCAGCATATAAACCTTATACGCATATAGGGGTGGAGGTGGAGGGACAACAGTCCTTCTGGCCATGTGACTACAGACCGTTCATCTCGGTGCTGACCACGGTGCCTCCACACACGGGTTCGTTGGGCGTCTCCACCAAGACTAAAGCGGGACTCGTCACTGAAGATGACCCGCTGCCATTCTGAGTCACTCCATGACAGTCTGGAACGACACCACTGCAGTCTTTGGTGACGGTGACGTGGTGTTAAGGACAGTCGTGGTGACGGTCTGTGTGCATGTAGTCCTGCGTGGTGCAGCCGTCTGCCGATGGTGCTGCACTAACAGGAGGACTCATGGAGGACACCACTGCTCGCTGGAGGTCTGTAATAGTGGCTGTTGGGTCAGTCGGGTACAGGGATAAGACCCGTCCTTGGGTACACCACATGTGCTGCAGAGTGTGAAACCTGAATCGTTAGCATGTCTCACCATGTCACACCTACACACCAAGTTTCAGTCATGTGGGAACCAGGGTTCTCCATATCTAGAACACATATAGACACTGTATTGACTATCTAACCCACCAGTGAATCTACACGTGTCTTCTGAGTGTGTATGGAATGCTGATGATGAAAATCTGGAAAACCTGGAAATACTAAGTTCCTTTGGGGGACTATTTGGCCTCACAGCGCCCTGCAGCATGTATCCCTCCACCATGAATGGAGTTTAAGGCTGAGATCTTCTCCACACTATCATAAACAGCGTCTCAGACATCAGGCAGCGTATTCAGAACCACCTCCTGTAGGAACTTCCTGTGAGGGAGCTTTTAGAGGGGACGTCTGGATCCTAACAAGTTTACTCTGCAAGGAAGCCTGTAGGAATGTCTCGAGAACTTTGGAGTTGGAGTTGATCGACCATGTGAAATACTTAAACACCAACAAGCTGGCACACACAACACGTGGGCTGTGCGGAAGTTCTGGCACGTTTTGTTCTTTTGGTCCAATTTGCTAAACTTGTGCTGGATTTCAGTCTGTTCCCCGTATAGGGAACCCAACAAATCGGACCAGGAGCGCTCAGACGACGAGGCGCTGAACGGGCTTTCTGATCACAGGCCTCCATCAGAATCCACCACTCGCACAAACAAACCAACGTTAGCGGCTGGAGCGAGGCTCCCATTCTTCTTATGATAATCTCTCCTGGACTCGTCTCCAGACGTGTGGGCTGAGAGCACATGTACGGTTCTCAGGAGATCCTCCACTCATCACTGTCTTGCTGGAAAAAATGGAGTTACTGAGAGAGGAACTGTCAGGTGGCGACAGAGCCCTGGAACCGACTCGCGTTCGCAGAGTTGTGGGTATTCGTCGCTGTGGATGTGGGCGGAAAGTGCAAAACTTAACACCGTAGTTCCTGGTCCGCTGTACAAGACACTGGCACCAGAGGATCATGGTTTTCCGAATGGCTTGGAAAGACGTCTGGTTCCATTCACTTACACTAAAACTGAAGTAGGTGTTTCCCTCTCCTGTAAAGTTACCACCGTGGTCATACCTAACAGAGAGTAAAGCCTCCACCAGCACCAACACCAGCTGCGACTGGATTGGGCATGGACTGGACGAGGTTCTGGATGTAGCCACATCAGTGTTCAGACCCTCCTACACCAAAGAACTGGTCAGGTTGTCCAGATTTAGAGGATGTCTTCCCTGGCACAGTTCCGAGGAGAATTCCCTGTAGGCTGGGATTGTATCCACTGCTGGTAGACCCGTATGACCGTACGCTTCCACACACCTGCAGATTCAGCTACTTCCTCACACTATGGTCTTTGGCCACGCCCACATGCAGTCCCTCCTTTTAGCCAATCATTAACATCTGCTCTGGAGCCATTTTCCACACATGGAACGAGACATTCCCTGCACTGTAGCACCTCTTCCCAATCTATGGATCCCATCACTCACACCCCACAGGGATTTTTAGCCCCATCTTCTTCGTTCAGCGCCATCTGCAGGAGCCTGGAGGTACTACAACGTTAAACACTCAAGGGGACACACACGGTGCAGTGCAGCCCTGGTTACCAGTGAGCCCAGTGGGTCACCCGCCGAATCCTGATTGGTACAATGGACAATGGTGTTGGTTCTGCTGTGTCAGTGTGGTCCAAAGTGCCTTCCTGAAAGTCCGGTAAAACAAGCTGGTCGATCGGCCTTCAGAAGCGAGACGGGAGCAGGCTGGTTTCAGAGTGGCACTGGTGTAGCTTTCTGTGTGTGAGGTCATGCTGGGGTTGCCGGTAGGCGGGTAATAAGGACTGTGTTGCGTGATGATGTCACCTCGTCACAGAGAAGTGGGGTAGAAGTGGTTTCTGTGGGAGAGAGCTTCTCTGGGAACTTTCACCTCTGGAATCGTTGGGTACGTAGAAGTACTCACTGGTTATGTGGAACAGCTTGAGATTTTCCCGGAGAAATTCCGAGAGCGCCGTAGGAAACCGCCGGGCACACAATACCATTCTATATCATTTTACGATCCGACGCTAAGAGGAAAAACGCAACTTGATTTTTTGGGATTTCATTTTTCCAGGTTGGACTACGTTCAGCTCCGCGCTCAACGAACTGTGTTCAGTTCAAAAGTACAACTCATCTTGTTGTGTGAGTAAATCAGAAACGCAAAGCCAGCGGAGCAATGCATTTCACCTTGGCAATAACAGCAGGCTTTCTGAATTATAAATGTTGCTATTGGTCACATCTGTTACCATCTGTACTGAGCTAAATCAAAGATTTTGTCATGCAGGAAAACCACACTGGCTGTGCGCAAATACGGTCCCGAAAAAATTAACATGTTTTAGTGACTTACATTCGAACCTCTTATTACACACCCACCCACACAAACACACCGAGGCTGAGCGGAGAGCGCCGCACACCCTGGAGAGGATCGGCACGCCTGGCAACATTGGGCCACGATTTAGAACAAAAGAAATAGGAAAAAGAAATGTCTGGATCGACAGACAACATGGGAGCAATCTGAGCCATCATTAATTAATTAATATTAATTATATTTTATTAGTATTTACAGCACTTTCACACCGTATATCACAGTCATCCTGGCATCGAAAGTTTTGGTCATTTTTCAGTTTTTGGCATAATTTGAAAGCACCTGTGGCCCTTTATATTGTATTCGAAATTTACATGTATCGAATAAAAGAAATGTCGAAAAATGGCTTGCATAGACGTTCGGTTCCATTGACTTACATTGAAAGTGAAGTACGTCTTTTCCTTCTCCTGTAAAGTTAGCATCTTGGATAGATACAAGGTTTGGTTCCAATGCGTTTGGATATCTGCATTTAATAAACAAGAAAAATAAGCTCAGCATTCATCAAGGGCTGTGTTGTGTAATAGTTTTACAATCTATTACATTTAAAAGCCAAAGAAAAGTTTCAGGCCTTTATGCGAAATTTTAAAAAATTATGCAAGAAGACAATGTTTAAGAATGTATTCTTGAACCAGAGCGGTTTTCCATTGTTTATAAACTTAACATATATATGCGTGACATTGAATTATTTATTTCAAATGTAAATTCTGACTCATCATGCTCATTTTACCCATAGGGACAAAAGCTTTCAAAAACATTTTGGCTTTAAACTAAAAGACACAAAATAAAAAACATGCCGTGAATTTGGTTCTGCAATGATAGATGTCAAAATTATATGTAAAATTATATATATACACATTTTATATGTTTCTGCAACATGACCACAAAATATTTTTTTTTAATATTGTACAAATTAAATATGAACATGAAAAATATAATGTGCTATAATTTTCTGTTTTGGGCATTTAGAAAAAAAATATTTTGCAAATCAAATTAAAGAGACTTAAATTTGAAGCTATTTTGGTTCATTCATCATGAACTTTTCACACAGCTTAACAGAAGGCTTTGACATATTCAAATGATGTAGAAAAAAAACAAAAAAATAAAAAGATGGTGAATGTGTTTCCTGTAATTTAAAGAAAAGAATTATATTAAAATCTAGACTTTAAAATGTAGATCTTAAATACTGATCCTCTGAGAAATGTAGTAAAATGATATGTAGTAATGAAAATAGTAATTAACAACAAAATTTGTTTGTTGTTGCCATGTCCAAAACCCAACAATAAACTCACTACACCAATAAATCCTTGTTTTATAAGGTTACATTATTTTACTGATTATCATTTAGCTTTTCAGTTTTTACATGGACATTTTCAACATTTATTAACATTATTTTACGCTTGTTCTAATAAATAGCAAATAGCTTAACCTCGTTTTTGTATTTTAAGCAAACCATGCAAGGAACTATTTATGCATTTCAGTTTTTCCTACCTAAACAAACAATTTGAAGACAAAAGTAAAGTAAAGCAGTAATTTACATAGTATAGCATAAATGTAAAAACATAAGTTAATTTTTTTTTTAAATAAATTCCAACAAAACTGATTTTGTTGTTGCAAAAACTGCAACAATTTAACAATCTTTTCCCTTCTTCTTCTTTTCTATAAATGGTTCAACTGTAATAACTGCAGTTTCCCTCTACGATTAACAAAGCATTTCCGATTCTGATTAAGCCACAAATTTTGGTTCTGTTATTATCGTCATGTTCAAAGAGCCTAAAAATAATGTCAGATGCGTAGTTTTTTAAAGTCGAAACTACAAATATTTTGATCACAATGTTTAACATTTTTGGATGCTAATATTTTAGTGACTTCAGGGATTTCCTGGTTTGAGCATCTTCCCACATGTTCACTTGAAATGTCAGTCTCACCTAGTGAAAAATTCAGAAAAAAGGTTACACTATAGTTTAGAGTTAGAATTATAAATACTGATTACGACTGAGAATCAGAAATCTGAATGAAATCAAAATGAGATTTTACCTGTTTACTTTTAGTTACCATGTAAATTTCAGTGCAGAATTGCATTATGTAACTTGACTAAACATTTCTGTAATCTACTAAAGATATTTATGAATGCTATTTTACAGATCGCGCTGTACTGTGGTATACTATGGTTTATAAGATAAGATAATCCTTTATTGACCCCACAGTGGGGAAATTTACAATGCCACAGCAGCACAGAGGAAAGAACAGAAGTGTCAGGAAACATACAAATAATAAATAAGATCTATATATACAAAAATTACAGAAAGTATAAATAGTAGAAATAGAAATAGATCCCTGAGTTTTATTGCACATAGTAGAAATAGAAATAGACTACTGAGTTTTATTGTACATTGCAGAAATAGAAATGGAACATTGAGTTTTTATTGCACATAGTCGAAATGGACTATTGTAGAAATAGTGGTATACTGTGGAATAAAAGAGATAAAACAAACGTCTCAAAATTAATTACAGTTAAACTAAACATGAAGTTTTGCTGCTTTTTATTCTCTAGAATAAAAACTGGAAAATATTAATATTAAAAAATTACATTTTTCCATTATTATCCCTAATTATTGAAAGTAAGGTTAGAAAAGTGCTTGAATGTGGAATAATTACCAAATACCAAACCCATAATGATTATGATGCTTACAAAAACAAACTTCAAATATAAACTGTGGCCATTAGCAGGACAAAATCTTTTCAAATATATTTTGGTTTAAACTAAAACAGAAAAAAAGAACAGACTGTGAAATTGGTCCTGTAATAAGAGATATCATTTATTTCTTTCAAAAAAAAAAAACCATCTGAGTCCCCATTGAATAGTTTAGATTACTTCAGATTCATTCTTTTTTATTTCGACTGGAATGTGTTGACAATCATGTTCCATAAAAATAAACAAATGAACCCAGCTGTGCAGTTCATAGAGGTCCTTCAGAAACAAACTGACCTGCGGCAGCTTCGATTCTTACCTTCCAGAGCTGCAGTTATTACAGGTATATGATCATTCTGAGCCAAGCAGTCCCATCAGAGCATAATCATTTTTCCTGGTTCAGCTTTTAAGGATAAATTGGATTGATATTCCATAATTTAAAAAAAGGCCGTAGACAGAAATGAGGTAGGAGAGGTAAATATGTGGCTGTAATTCTGGGAACGTATCTCTGTTTGCTCCGGTTGCCAGGCTAATGCTCATGTCTCATTTCCTGCCCCTCAGCCAACAAGCAGCCAAAGCTGGACAACATGCAAACCATAAACGTGAGTTACCAGTCCTCCCCTGAAGTCTGGGTTTCTCTTTCTGTAGGTTTGGGTTCTTCAGGACTTCTCCAGTAAAAGCAGCAATGGCTGCATTAGGGACTCATATGATGCCTGGTGGAACTGTTCCCAGGGCTCTTTGGTTCTTTAAAGAACAGAACGGCATAGGGGAACAACGTCTGTCCTGAAAACGGTCTAATGGATGGTTCCTCAGAGGTCCCTTATCATAAATGAGGTTCATAAGTGTGTAGAACCTTTTATAAAGTCTATAAAGTCCTCATAGAATGTTGAGGTTCTAGGAAGGACCTTAAACTAAAGAACTGCTTTTACACACATCCCATTTTTTAAAACACGGTTCCTTAGGGAACCAAAAGTGGGGGCGTTGCTCAAGGAACCTCAATACTTTTGTGACAACTCAAGGTACAATTTGAGAGCAGAAAAGGTTCTATGCTTGGTTAAGTGGTTCTTCTTTTGGCTAGAAACTGCATGTAGAGCAGCTGGACTGTAACCCAATGTTAATGTAGGTTCTAAGAAGGAAGAAACTTTAAATGAACAAAGAACCTTTTTCACACTCATCTTCTTTTAAACACAGTTCTTTAGAGAACCAAAAGTGGGGGCGTTGCTCAAGGAACCCCAATTCTTCTGTGATAACTCAAGGAACAATTTGAGTGCAGAAAAGGTTCTATGCTTGGTTAAGTGGTTCTTCTTTTGGCTGGAAACTGCATGTAGAGCAGCTGGACTGTAATCCAATGTTAATGTTAATTCTGTTAAGGTTCTAGGAAGGAAATTTAAATGGGCAAAGAACCTTTTTTACACTCATCTCTTTTTTACACACAGTCCTTTAGAGAACCAAAAGTGGGGGCGTTGCTCAAGGAATTTTTTGTGATAACTCAAGCAACAATTTGAGTGCAGAAAAGGTTCTAGGCTTGGTTAAATGGTTCTTTAGGTTGAAACACCAGATTTAGAGCACCTCCACTGTAATCCAGTGTTAATGTTAATTGTGTTAAGGTTCTACGGAGAATCCCTAAATTGGCAAAGACCTTTTATCACACTCCTATCTTTTTCAAACACAGTTCTTTTGGGAACCCAAAGTGGGGTCGTTGCTTAGAGAACCCCCTTTTTTCTGTGACAACTCCAGGAACAATTTGAGTGCAGAAAACGTTCTATGCACGTTCTATGGTTCCTCTTTAGGCTGGAAAACTGGTTGTAGAGCACCTCCATGGCAATGTGACGTTTATTCTGGTAAGGTTCTAGGTGAGATCTTTAAAAAACGTAGAGAACCTGCATCAAGCTCTATGGTGTCCTATGGAAATGCTCAAGGAAGTGTGAAGAACCGTCACAACCCCAAAAACCCATGTGCATAAATAGTTCCAGGTTTGATGGAGCGGTTCTTCTCTAGGAGGGGAAACTGGTTGTAAAGCACGTCCGTTATGACCCAACCCGGCTCGCCACACGTAGAAGTAGAGCACAATTCTAGACTGCCTGGGGAGTGGGGGATCCCCGGGGGGGCGATTTGAGAAGCACCGCTCCGCAGAACCATTTTAAACAATGCCCCAAAAACAGTCCCGCCACTGATACGGGAGTACGACTGGAGTAAACCCATTTTGTTTGGGTTCCATTTAGACATTTTTCACATCGACCAATTAGCAGGGCGCTAACCGCGCGGCTAAATCAAGGCACACTGACCTCAGAGAGCGTCCATGGTTATGTAACCTGAAACAGACTCACACTACAGGACACATCCAAACAGGTTTCTACAGAGAGAGAGAGAGAGAGGCAGAGAGAGCGAGGCAGAGAGAGAGAGAGAGAGAGAGAGAGAAGAGAGAGAGAGCGCGAAGAGAGAGCGAGGCAGAGAGAGAGAGAGAGAGCGCGAGGCAGAGAGAGCAAGGCAGAGAGAGAGAGAAGAGAGAGCGAGGCAGAAAGAGAGAGAGAGAGAGCGAGGCAGAGAGAGAGAGAGAGAGAGAGAGAGAGAGAGAGAGACACACACAGAGACAGAGAGACAGAGAGAGAGAGAGAGAGAGAGCGAGGCAGAGAGGGAGAGAGAGGGAGAGAGAGAAAGAGAAGAGAGAGAAAGCGAAGAGAGAGCGAGGCAGAGAGAGAAAGGCAGAGAGAGAGAGAGAGAGGGAGGGAAAGAGACAGAGAGAGAGAGAGAGGAGAGCAAGAAGAGAGAGCGAGGCAGAGAGAACGAGGCAGAGAGAGCGAGGCAGAAAGAGAGAGAGGCAGAGAGAGCGAGGCAGAAAGAGAGAGAGAGAGGCAGAGAGACAGAGAGACAGAGAGAGAGGGGAGAGAGAGAGAGAGAGAGAAGAGAGCGAGGCAGAGAGAGCAAGGCAGAGAGAGAGAGAAGAGAGAGGGAGGAAAGAGAGAGAGCGAAGAGAGAGCGAGGCAGAGAGAGAGAGAGAGCGCGAAGAGAGAGCGAGGCAGAGAGAGAGAGGCAGAGGGACAGAGAGACAGAGAGAGAGGAGAGAGAGAGAGAGAGGAGAGCGAGGCAGAGAGAGAGAGAAGAGAGAGGGAGGAAAGAGAGAGAGCGAAGAGAGAGCGAGGCAGAGAGAGAGAGAGAGCACGAAGAGAGAGCGAGGCAGAGAGAGAGAGAGAGAGAGAGAGAGAGAGAGAGAGAGAGCGCGAGGCAGAGAGAGAGAGAGAGAGAGAGAAGAGAGAAAGAGAAGAGAGAGCGAAGAGAGCGAGCGAGAGAGAGAGAGAGAGAGAGAGAAAGAGAAGAGAGAGAAAGAGAAGAGAGTGCAAAGTGAGAGCGAAGAGAGAGCGAGAGAGCGAGAGAGAGAGAAAGAGAAGAGAGAGAGAGAGAGAGAGAGAGAAGAGAGAAGAGAGAGAGAGAGAGAGAGAAAGAGAGAGGGAGGGAGAGGAAAGAGAGAGCGAGGCAGAGTGGGGGAAAGAGACAGAGAGAGAGAGAGAGAGAGAGAGAGAGAGGCAGAGAGAGAGAGAGACAGAGAGAGAGAGAGAGAGAGAGAGAGGAGAGAGAGGAGAGAGAGAGAGAGAGAGAGAGAGAGAGAAGAGAGAGGAGAGAGAGAGAGAGAGAGAGAGAGAGAGAGAGAGAGAGAGAGGCAGATAAACACTGACTTTTCAAATCAGTGCCTTGACGTATGAATAGACAAGGGTGTCTCTGTCAACTGGGCTTTTCCCCCCCCCTTGCTTTCTGCTCCGAGGCAGTGAGAGAAAGGGAATGCGGTAGAGGGAGGGAAGCAGGGAGGAGGAGGAGGGAGGGAGAGAACGAGAGAGGGGGGAAAAAAAAGAGGAGTTTCCACAAGCATAAATGCCAAGGCTGAAACGTTTGAGCTGTTTCTTCTTTCTCTTCTTTTTTTCGCGCCTCAAGGTTACGAACAGGCAGGGCAGCGGAGGGAGGCTGCGCGTGAGCTTCCCATGTAAGGCTCTGAATTGGGATGGAAAGATCTTTAATTTGATTAATCATCGGAGAACCAGCGCGCGCCAAAGCGCCGAGAGAGCTGGGAGGGGGCGCCGCAGGCCGACCCCATCTCCGATTAGGTCATCCGACCTCGTTAGGTTTACGGTAGACACTTGCGGCCTAACGAGGAGGCCGGCGAGCGAGCGAGGCAGCGAGAGAGTGGGGGAGGAAAGATACTCCACCTGCCTTTTATTGGGCTGATTTTGTACGGTTTAGTCATTTTGCAACTATGCGACACTGTTGCCAAGCCGACAAACGAACACCAACATCTGTCATCAAGACGCGGCGAAGCTTGAGCGGGAGCGCGTCCGACGAAGCTGATAAATTAATGATGAATGTGCAAAAACACGGCAGCTGAAACACTTCGTGTTCGTCTCTTCAAGGCGCCACACTAGGCAACCAGGTGCTGCATCCCATCGCATCTGCTTGGGTCTCTTAGCTCTTATTATTTGGCAAAGGAACAAAGAAGCCTAATTACCACCAACGCAGGCCTCGGTGCCCTCCGGTCAGGTCCCTGCGGCACTCCCGGTTTGACGCTAAGCCGGACGGCCGAGTCAGGCCGGGCCTCGGACAGCGGTTGTTAGCAGGGCTTTAGCACCGGTGACTCATGTCACTAACTATGCACAGCTGGTAGCTTATAATAGATCATGCTTGCCTGTCAAGTACGAAGCATGCACTAGAAACGCCAGCTCGCGGAGACTGGGAGGAGTCCGGCAGCTATCGGCATTTCCTGGAGAGGCCACATCACGTCAACCGCTACCTGTGGGTGCTCACCTGGCCTATTCATGACTCACGGAATACGGGACCTTTCCAGCTAGGTTGCGATCCTTCCAGAAATCCCAAACAAGGCATTCCAGATGTTCCCAGGAAGGCAATATTCCAGTCAGTGGAACATGTCCAATGTGTGGCTGTGCCAACTGGACCACAGCGGTTTCATGGGATCTTTTGATCACCCAATTCCAGGGACTCCTCGGGTTCTTTAACTGGTTCTCCGAAGCCTCTGCAGACTCCTCAAGCTGGAACATCTCCAAACCTCAGGCTACCAACTGCAGACAATCCGGCGGAGTCGGAAAGAAACGTTGCGGTCCCTACGAGTCCGAGACCAGAACCTCAGGTATGTGCACGTACGAGAACCTTCTATCACCGTCCTTGATGATCGGACCTCTCTGAACCAAGAGATCCAGCCCTCCCTCCTCCAGGTAGTGGTGGGATGATTTTGTAGATTCAGCGGTGGAAGGACAACTTGACAAGGAGACCGTTAAAGACTTGAAACATCTGTCCCAGTTGTGAGAATTTCAAGCAAGAGGTCCTGGTCCTCATTTCCGATGGTTCCGAGAAATGTAGGGCTATGACGTCACCACTGGTTCAGCTGGAAACACCTGGATAATGATGTGGCTGGACAAAGCACCAACGCCTGAGATACTGCACTGGCAAGTTAAGTCCTCCAGCCCCAGGAAGAGACCATCAGGGCTTTCCCTCATCCCCCAGAACAAAAACTGGCAGAGGGCCTCCTGGGTTGCTCATCACCTCCTTCCTGTAGTGTCCTCCCTTTGAGACAGCTCGAATATGTGCAGTAGAACCCTGAGGCTTTCCAGCAGCTGATGTCAGAGCCAGTCTTCAGCAACCTAGACTTCAGTAAGCCCCTCATCCTCCAGATGGAGGCTTTGGAGACAGAATTCCCAGATTCGCTCCCTCAGGAGACCTGCCTCGAAGAACATTCAGTAATATCAGTCATAAACGTCCTCTTGAATCCGGGCCCTCAGGGCAGGTCCCCGACGGTCCCTGGGTTTGACACCAAGAAGACTAAAGAGGCTGTGAGGCCTAGGCTTACTCCACCAGCACACCAACGGCCACCTCGTTCCCAGGCTTGTCAGTGGTGGGATATAGGCGGCACCTCGTGCGGGATTCCTACAAGTCAAAAACAATGTGTTATCATTAAGAGATTCCGAGGTGCTTCCTAGTTGAACCTCTCACGCTGACTCGGCTCACAGCCAGGCTGGACAAAAGCGCTGGCGGAAACCTTATCCAGCTACCTGTTGCTTGTCCGTAGTTCAAACCGCTGGCCCGAATCTGCTTGACGTTTCAAGGCACCTGCTGGAAATGCTAGACGCATCAAAGCACCCTTTGTTCCCTCAGCCACTGGCTTCCTGAGCTCCGGTAAACGTGAGGAGGATCACAGGAATGGGGACTACCAGGGATGTACTGAAGCTGGCCCTGCCAAGTTGTCGCTACTGGTGTAGGCCGTCACGGCTATGGTTGAACAGAACTTCTATACTGACTGCCTAAAGCTATACATAGCTAGCTATAAGACCCGCCCTGCAATTTCATATACACTCATCATCAGAGGAGCAGCTGCACCCAGGAGGAGGTGCGGGAGTGTGGGTGTGTGGGGAAGGAGGATAAAGGTGACCAGGATCAATAACTGGTGATGAATTTAGACTGATATGATCAATATTTATTGAGCTACACATACAGAAGTCTGTCTCTCAGTATGGCGTCGGGCCGCCGTGTTCGCTAACCCAACACGCCAGACGTCTCGGTATGGAGCTGTAGAGGTTCCTAATGGAGTCCTGTGATAATCCATCCCATGCAGCTTGAACATCCTCACACAGTTCCTGCAGATGGTGCGGTAGGGGTGGAGGTGGAGTGACTCCAGGCCTTCTGGATGTTTGACTACAAACCGTTCATCTTGGTGCTGACCACGGTGCCTCCACACACGGGTTCGTTGGGCGTCTCCACCAAGACTAAAGCGGGACTCGTCACTGAAGATGACCCGCTGCCATTCTGAGTCACTCCATGACAGTCTGGTACGACACCACTGCAGTCTTTGGTGACGGTGACGTAGTCCTGCGTGGTGCAGCCGTCTGGGTGGTGCTGCACTAACACAATATGGAGTTTTTAAATGATCATTCTGAAGTTCAGAATAATTCAGCTACTTTGGAGAGGTTCGGACTTCGACCCGGCCACTACAGAACCTTCATGGTGAACCAGACCATCACACTACCACCGCCATGCTTCACTGTTGGTGTGATGTTCTTATTTTGGAATGCCGCCTTCCATAGAATGTTATCCCAAAATTCCTTGAGGTCCTCTAGATGGGAGCATTTGACCTAGCATCTTTCTTCCTGTGGAATCGAGGCAGGTGAGCCATGCAGGTCTTTAGAAGTTCCTCTGGGTTCCTTCCTAGACGGGTTGTCAGTGGTGTCTTCCTGACATTTCGGTAGGCCAGCCACTCCTGGGAAGGTTCTCCACATATCCAGGTTTTCTCCATCTAGAGCTATGGCTTCGTAGCCCGTTCCAGACGGCAGGGCTCAGTGACTTGGTTCTGAATCTGTATGCCAATCTCGTTAGAACGCTGCATCACGTGCTGCTGTTGGAGATCCTCTAGCCGCTTCCCAGAGCCAGACAGGTTCTATGTAAGTGGTGTTTGGGTTCTGCAGGTCTGGCAGCAATCACGTCTGGGTGTGGTGGTGAGATGGAACCCGGAAGTCTATTGAATTTGGATAGGTGGTGGATTTAGTAGTCAGGGAGACGCCTTAGCCTCGTAGCTCTCGGGGTCAAACCACAGGCCTCGTGTCTTGGTGGACCTCCACCTTTGGAGGAAGCCGTGTTTCCTTTTAGCTATTTTTCTTTGACAACCGCCACGGTAACTACCCAGCATCCCAACAGCGTGCGGAGCTGAAGCCGGCTGTGAGACGCGAGCGAAGAAGATTTGGAAAGGCGCTTTCAGGAGTAAAGCTCTCTGAAGTTCCTCCTGTTCTAACGCTGACACGCTCCCAGAAATTACTGCGGAGAATGAAGCTCTTAGCAGACTCATTACAGTCACTCACACTATTTATGAGCTCTGACTTCAATTAATCAGCCACGAGCGGCGCATTTCATAACGCCGGAGCATAAATTTCCTGACCTCGCAACCGTTCGATTGTGTTTCCGTGGGACGCGACTGAAGGCGCCGTGAAATTGCGACTTTAAGCACATGCTGGTTGGACGTGATTTGATTGAGGGGGTCTGGAAGTTACAGCATTGGGTGCATTTCAATTCGGCCAAAACGTCGATGCAAACTTTGCGCGCATATGAATGTACATATTAATGTCAAAGCATAAACGCCTCAAAGCTCAGGGTCATATGATCGGCAGCAGACTGCTCTCTCAGAAGACACGGCCTTTCACCAAGTCTGAATTCATCCACTCGGGGGAGGAGACCAGGCGAAGGCGTCCTGTGGCCAGCGTCCTGCCAATGGGCTGGTGTCCATGGGACCCAGCCCACAGGTCGCTGCCTTCAGGACGCCTTTGGGCAACCAGTGGGCAGTGTCCCATGGGTAGCGTCGTGTGGGCACTGACCCTTGGCCAGCGTTCAGTGGGCAGTGACCTGTGGCCAGCTTCCCGTGGACAGCATCCTGTAAGCAGTGACCCATTGGCATCATCCTGTGGGCAATGACACATGCACAGCATCCCTTGGACAGCGCCCCATTGGCAGTGTCCCATGAGTAGCGACCCAAGGGCAGTGTCCCATGGACAAAGTCCTGTGGGCAGTGACCTGTGGGCAGGATCCCATGGACACCAGCCCATTGGCAGGATGCTGGCCACAGGACAACCAGTGGGCAGTGTCCCATGGGTAGCGTCCCATGGGTAGCGCCATGTAGGCACTGACCCTTGGCCAGCATCCTGTAAGCAGTGACCCATTGGCATCATCTAGTGGGCAATGACACATGCACAGCATCCCTTGGACAGCGCCCCATTGGCAGTGTCCCATGAGTAGCGACCCAAGGGCAGTGTCCTGTGGGCAGTGACCTGTGGGCAGGATCCCATGGACACCAGCCCATTGGCAGGATGCTGGCCACAGGACAACCAGTGGGCAGTGTCCCATGGGTAGCGTCCCATGGGTAGCGCCATGTAGGCACTGACCCTTGGCCAGCGTCCAGTGGGCAGTGACCTGTGGCCAGCAGTGACCTGATCCTGTAAGCAGTGACCCATTGGCATCATCTAGTGGGCAATGACACATGCACAGCATCCCTTGGACAGCGCCCCATTGGCAGTGTCCCATGAGTAGCGACCCATGGGCAGTAGCTGGATGGACTGAAAGTTGTAATGAAGGACCACACATATGTGGGCAGTCATGGTATCTGGGTCTACCAGCGTATGTGGATACGGGTCTACCAGCGTCCCAGGATCTCCCAGTCTACAGGGAATTCCCCTCGGAATTGTGCCAGGGAAGGCCTCCACCACATCTGGACCAACTGACCAATTCTCTGGTGTAGGAGTGTCTGAACACTGATGTGGCTACATCCAGAACCTCGTCCAGTCCAAGTCCAATCCAGTCCCAGCTGTTACTGCTGCTGGTGCAGGTAGTACCCACTGTTGGGGACGACTCGGCAGGAGAAGGAATCGCTGTGAAGTGAGCACTATACCAACCAGAGCGTCAGATTACAAGGAGGCTCGTCTGGTTGCTGTGGGGATGGTAGAGGACGGCTTTCCTGGGGGCTTTGGGGAAGGCGGCAGGTGCTGGACGGATGCTCACGGCCGTGTCAGCCCATGTCATGGCAGTGCTGAGTTAGGATGGAGAAGAAGTGGCCTTGGAACGGGACAGATAAGGAATGAGTTATAAAAAGAGCAGGGGCTAAGTCAGGAAGGTAGTGGCGCTTGTTTACGGAGGCCGAGTCCGTCTCCGTCCGCCTGGAAGAACCTCAGGGTCATTCGCTCTCTGTGCAGACAGGAGTGTGAACTAGACGTCGGGAGTTCCCCCTCCTCCCTCTCCCTCGTTTTCCACGTCTCCCTCTCACTCAGGAAAAGTAGCTCGGTGGAAGAGGAGGGAAAACAAAGCCTTTCGGTTCTGGCTGTGAGCATCGTCCCCTGAATGATGCTAAGCAGGTTGCTAGCCTCATGACTAGCAAGTTGAAAGCCAGTGAATGGTGTCTTTGTGACTTTGTGTTGGGTAGGTGCTGCAATATCCATGACAATGATGGCCTTTTAGCGTTGGGGTCTTAAAGCAACAGTGGAACACAACTTTAACTAGCTGTCCTAGCGGTTTGCCCACACCGTCAAGATCAGGCCATGTAGAAATATCGATTTCTAAAACGTCTCGCTTCCAGACATCGTAGACATAACTCCCACCACCAAAACCTACACACAGTAATGCAGGCTTGCACCCAGACGGAGTCGACCTACAGGACGAATTTGGTGGACAGGTTTCCCATCATGAGACATGCTAATGATTACCCGCACATGTGAGGTAACCAAGGACGGGTCTTATCTCTGTACCTGACTGACCCAACACCACCATTACAGACCTCCAGCGAGCAGTGGTGTCCTCCATGAGTCCTCCTGTTACTGCAGCACCATCAGCAGACGGCTGCACCACGCAGGACTACATGCACACAGACCGTTACCACGACTGTCCTTAACACCACGTCACCGTCACCAAAGACTGCAGTGGTGTCGTACCAGACTGTCATGGAGTGACTCAGAATGGCAGCGGGTCATCTTCAGTGACGAGTCCCGCTTTAGTCTTGGTGGAGACGCCCAACGAATCCGTGTGTGGAGGCACCGTGGTCAGCACCAAGATGACCTGGTGTCCCTCCACCTCCACCCCTACCGCACCATCTGCAGGAACTGTGTGAGGATGTTCAAGCTGCATGGGATGGATTATCACAGGACTCCATTAGGAACCTCTACAGCTCCATACCGAGACGTCTGGCGTGTTGGGTCATCAGTTATTGATCCTGGTCACCTTTATCCTCCTTCCCAACAGCATTCCCAATCCCACACCTCCTCCTGGGAGCGGCTGTTTCCTAGATCATGGGTGTATTCACATAAAATCATTGTGCAAGTGTTTTTCTATTTAGCGAAGGATCCCTAGCGCCTCTAGTGGTCATTTATTTTGCACTTCAAAAGTAACACCACCTGTGTAATTTTAAAATCACCTTCCACACACAACATCCGCTGTGACCCAGCCAAAGACCCACCCACCCACCCAACCCTCTCTCCAAATGCTATCCATTAGCTTTGATGCATTTGGTGCTTCATTAGTTTTAGGCCTGGACCAACAAGGTCACACATAAAGGAAGCTTATTAGCTAATTAGCCTATTAGCTAACATCTATGCTGAGGTATGTGTGGTGTTCTAGGCTGCTAACGAGCATTAACGAAACAATGACTAATCAAACAAGCTAGGCTAGCTTCATACATGGCCTCAGACGGTCTAGGGTTGAAGTGATCCGGAATTTGAATTTTGAAATTTGACCTGGAATTTCGTACAGGCTCCTAAAGCCATTTTCTGCTGCAGGGCTCCATAATACCAAGGACCTCCCTGCCATCCCTACGAGGCCCACTTGCTCCCCCTCATGTTGCCTTTTTGGTTTCACATGGGCTGCCTGACCACCAGGTGCACGCCGAGGAACACTGCCCCCAGACCTGTTTGGCCCGCATACTGCTCCAGACGACGTAGCGCTGAAGATCTCTGGACCAGCCCTCCCACCACGTCAACGCCCCGATCCAGGAAGGCAGCTCAGTCATCCGTGAGGAGCTAAAAGTGGAGCTGCTATTACTCCACATTGAAAGGCGCCAGTTGATCTGGTTCGGGAGCCCCCCTGTCCGTCTCCCACTGGAGGTGTACCAGGCACAGTCAACTGGGACACGACCCAAAGGTCATCCCAGAACCCACCCGAGGGATTCTGTCTCCAAGGTGGCCTGGGAGGAGAATTAACCACTCGTGGCTTCTCTAGCTTTACTCCAAGCAAATCTATTAGAGATGACTTTACAGTAACGGTAGCTCATCGGTGGGGTATCGGCCTCTAGCGCTCGCTAGCCACGCTGGCCTCGTAGCCACAGTGCTAAAACTAAACAAAAGCCAGCGGAAACTTCAGGGGCCAAACCGGCCGGGGGGTGCATGTTTTAGCCAAGCTATAATCTTAGGCCGTTGATGGCTAGGTCACTGACATATGACATCATCGCTCTATAAATACAGAGGTAACAGCATACCCCAATCCACTACATCCCCCCTGCCTCCAGCACACACATGGGGCCAAGAAAATATGATTCCTAAACTTCAGATGAGCTGGAAAATGAAATTATTGAACTACTGAACCGTAACTGCTGGTCCCCTGATGAACGCGGTCGTATATCTCCCTATGAGCGGTCCAGTCAGACTCGGCATCGCTAATCGCGTCCACTATTTACGCAGCATGTTGGGATTTTTCTGGCAGGGACTGAATCCGTCACCACCACAAGCTTTAGGGGGCTGGGCTCGGCGGGGGAACTTCAGAGAAGGCCTGATGATTTCTTCGTGCTAGCTGTATCTAGAGTGCTGCACTGTCTCGTAGTCAGACTCTTATTTCATTGGGAACAAAGGGGTTAAGATCTTGAAACATCTAACAGAAAATTGGCCAATCAGGATTGTTTCCTCTATAGAATCTACAGAGGTACAGCCAGGTGAGCTCTCCCAATCGGTTAGGACCTCCAGAGCTGGACTGAAGGCCTCAGATTAACTACCTACACCATTAGGAGTCAACCAATCAGATTAAAGTAGCGTCTCTCAGTATGGCGTCGGGGCGCCGTGTTCGCTAACCCAACACGCCACACGTCTCGGTATGGAGCTGTAGAGGTTCCTGATGGAGTCCTGTGATAATCCATCCCATGCTGCTTGAACATCCTCACACAGTTCCTGCAGATGGTGTGGTAGGGGTGGAGGTGGAGGGACACCAGGCCGTCATCTTGGTGGTGGTGACCATGGTGCCTCCACACACGGCTTTAAGTCGGGGGCTGTGACAGCAGTGTGGGGTTGTTGAAGGCTGTGTAGTGGGGGTCAGCAGTGTAGGGGGTTTGAAGGTTATGTAGTGGGGGGTTCAGCAGTGTGTGGTTGTTGAAGGGTGTGTAGTGGGGTGTTCAGCAGTGTGGGGTTGTTGAAGGTTGTGTAGTGGGGGGTTCAGCAGTGTGTGGTTGTTGAAGGGTGTGTAGTGGGGTGTTCAGCAGTGTTGGGTTCTGCTCATAGCAGGATGCCCACAGATAATCGAATACGCCCTGCTCATTGGTTGGATTCCTGCCGAGTCTTAATACTGGATGACTATCAGATCGGTCAGGCCTTAGCGTGGCCTGGAGTGGGGCTTGATTTCAGACTGTGCGGTAGCATGATGTAAACCAGACCACCCCAGACTCTACACACAGGTTAAGTGGGTAGGCCAGCTTCCCAGCTCCAGGTTCCAAATGTGCTAATGTCCCGCAGTGCGATTACATCAGGGGATAAATCATTCTTAGGAGCAGTGCAGTCATCACCCTCCAACATCCCAAAGCTTCCGCGCTGAGACGGAACAACAGACCAGAGAGCTGGATACACATGACACAGCCATCACTGTAGCAGCTTCGCTAAAGAGCAGGCAGCGTTCAGCGCAGCTCAGACGCAACGTCTACCCAGAGAAGACACAACACCCCAAATCAGACAGCCACAACGATGAAGACAAGCAAAACAGCAAACACAGGACCTCAGCCTAATCAGCACACGGCTGGGCCCGGAGCCATCTCTCACCTGTAACGGCACAGCACTGACGTAGCGTTTGATGTTTGTTTGTTTTGACATTCGCACAAAGCCTTTTGGGAGAAAAGAGCTTCATCAGGACGGAATTCACAGAAAAACACCACCAACACCAAGATAAAACCACTAACACCACCACCACCAACAACAACAACAAAAACACTAACAACAACAACAAAACCACCCACAACACCCCCAACATCAACACCAACAACAACACCAACACCAACAAAACCACTAACACCACCACCACCAATAACAACAAAACCACTAACACCAACACCACCAACACCAAGATAAAACCACTAACACCACCAACACCACCAATAACAACAAAACCACTAACACCACCAACAACAACAACAACACCAACACCACCAACAACAACAACAACACCCACAACACCACCAACATCAACACCACCAACACCAAGATAAAACCACTAACACCAACACCACCAATAACACCACCCACAACACCACCAACATCAACACCACCAACACCAAGATAAAACCACTAACACCACCAACAAACCCACTAACACCACCAACAACACCAAGATAAAACCACTAACACCACCACCACCAACAACAACAAAAACACTAACAACAACAACAAAACCACCCACAACACCACCAACATCAACACCAAAAACAACACCACCAACAACAACAAACCCACTAACACCACCACCAACAACAACAACATAAAACCACTAACACCAACACCACCAATAACAACAAAACCACTAACAACAAAACCACCAACATCAACACCAAAAACAACACCACCACCAACAAAACCACTAACACCACCACCACCAATAACAACAAAACCACTAACACCAACACCAACACCACCAACACCAAGATAAAACCACTAACACCACCACCACCAACAACAACAACATAAAACCACTAACAACAACAACAAAACCACCCACAACACCACCAACATCAACACCAAAAACAACACCACCAACAACAAACCCACTAACACCACCAACAACAACAACACCACCACCAACACCAAAAACAACACCACCACCAACAAAAACAACAACAACATCACCACCACCAACAAAACCACTAACACCACCAACACCACCAACACCAAGATAAAACCACTAACACCACCACCAACAACAACAACAACATCACCACCAACAAAACCACTAACACCACCACCACCACCACCACCACCAACATAACCACTAACACCAACAACAACAACATCACCACCAACAAAACCACTAACACCACCACCACCAACAACAACATAAAACCACCAACACCAAGATAAAACCACTAACACCACCACCACCAACAACAACAAAACAACCACCCACAACACCACCAACATCAACACCAAAAACACCAACAACAACAACAAACCCACTAACACCACCAACAACAACAACATAAAACCACTAACACCACCACCACCACCAATAACAACAAAACCACTAACACCACCAACAACAACAACACCCACAACACCACCAACATCAACAACAAACCCACTAACACCAACAACAACAACAACAACATGAAAACCACTAACACCACCACCACCAATAACAACAAAACCACTAACACCACCACCACCACCACCAACAACAACAACAACAACAACACCACCAACATCAACACCAAAAACAACACCACCACCACCAACAAACCCACTAACACCACCACCAACATACAAACCAACAACAACATATGATCTCAACACCACCACCACCAACAACATAAAACGACTAACACCACCACCACCAATATCCACAATGCTAACAACAAAACCACTAACACCACCAACAACAACACCACCCACAACACCACCACCAACACCACCACCACCAATAACAACAAAATCACTAACACCACCAACATCAACACCACCAACAACAAACCCACTAACACCACCAACAACAACAACAACATAAAACCACTAACACCACCAATAACAACAAAACCACTAACAACACCACCACCACCCACAACACCACCAACATCAACACAAAAACAACACCACCAACAACAACAACAAACCCACTAACACCACCACACAAACCAACAACAACACATGATCTCAACACCACCAACAACAACAACATAAAACCACTAACACCACCACCACCAATATCCACAGTGCTAACAACAAACCCCCTAACGCCACCAACAACAACAACCCCACTAACACCACCACACAAACCAACAACAACACATGATCTCAACACCACCAACAACAACAACATAAAACCACTAACACCACCACCACCAATATCCACAGTGCTAACAACAAACCCACTAACACCACCAACAACAACAAACCCACTAACACCACCACACAGCAGTGTGTGGGGTTTTGAACGCTGTGTAGTAGGGGGTCAACAAGCAACAACAACAACAACATATGGGGGTATCAAACACCACCACCTGTGTAATGGGGGGTGTCAACAACACCAACATACAATATCAGCAGTGTGGGGGGTGACCAACTGTGTATCACTCCACCACCAACAACACCAACATAAAGTGGGGGGGTAGCATGTGTGGGGGTTTGGACTCGTGTAGTGGGGGGTTCCAGATGGGTGGTGACCACATGTCAGTGGGGGTTCATAGTGTTGGGGTTTTAAAGGTGTGTAGTAGGGGGGGTTCAGCAGTCCTTTGAAGGCTGTGTAGTGGGGGTTTCAGTTTCATTAAGGCTGTGTAGGGGGGGGTCAGCTGTGTGGGGGGTTTAAAGGCTGTGTAGTGGGGGTTCAGCAGTGTGGGGGGGTTTGAAGGCTGTGTAGTGGGGGGGTTCAGCAGTGTGGTGGGGTTTGAAGGCTGTGTAGTGGGGGGGGTTCAGCAGTGTGGTGGGGTTTGAAGGCTGTGTAGTGGGGGGTCAGCAGTGTGGGGAGTTTGAAGGCTGTGTAGTGGGGGGTCAGCAGTGTGGTGGGTTTGAAGGCTGTGTAGTGGGGTTCAGCAGTGTGGGGGGTTTGAAGGCTGTGTAGTGGGGGGTCAGCAGTGTGGGGGTTTGAAGGCTGTGTAGTGGGGGGTCAGCAGTGTGGGGGTTTGAAGGCTGTGTAGTGGGGGGGTACAGCAGTGTGGGGGGTTTGAAGGCTGTGTAGTGGGGGGGGGGTCAGCAGTGTGGTGGGGTTTGAAGGCTGTGTAGTGGGGGGTCAGTAGTGTGGGGGGTTTGAAGGCTGTGTAGTGGGGGGTTCAGCAGTGTGGGGGGTTTAAAGGCTGTGTAGTGGGGGTTCAGCAGTGTGGGGGGTTTGAAGGCTGTGTAGTGGGGGGTCAGCAGTGTGGGGGGGTTTGAAGGCTGTGTAGTGGGGGGGGGGGTCAGCAGGGTGGGGGGGTTTAGAAGGCTGTGTCGTGTGGGGGTTCAGCAGGGGGGGGGGTTTTGAAGGCTGTGTAGTGGGGGGTCAGCAGTGTGGGGGGTTTAGAAGGCTGTGTAGTGGGGGGGTCAGCAGTGTGGGGGGTTTAGAAGGCTGTGTAGTGGGGGGGTTCAGCAGTGTGGGGGGTTTGAAGGCTGTGTAGTGGGGGGGTTCAGCAGTGTGGTGGGTTTGAAGGCTGTGTAGTGGGGGGTCAGCAGTGTGGGGAGTTTGAAGGCTGTGTAGTGGGGGGTCAGCAGTGTGGTGGGTTTGAAGGCTGTGTAGTGGGGTTCAGCAGTGTGGGGGGTTTGAAGGCTGTGTAGTGGGGGGGGTTCAGCAGTGTGGGGGGGGGGTTGAAGGCTGTGTAGTGGGCGTTCAGCAGTGTGGGGGGTTTGAAGGCTGTGTAGTGGGGGGGTTCAGCAGTGTGGGGGGGGTTTGAAGGCTGTGTAGTGGGGGGTTCTGAAGTGGGGGGGTTTGAAGGCAGAGTAGGGGGGGGGTTCAGCAGTGTGGGGGGGGGTAGAAGGCTGTGTAGGGGGGGGTTCAGCAGTGTGGGGGTTTGAAGGCTGTGTAGTGGGGGGTTACAGCAGTGTGGTGGGTTTGAAGGCTGTGTAGTGGGGGGGTTCAGCAGTGTGGGGTTGTTAAAGGCTGTGTAGTGGGGGGTTCAGCAGTGTGGGGGGTTTGAAGGCTGTATAGTGGGAGGGTTCAGCAGTGTGTGGTTGTTGAAGGCTGTGTAGTGGGGGTTCAGCAGTGTGGGGGTTTGAAGGCTGTGTAGTGGGGGGGTTCAGCAGTGTGGGGGGTTTTTAAGGCTGTGTAGTGGGGGGTCAGCAGTGTGGGGGGTTTGAAGGCTGTGTAGTGGGGGGGTTCAGCAGTGTGGGGGGTTTGAAGGCTGTGTAGTGGGGGGTTCAGCAGTGTGGGGGTTTGAAGGCTGTGTAGTGGGGGGGTTCAGCAGTGTGGGGGGTTTGAAGGCTGTGTAGTGGGGGGTTCAGCAGTGTGGGGGGTTTGAAGGCTGTGTAGTGGGGGGTTCAGCAGTGTGGGGGGTTTGAAGGCTGTGCAGTGGGGGGTTCAGCAGTGTGGTGGGTTTGAAGGCTGTGTAGTGGGGGGTCAGCAGTGTGGGGGGTTTGAAGGCTGTGTAGTGGGGGGTTCAGCAGTGTGGGGGGTTTGAAGGCTGTGTAGTGGGGGGTTCAGCAGTGTGGGGGTTTTTGAAGGCTGTGTATTGGGGGGGTTCAGCAGTGTGGGGGGGGGTTCAGCAGTGTGGGGATTTGAAGGCTGTGTAGTGGGGGGTCAGCAGTGTGGGGGGTTTTGAAGGCTGTGTAGTGGGGGGTCAGCAGTGTGGGGGGTTTTGAAGGCTGTGTAGTGGGGGGTCAGCAGTGTGGGGGTTTGAAGGCTGTGTAGTTGGGGGGGTTCAGCAGTGTGGTGGGTTTGAAGGCTGTGTAGTGGGGGGGGTTCAGCAGTGTGGTGGGGTTTGAAGGCTGTGCAGTGGGGGGGCGGGGTTCAGCAGTGTGGTGGGTTTGAAGGCTGTGTAGTGGGGGTTTAGCAGTGTGGGGGGTTTGAAGACTGTGTGGTTGGGGGGTTCAGCAGTGTGGGGGGATTTGGAGGGCAGCGATAAGTCTCACGCTGTAGATATTGAACGACTGGATCTTTCTGATACTTGGTGCTACCGATGTACTTCATTTTGTGCCATTAGAGTATCGAATTTCGATACCTGGCACTAGTTACGATTGCCTCACGCACCATATTTCTCCCAGCCTTGATAGGAAATCGAAAATTTCAGGTTGGCCATTATTTCCTCAAAAGAGATTCACTTCATTCATACAGACAAGCAGAGGCAGAGTGAGGGAGCGAGAGCGAGGCAGCCGCGTAAGCTTGTTGAGGTCATAATCATGTGAGGGAATGTGGAGCTGTTTACACTTTTATTAGTCTGTTGCTTAGAAATGCACTCTAGCTTTAAATGGATTTGATTTGATTACATGGATTTGACTTGCATCTAATTTGCATATCCTGCCAAACAGATTTATGGACATGCTCTGTAAGTGCCCAGCTCTCATTTTATTATCCACATCTTAAAGAGGCTAAAAGAAATTTCTACTCTAATAACTAACTATGTAAGTGAACTCTACAATACTCTTCCCTAATCTCAACTGGCATTTCAATCCTGCAACAGTTTCAGATTAGGAAAAGAACACCACCAAACAGCTCATTTCAAACCACAAGGAGATCACACAACCCATCAGATGAACACACGAAGGGGTGTAATCGCTGAGATACTCACGCTAACCACATGCTAGTTCGGCTTACTCCTCCAGCAAGGCTGAGAACCAGAATAAAACAGACCCCAGATTTGACATTCATCTGCATGTCTGTGTAAAGCCATGAATTGAGGTCAGAGGTCAAAGCTGCAAAACTCTGGTGCCACCTGGTGTTCATTTCAATGTACTGCTGCTTTATTTTGGGCCAATTCCAGGTAAAAATTGGGCATTGACATTTAAATGTAATTTTAAATTCCTGCTAAATTGCAACGTTCGGATAGGGAATGTTGATGATGGGAAAATCTGGAAAGCCTTAACACAATGGGTTTTAGGTAGCGTGTTCATTAACAATGTTTTTAGAGGAATGAACTGTTGTACATAGTTTACATGAATTTAATTTGAAACAAATGAAGTATTATTAATACAGTTAATGAGCTCATGCATGCACCAAGTTAATAATTAATTACTGATAAAGTTAATATGTTAGTATTAATAAAGTTAATGATGCCAAACCTTGTCAAAGTCCATTCGCAGCATTGATACGCATAATAGCCCCGTTAAATTAACATCATCAATATGCCAGCATTTAGAATGTCAAACATACAGCATTAATAATAATAACTTAGCATTAATACTTACTGTTTATGATGCTAATACGTTAGCATTAACTAATGTCTCATTAATGTATGTTCTGTTACCATTTTAATTTTTTTTTATTTGGCTTTGTGAAGATATCTGTAAGTGGCTTAAATTAAAAATAGCATTTTGAAGATAATAGACACCTGAAATACAGCCTTCACCTGTAAAATAGTGAATCTGGGCTGTGTCATCTCACTGGACGTGCACTAGCCTCTAAAATATCTACATAAGAATCAGAATTGGCCAGGTTCCAAACTATTTAATCCAATATTATACAGTATGCTGTATACCATATATATCTTCCCGCCAAAAACAAAACAGTTCTAATTCTGCTGAACATCTCTGCACAGATTTCTATACCTGCCTGCCTACTCACTCGCACGCGGGACTTTAAACTCTGCATTAAGGCGCTCGCGGACAGCAGCGCGGGGACATGTCGAGGCATGCCAGCCAGCAACGCGTGAGAGAGAGAGGGAGTGCGCACGAGCGCGAGAGAGAGAGAGATGCAGCGGAGCCTAAGCGGGCTGAAGGACGCGAGAGAAAGAAGAAGGTAGGAATAAAAACCAACTCAGGATTAGATCACTTTATTCAGTTTCAGGAAAACGCGGAGGCACGAGGACACGCCGCGTGCTCAGGCACTCGGCCCTGCAGAACGCATGGTTAACCCATGCGCGAGGGACTCTGGGGTCTCCCTGACTCCGGGTCTAAACTCCTCAGGAACTCAACTCAATAAGTTCTGTTAGACTCAGGAGGTTAACTCCCCCTCACTGACTAACCCTTAACCACAGTCCTATCTATCTATCTATCTATCTATCTATCTATCTATCTATCTATCTATCTATCTATCTATCTATCTATCTATCTGTCTATCTATCTGTCTATCTGTCTGTCTGTCTGTCTATCTATCTATCTATCTATCTATCTATCTATCTATCTATCTATCTATCTATCTGCACTCTTTTCTTTTACTTGTTAAATGTTTGTTGTCTGAGGTAAACGTGTGTGTTGTCTGAGGTAAACGTGTGTGTTGTCTGAGGTAAACGTGTGTTGTCTGTGGTAAATGTGTGTTGTCTGAGGTAAACGTGTGTTGTCTGTGGTAAGCGTGTGTTGTTTGAGGTAAACGTGTGTTGTCTGTGGTAAGTGTGTGTGTTGTCTGTGGTAAATGTGTGTTGTCTGTGGTAAATGTGTGTTGTCTGAGGTAAATGTGTGTGTTGTCTGTGGTAAATGTGTGTGTTGTCTGTGGTAAATGTGTGTTGTCTGAGGTAAATGTGTGTGTTGTCTGTGGTAAATGTGTGTGTTGTCTGAGGTAAGTGTGTGTGTTGTCTGAGGTAAACATGTGTTGTCTGAGGTAAACATGTGTTGTCTGAGGTAAATGTGTGTGTTGTCTGAGGTAAATGTGTGTTGTCTGTGGTAAATGTGTGTTGTCTGAGGTAAATATGTGTGTTGTCTGAGGTAAACGTGTGTTGTCTGTGGTAAATGTGTGTGTTGTCTGTGGTAAATGTGTGTTGTCTGAGGTAAATGTGTGTTGTCTGAGGTAAATGTGTGTTGTCTGTGGTAAATGTGTTGTCTGAGGTAAGTGTGTGTGTTGTCTGTGGTAAATGTGTGTTGTCTGTGGTAAATGTGTGTTGTCTGAGGTAAGTGTGTGTTGTCTGAGGTAAGTGTGTGTTGTCTGAGGTAAATGTGTGTGTTGTCTGTGGTAAATATGTGTTGTCTGTGGTAAATGTGTGTTGTCTGTGGTAAATGTGTGTTGTCTGTGGTAAATGTGTGTTATCTGAGGTAAACGTGTGTTGTCTGAGGTAAATGTGTTTGTTGTCTGTGGTAAATGTGTGTGTTGTCTGAGGTAAACGTGTGTTGTCTGTGGTAAATGTGTGTTGTCTGAGGTAAATGTGTGTTGTCTGTGGTAAATGTGTGTTGTTTGAGGTAAACGTGTGTTGTCTGAGGTAAGTGTGTGTGTTGTCTGTGGTAAATGTGTGTTGTCTGTGGTAAATGTGTGTTGTCTGAGGTAAGTGTGTGTTGTCTGAGGTAAATGTGTTTGTTGTCTGAGGTAAATGTGTGTTGTCTGTGGTAAATGTGTGTTGTCTGTGGTAAATGTGTGTTGTCTGTGGTAAATGTGTGTTGTCTGAGGTAAATGTGTTTGTTGTCTGTGGTAAATGTGTGTTGTCTGAGGTAAATGTGTTTGTTGTCTGAGGTAAATGTGTGTGTTGTCTGAGGTAAATGTGTGTTGTCTGAGGTAAATGTGTGTTGTCTGTGGTAAGTGTGTGTTGTCTGTGGTAAATGTGTTTGTTGTCTGAGGTAAATGTGTGTTGTCTGGTAAATGTGTTTGTTGTCTGAGGTAAACGTGTTGTCTGTGGTAAATGTGTTTGTTGTCTGAGGTAAATGTGTGTTGTCTGAGGTAAACGTGTTGTCTGTGGTAAACGTGTGTTGTCTGAGGTAAACGTGTGTTGTCTGAGGTAAATGTGTGTGTTGTCTGAGGTAAACGTGTGTTGTCTGAGGTAAATGTGTGTGTTGTCTGAGGTAAACGTGTGTTGTCTGAGGTAAATGTGTTTGTTGTCTGTGGTAAATGTGTTTGTTGTCTGAGGTAAGTGTGTGTTGTCTGTGGTAAGTGTATTTGTTGTCTGTGGTAAATGTGTGTTGTCTGTGGTAAATGTGTGTGTTGTCTGAGGTAAATGTGTTTGTTGTCTGTGGTAAATGTGTTTGTTGTCTGAGGTAAGTGTGTGTTGTCTGTGGTAAGTGTATTTGTTGTCTGAGGTAAATGTGTTTGTTGTCTGTGGTAAATGTGTTTGTTGTCTGTGGTAAGTGTGTGTTGTCTGTGGTAAGTGTGTGTTGTCTGTGGTAAATTTGTTTGTTGTCTGAGGTTAATGTGTTTGTTGTCTGTCGTAAATATGTGTTGTCTGTGGTAAATATGTGTTGTCTGTGGTAAATGTGTTTGTTGTCTGAGGTAAATGTGTGTGTTGTCTGTGGTAAATGTGTGTTGTCTGTGGTAAATGTGTTTGTTGTCTGTGGTAAATGTGTGTTGTCTGAGGTAAATGTGTTTGTTGTCTGTGGTAAATGTGTTTGTTGTCTGTGGTAAATGTGTGTTGTCTGTGGTAAATGTGTTTGTTGTCTGTGGTAAATGTGTGTGTTGTCTGAGGTAAGTGTGTGTTGTCTGAGGTAAGTGTGTGTTGTCTGTGGTAAATATTTGTTGTCTGAGGTAAATGTGTTTGTTGTCTGTGGTAAATGTGTTTGTTGTCTGAGGTAAATGTGTGTTGTCTGAGGTAAGTGTGTGTTGTCTGTGGTAAATATTTGTTGTCTGAGGTAAATGTGTTTGTTGTCTGTGGTAAATGTGTTTGTTGTCTGAGGTAAATGTGTGTTGTCTGAGGTAAGTGTGTGTTGTCTGTGGTAAATATTTGTTGTCTGAGGTAAATGTGTTTGTTGTCTGTGGTAAATGTGTTTATTTGTGGTAAATGTGTGTTGTCTGAGGGAAAAGCTGTGGTAATGGACTCCACTATTACAATATAAATGCTGAAAGAAGTTAAACATCATAAGAGCATAATATTTCATGTTGTTGCATCACAAGAAAATTTAAAACTATTTCTAACGGTTGCTAAATGATTCATAACAATACTCCAAAATAGCTTTCATTACCGAACAAAACATGTAAAACAAAATCTACATGACAGAACTGACCGCAGTCGACTTTTGGATATTAATATAGATGTAAACATTATGTTAAATTCTGTATATGCTAGATTTCTCCAATAATCAGAAAAGCTGAATTCATTCTAAATATAAAACCATTAATGAATGAAACAGACATTATAAATGCAGAGTTCTCTGAAGTGGCAGCACCTTACTAGCTGTGTTCAGTTCCCTCTCTGAAGATGTTGCTTCTAGGCAACTGAAATGCTAATAATTGATGTGGTAATTAAAGATGTTGTGATGCTGTAAAAGACTTGTGTTTTATCGTTTATTAGTCATTTAATTGTTCATGTATCATGTTGTCGTAAAACGAGGAACATGGGCGTGCTACCCTCGGGCAACATTGCTCAATAGTGAGATAGTGAAAACAGCTGAGCCAGAGGAACATTAGAAACATATCCGGACATGCAATTCCATCAATACCTGATCAAGTGTTATAACCTCTCTCTCTCTCTCTTTCTCTCTCTCTCTCTCTCTCTCTCTCTCTCTCTCGCTCTCTCTCTCTGTCTCTCTCTCTCTCTCTCTCTCTCTCTCTCTCTGTCTCTCTCGCTCTCTCTCTCTCTCCCCATCTCTTTTTGTGCAGATGGACTGTGCAGGAGACGAGTATTACCTTCATGGTGAATGCCGGAAGTGTCAGCAGTGTCCACCAGGCCAGCAGCTGAAAGAGGTGAGCAGCGCTGTCAGGCCCGTCAGGGTTTAACCCCCAGTGCAGGTCTGATATACACTCAGAGCTTCTCCCTTCTCCAGGGTCTCTCCTGATCGGAACGTGTTAATCCGGAGTCTGTGCTGCAGTAACAGCTTCTACTTTGTTGGAATACTAGATGTTGAACATTGCTGTGAGGATTTGATTGAGAATTAGTGAGGTCTGGAGAAGAAACGGGACAAAGAAGATTCCAAACTGTGGAATCAATGTTGCTGATATCAAGCAACATTGGAGAACATGTTAATCGTCCCCTCAGGACCCGAGTGCTAACAGAGAGCTGTTAACAGTAGAGCTGATCACAGAGCTCCACATCCACCTACACTAACCTCACTGAAACGTGTTGCTGCATCAGATTCAGAGTGGCCAGTGTCTCGGTTCAGCCTCTGTATGTTGTTGCTGGGTGAAGGGTTTAAGTGATTTACTTGTCCTTCGGTTCTATTCTACATTTTACACAGCGTCGGAACGTTTTTGGGAATGAGGTTGCGCTCTGAAATATAACTCTGTGGCAGAACACTGTCTTAAACAGGACCAGCACCATGCAGAGCTTAAACTTGTCCGCACGGCCATTCGTCTCGATTACGCTGATCCCTGTACCCCCCCCGGAGCAGAGGAACTGCTCTAGCTGGGTCCAGTCCAGTCCAACAGAACTACATACCGGCCCAAAGTCGGCCCGGTTCCAGGCCGCTGCTGTGGAAATATTAATAAGAATGACTGGACTAATTTGCTGATCCATCTTCCTAAACTGCTGTTTAAGTGTTTTCCCTCAACAGTGTTCTTAGAGCTTTGCCCTAATGCTGATGGAAGTGCAATCTTGCGGTTGAATCTGGACTTAGTCCGCTTCATCAGTAGGTTAGGCTACGGCGCAGCTGCACCCCACGCGGAGCATGCCTTCCCTTCGGATGCACATGTCTCCTGTAATTGAGGCGATACATCATACAGTCTGTCTTTTCGTGCTTCCATTTTCCATCCAGGATGGTGAAGGACTCCAAAGCGTTCCAGTGCTAATACTGGGCACTTCCCCCTCTCTGGATCCTGTTCATGGTATTCCGTTGCATCATTAAGAATGTCCCGCCGTCTTTTCGGTATGTGAGCTGTTGCTGTATCACCTGCTGATGTGCCTGTATGATAACTCTGACACCACTTCACCACTGCTGGTCCACCTACGCTGGATGAAGGCCAAGCGAAAGAGCCAGAATGACCATGGGAAGGATAAGGCGATGCTATTCCCGACTCTGCTCTCGTCATCAGAACGTTACACTGTTGCTTGGCTACCGAACCCAAGCTCACGCGAGTCTCCTGTGGCTGAAATGTACCTGACGAGCTGGGACTGGATTGGGCATGGACTGGACAAGGTTCTGGATGTAGCCACTTTAATGTTCAGACACTCTCACATCAAAGAATTGGTCAGGTGGTCCAGATTTGGTGGATCCCTTCCCTGGAGTTGTTCCAGGTGCTCCCACAGGTTTCCAAGAGGATTGAAATCTGAGATTTTGCGGGCCAGTCCAGACGTGTTAATGTTCAGATTCGTCATGACAATCAGTCACATCTGCCGACCTGTGAACGCAGTTATTGCCATCTTGGACACCGCTGCTCTCTGGAGGTGCTGATGAGTGTACTAATAATTTTCCAGTCTGTGAAGCATCTACTCGTTTAAATCTAAACCGGAACTTTGGCCTCGTATTCAGATTTTCCATTCAGCAGCAGTTTCATTCAGAACGGAAGTTTACAAGAAGAAGCAGATGACTAAGAACTTTCTTAGATATACACAGAGATACGAGGTCTTTAGCAAACGCCATAGCTAGGCTAATAGGCACCGGAGTGTTTAACCCCCTCAGTGTCACTGCTGGACTGGTGATCGTCCACCAAACAAAACTATACAGCCAACAGTGTCCTCTGGGGCAGCGTCCTGCGGGGCAGTGTCCTGTGGGGCAGAGTCCTGTGGGCAGCGTCCTGTGGGGCAGCGTCCTGTGGGGCAGCGTCCTCTGGAGCAGCGTCCTCTGGGGCAGTGTCCTGTCCCCACTGATGAAGGGCTAGAGGATGACCAACACTGCACTGTGCAGCAGCAGATGAGCTATCGTCTCTGACTGTCCATCTACAAGGTGGAGCAGCAAGGTAGGAGTGTCTAATAGAGTGGACAGTGAGTGGACACAGTGTCTCAACACTCCAGCAGCACTGCTGTGTCTGATCCACTCACACCAGCACCACCCACACTACCACACCCCCACCACGTCAGTGTCACTGCAGTGCTGAGAATGATCCTCCACCCACATCATACCTGCTCTGTGGGGGTCCTGTGGGGGTCCTGACCATTGAAGAACAGGGTAATACAGTACACAGAGAAACAGATGGACTACAGTCTGGACCTGTACACCTACAGAGTGTCCTGTATGGACAGTGAAGGTGAGAGTAGATACAGGGAAGTGGTTTTAATGGTGCATGTATATGTTTGTGTGCAGGAGTGCGGATACGGTGTTGGGGTGTCCGCTGCAAAGGGCTCCACGGTGTGTGTGCAGTGTGAGGAGCGCTGGTTTAAAGGCGAGTGGGGTTCTCACTCCTGCCGGATGTGTCAAACATGCAGACGCCTCAACAGACAGGAAATAACACCCTGCACCCGCACACACAACGCAGCGTGTGGAGGCTGCCTGCCTGGGTATGTACACACACACACACGCTGAGTATCTGTCTAGAGCCGCACGCTGGTGATCTCAGAATGATTCGGATCCGTCTCTAGTGAGGTTTCTGTGTTGGGGAAGGTCCAGGGTGAGGGGGCGTGGTCCGGGGTAAGGGGTGTGGATGGGGGCGTTGGGGTGGACGACCTGGGGGTGGGTCAGTATCTCCAGAGTTAGCATGAAAACCAGCAACTAGCAGCTACACTGTCTGTGCAGTAGCATCCGGGGAGTCCTACTGTGCGGTTTCAGCTGCTCTGACCGTTTACGGTGGTTGGAGGTGTTACATCATCAGCATGCAAGCTGCAGATCACCATGGGTGTGAAAAGGCGTCCACCGGTCCTGTGACAGTTTAGGATTTAAGGTGGAATGGGAAGATAAGCTAACCTCGGTCTGGTGTTGGGTAGTTTGAGGCCTTGGAGTTGTCTGAAGCCTCACAGTGAGACGTTCTCATGGTGCCACCTTTAATGCTAATGCATATTTGACATGGTTTTCGTATGAAGCTGTGGGTTACGTTGTTGCTGCTGATTGTATACGGGGTTTTCGTGGATGTGCACGACCCCTAACTGGGTTTATAGGGACCGCCGCCAGATTCCCGGAACGGAGCAGCGAGTTAGGCAAACGAAAGTCTCGGATTTGATGCTGAACGTTCGTTTATTAATCCCCCTCTTCTCTGAAGGTTCTACAGTAAAAGGCGATTGGACGGACTCCAGGACTTGGAATGCCTGCCCTGTGGCTCCGCCCCCTTCAGAAACGCACAGTGCAGTAAGGAGACACTAATACCATCTCTATATCTCTCTCTCTAACTTTCTCTCTCTCAAACTCTCTCTTTATAACTCTATCCATCTCTGTCTCTCTCTCTCAGTTTAACTCTCCCTCCCTCTCTCTCTCTCTCTCTCTCTCTCTCTCTCTCTCTCTCTCTCTCTCTCTCTCTCTATTTCCTGTACGGTCTGTAAGAAGGTGTGTCTGATTGTGTTGTTCTGCAGGAAGTGAGGAAGACAATGTGGGATCTGTCCAGAGCTCGGATGCCCCACCCCACAATGCTACTGTTGTTATGATCACCTGTGTGGCAGCAGTTGCCATGGTGACAGTTTTGTTTGTCACTATGGTTTTAATGTACAGAGGATTCAGCTCACTCAGGAACCTGTTCAAAGGTGACTCACACATACACACACACACACACAGAGACACAGACACACACACACACACACACACACACACACACACACACACACACACACACACACACACACACACACACACACACACACAGACACACACACACACACACACAGACACACACACACACACACAGACACACACACACTCACACTCTCTCTCACACACACACACACACACACACACACAGACACACACACACAGACACACACACACACACACACACAGACACACACACACACAGACACACACACACACAGACACACACACACAGACACACAGACACACACACAGACACACACACAGACACACACACAGACACACACACACACACACACACTCACACACACACACACTCACACACACACAAATACACACACACATACAGTATATACACACATATACAGTATATACACACACACACACACACATTGGCACACAGACGTGTGTGTATGCACACTCTCTCTCTGTGTCTGTGTGTTTAACCCTTGAATGTAAATCTGCTCCTAGGCTGCTTATCTCCAGGCAGCAGTCTCAGTGACATCACAGCTTCCTCCGTTTCTGCAGTGACAGAGCACAGAGTGACCCCGTCAGCTGAGGCTCCAGGTGAGGATGTCCTGTCGGCATTGTGTAAGGTGTTACTACAGTTTCATTAAAACAGCGTGTCGGTGTACTGGAGCAATACAGTGTGTCGGTGTAATGGAGTAATACAGCGTGTCGGTGTAATGGAGTAATACAGTGTGTCGGTGTAATGGAGTAATACAGTGTGTCGGTGTAATGGAGTAATACAGTGTGTTGGTGTAATGGAGTAATACAGTGTGTCGGTGTAATGGAGTAATACAGCGTGTCGGTGTAATGGAGTAATACAGCGTGTCGGTGTAATGGAGTAATACAGTGTGTCGGTGTAATGGAGTAATACAGCGTGTCGGTGTAATGGAGTAATACAGTGTGTCGGTGTAATGGAGTAATACAGCGTGTCGGTGTAATGGAGTAATACAGTGTGTCGGTGTAATGGAGTAATACAGCGTGTCGGTGTAATGGAGTAATACAGCGTGTCGGTGTAATGGAGTAATACAGCGTGTCGGTGTAATGGAGTAATGCAGTGTGTCGGTGTAATGGAGTAATACAGCGTGTCGGTGTAATGGAGTAATACAGTGTGTCGGTGTAATGGAGTAATACAGTGTGTCGGTGTAATGGAGTAATACAGCGTGTCGGTGTAATGGAGTAATGCAGCGTGTCGGTGTAATGGAGTAATACAGCGTGTCGGTGTAATGGAGTAATACAGTGTGTCGGTGTAATGGAGTAATACAGCGTGTCGGTGTAATGGAGTAATACAGCGTGTCGGTGTAATGGAGTAATACAGTGTGTCGGTGTAATGGAGTAATACAGCGTGTCGGTGTAATGGAGTAATACAGCGTGTCGGTGTAATGGAGTAATACAGCGTGTCGGTGTAATGGAGTAATACAGTGTGTCGGTGTAATGGAGTAATACAGTGTGTTGGTGTAATGGAGTAATACAGTGTGTCGGTGTAATGGAGTAATACAGCGTGTCGGTGTAATGGAGTAATGCAGCGTGTCGGTGTAATGGAGTAATACAGTGTGTTGGTGTAATGGAGTAATACAGCGTGTCGGTGTAATGGAGTAATACAGCGTGTCGGTGTAATGGAGTAATGCAGTGTGTCGGTGTAATGGAGTAATACAGCGTGTCGGTGTACTGGAGTAATACAGTGTGTCGGTGTAATGGAGTAATACAGCGTGTCGGTGTAATGGAGTAATACAGCGTGTCGGTGTAATGGAGTAATACAGCGTGTCGGTGTACTGGAGTAATACAGTGTGTCGGTGTACTGGAGTAATACAGCGTGTCGGTGTACTGGAGTAATACAGCGTGTCGGTGTAATGGAGTAATACAGCGTGTCGGTGTAATGGAGTAATACAGTGTGTCGGTGTAATGGAGTAATACAGCGTGTCGGTGTAATGGAGTAATGCATCCATTATGTCTTTTGCAGATCCATTTCAGTCCTTGACCTACCCCTGTTCGGTCTCCATGGAGATGACCCCTACACCTTGCCCACACCTCAGTACTGCATGTGAGTCAGTGCCTCTGGTACGCAGCTCTGTCTGCAGTGATCTCACACCTGGGGTGGTCTCCCAGGCATCTGTGTCGTCGGATGCCCCTCCAGGCCCGGATTGGTCCGTGAGCACATGTACGGTCATAATGATGTTCTGTTATTACTGACACACAGTCGCTTCATGTCTGAGCCCAAACTCCTTCCTGCTATGGGGCTTTAGCGTTTGCTAGCAGTGGCTAGCTCAGCCTAGTTAGCTGCAGTGAGTGGGCGGCAGCAGGTAAACAGGTGAATACACACAGGGATAGCAGGCCGAGGCTAATCATGCTAATGCTTCGCCAGGGGCTTCGATGAGTATGTGGCCAAAAGTATGTGGACATGCTTCCAGTTAGTGTGTTAGGCCTAGCTACATTCAGCCACATCCAGATGTATGTACAGGACTGTTGGCCTTCCTGTGTTGGTTTCTGTTCTAGTTTGAACTTAGGGGTAGCTTATTACTCAGCTGCTAGCTTATTGGTTAACAGTTAGCTTATTAGTGGTGAGCTTATTAATTAGCTGCTGGCTTAAGGGTGGTTAGTGTATTCGTAATTAGCTCGTTAATGACTAGTGTATTAGTTGGCGGTTAGGAGAGAAGACCTAGCAAGATTTCTCTGTTTCTGTCTGACCATATCACTGTTTCCCACCTTTCCAGATGACCTGACAAGCAGGGGGCAGCACTGTGCAGTGGAGCAGGAGTCGGCCTGGGGTCATCACGCTCCTGTAGAGTGCTCTGAACTGGACTTCATAAACATTTCCTTACCTCTGGATCTCCTGGACTCTACACACTCACAGAGCCAGTTTTCCTCCAGGGTGGAGAGAGAGAGAAGTGGAGGGGGGTGGGGGAAAGGAGAGAGAAGAGGCGAGAGAGATGGAGGAGGTGTTGGAGAGAGGAGAAACAGCTGTGGAGATGCTGCTGCCAGAAGTGCTGCTTTGGTAATGAATGTTATTCAGGATACACACACACACACACACACACACACACACACACACACAAACTTAAACAAAGTGTATAACTCTAAGCTCTAAATGTAGGTACTGTGGTATAGACTGAGTCTACAGTTTCTCATTAGGTGGAGTGTATAACTCTAAGCTCTAAATGTAGGTACTGTGGTATAGACTGAGTCTGGTCTACAGTTCCTCATTAGGTGGAGTGTATAACTCTAAGCTCTAAATGTAGGTACTGTGGTATAGACTAAGTCTGTTCTACAGTTTCTCATTAGGTGGAGTGTATAACTCTAAGCTGTAAATGTAGGTACTGTGGTATAGACTGAGTCTGTTCTACTGTTTCTCATTAGGTGGAGTGTATAACTCTAAACTCTAAATATAGGTACTGTGGTATAGACTGAGTCTGTTCTACAGTTTCTCATTAGGTCGAGTGTATAACTCTAAACTCTAAATATAGGTACTGTGGTATAGACTGAGTCTGTTCTACAGTTTCTCATTAGGTGGAGTGTATAACTCTAAGCTCTAAATGTAGGTACTGTGGTATAGACTGAGTCTGTTCTACAGTTTCTCATTAGGTCGAGTGTATAACTCTAAGCTCTAAATATAGGTACTGTGGTATAGACAGAGTCTGTTCTACAGTTTCTCATTAGGTGGAGTGTATAACTCTAAGCTCAAATATAGGTACTGTGGTATAGACCGAGTCTGTTCTACAGTTTCTCATTAGGTGGGGTGTATAACTCTAAGCTCTAAATATAGGTACTGTGGTATAGACTGAGTCTGTTCTACAGTTTCTCATTAGGTTGAGTGTATAACTCTAAGCTCTAAATATAGGTACTGTGGTATAGACTGAGTCTGTTCTACAGTTTCTCATTAGGTTGAGTGTATAACTCTAAGCTCTAAATGTAGGTACTGTGGTATAGACCGAGTCTGTTCTGCCGTTTCTCATTAGGTTGAGTGTATAACTCTAAGCTCTAAATATAGGTACTGTGGTGTAGACTGAGTCTGTTCTACAGTTTCTCGTTAGGTCGAGTGTATAACTCTAAGCTCTAAATGTAGGTACTGTGGTATAGACTGAGTCTACAGGTTCTCATTAGGTGGAGTGTATAACTCTAAGCTCTAAATGTAGGTACTGTGGTATAGACTAAGTCTGTTCTACAGTTTCTCATTAGGTGGAGTCTATAACTCTAATCTCTAAATGTAGGTACTGTGGTATAAACATTGTTTTGCCATAAAGTAAGTGAAGTTTTCTTCAAATTTTTAAACTTTCAGTGTAAGCGAATCTAAAAATATTTTGAGTTCAAGTAAAGGAAAATATAAGGCCCCGTCCTGACAGATTCTGACACCCTCAAACTTCCTGAAGTTCTCAGTCTATATTTCTGCTTGAGTACATAAGTTTAACGCTCTTTTTGCACCTGGGTATCAACGTAAACCTAGTCTGAGTTACTCCTCTGAGTTGTTCTGTTATGTTAATGTTTACGTTCTCTTATTTACTATGACTTAAGGCGTAATGACAGAGTTATGTATTAATGGCGGCAGCTGCACAGGTAGTTTATAATGAAGAGTATAGGAAACATATATATTGTGTTTATATACATATAGAAGTGTATATATATCGTTAATTAGGCCATTACTTGGGAACGATGGTTCGTAAGCGTGTTATGAGTAGAACTAAGGGCCGTGCCTTCAGAATATGGGTCCTTTCATCATTACTGTGTCATGGTTATGGTTCTTGTTACGTCTTATGATGATTCGTTGCTTGACGTGTTCTGAAGTCATTATGGAGGAAGCCTTTAGCCGAGGTCGTCCCAAGACTTCGCTCTCTCCGGTGATGTAGTGATGATAGTGCTAGAGTAAAACTTGGGCCAAACTGCGCTGACAGCTCTCCAGACTCTACCTGTCATTCAGAGCAGCTCGCTGACTGACGGGTGGATGTGACTGAGTGTGGAAGTTTGTGTCTGTGTGTGGGAGGGTGTGGGGTTCAGAGAGAGGGAGAGAGTTTTCCTAAAGCCTTTATGGAGCTGGATTAGGTTTACACTTCGAGCTGTGGAGTGATTATAATCCAGTATGAATCTGCAGCGTGTGTAGTGTTTACGGTCTGACGGTAATAACTGTGGAGTGATTATAATCCAGTATGAATCTGCAGCGTGTGTAGTGTTTACGGTCTGACGGTAATAACTGTGGAGTGATTATAATCCAGTATGAATCTGCAGCGTGTGTAGTGTTTACAGTCTGACGGTAATAACTGTGGAGGGATTATAATCCAGTATGAATCTGCAGCGTGTGTAGTGTTTACGGTCTGACGGTAATAACTGTGGAGGGATTATAATCCAGTATGAATCTGCAGCGTGTGTAGTGTTTACAGTCTGACGGTAATAACTGTGGAGGGATTATAATCCAGTATGAATCTGCAGCGTGTGTAGTGTTTACGGTCTGACGGTAATAACTGTGGAGTGATTATAATCCAGTATGAATCTGCAGTGTGTAGTGTTTACGGTCTGACGGTAATAACTGTGGAGGGATTATAATCCGGTATGAATCTGCAGCGTGTGTAGTGTTTACGGTCTGACGGTAATAACTGTGGAGGGATTATAATCCAGTATGAATCTGCAGCGTGTGTAGTGTTTACAGTCTGACGGTAATAACTGTGGAGGGATTATAATCCGGTATGAATCTGCAGCGTGTGTAGTGTTTACAGTCTGACGGTAATAACTGTGGAGGGATTATAATCCGGTATGAATCTGCAGCGTGTGTAGTGTTTACAGTCTGACAGTAATAACTGTGGAGGGATTATAATCCGGTATGAATCTGCAGCGTGTGTAGTGTTTACAGTCTGACGGTAATAACTGTGGAGGGATTATAATCCAGTATGAATCTGCAGCGTGTGTAGTGTTTACGGTCTGACGGTAATAACTGTGGAGTGATTATAATCCAGTATGAATCTGCAGCGTGTGTAGTGTTTACAGTCTGACGGTAATAACTGTGGAGGGATTATAATCCAGTATGAATCTGCAGCGTGTGTAGTGTTTACGGTCTGACGGTAATAACTGTGGAGGGATTATAATCCGGTATGAATCTGCAGCGTGCGTAGTGTTTACGGTCTGACGATAATAACCGTGGAGGGATTATAATCCGGTATGAATCTGCAGCGTGCGTAGTGTTTACGGTCTGACGATAATAACCGTGGGGGGATTATAATCCAGTATGAATCTGCTGCGTGCGTAGTGTTTACGGTCTGACGGTAATAACCGTGGAGGGATTATAATCCAGTATGAATCTGCAGCGTGCGTAGTGTTTACAGTCTGACAGTAATAACTGTGGAGGGATTATAATCCGGTATGAATCTGCAGCGTGCGTAGTGTTTGCGGTCTGACGGTAATAACTGTGGAGGGATTATAATCCGGTATGAATCTGCAGCGTGCGTAGTGTTTACGGTCTGACGGTAATAACTGTGGAGGGATTATAATCCAGTATGAATCTGCAGCGTGCGTAGTGTTTACGGTCTGACGGTAATAACTGTGGAGGGATTATAATCCAGTATGAATCTGCTGCGTGTGTAGTGTTTACGGTCTGACGGTAATAACTGCGGCGTGATTATAATCCAGTATGAATCTGCAGCGTGTGTAGTGTTTACAGTCTGACGGTAATAACTGTGGAGGGATTATAATCCAGTATGAATCTGCAGCGTGTGTAGTGTTTACAGTCTGACGGTAATAACTGTGGAGGGATTATAATCCAGTATGAATCTGCAGGGTGCGTAGTGTTTACAGTCTGACAATTTTAGGATGACTTACCTTGCAAGGATGCACAAGTACTTTCCATCAGCTCAGATTCAGACGTCTGTTGAAAGAGGTAAAAGGTCAGTCATTCTGGAATCTTCGGTGTGCTCTGCATGACTTCTGCTTCACACTCAACCAGTGAACCAGTAACTCATCACCCACACACTTACTGATCTAAGACGTACTGGTGCTGCACTGGATTAATCAGAGGAATTTCCAGACAGTCCAGACTGAAAGGTCACTGCACAGATGTTAATATCAGCACTACATCAGCGGAAAGACTCTAGAACAATAACTCTTACTGTTACATCCATTAGCAGGTTCTACTATTCCACTATCCACTACAGAAGACCAAGTACCCCACCCTGGAGATTCATACCGGATTATAATCTCTCCACAGTTATTACCGTCAGACTGTAAACACTACACACGCTGCAGATTCATACCGGATTATAATCCCTCCACAGTTATTACCGTCAGACTGTAAACACTGCACACGCTGCAGATTCATACTGGATTATAATCCCTCCACAGTTATTACCGTCAAACCGTACACACTGCACACGCTGCAGATTCATACTGGATTGTAATCCCTCCACAGTTATTACTGTCAGACTGTAAACACTACACACGCTGCAGATTCATACCGGATTATAATCCCTCCACAGTTATTACCGTCAGACCGTAAACACTACACACGCTGCAGATTCATACTGGATTATAATCCCTCCACAGTTATTACCGTCAGACCGTAAACACTACACACGCTGCAGATTCATACTGGATTATAATCCCTCCACAGTTATTACCGTCAGACTGTAAACACGGCACACGCTGCAGATTCATACTGGATTATAATCCCTCCACAGTTATTACCGTCAGGCCGTAAACACTACACACGCTGCAGATTCATACTGGATTATAATCCCTCCACAGTTATTACCGTCAGACCGTAAACACTACACACGCTGCAGATTCATACTGGATTATAATCTCTCCACAGTTATTACCGTCAGACCGTAAACACTGCACACGCTGCAGATTCATACTGGATTATAATCCCTCCACTGTTATTACCGTCAGACCGTAAACACTACACACGCTGCAGATTCATACTGGATTATAATCCCTCCACAGTTATTACCGTCAGACCGTAAACACTACACACGCTGCAGATTCATACTGGATTATAATCCCTCCACAGTTATTACCGTCAGACCGTACACACTACACACGCTGCAGATTCATACTGGATTATAATCCCTCCACAGTTATTACTGTCAGACCGTAAACACTACACACGCTGCAGATTCATACTGGATTATAATCCCTCCACAGTTATTACCGTCAGACCGTAAACACTACACACGCTGCAGATTCATACCGGATTATAATCCCTCCACAGTTATTACCGTCAGACTGTAAACACTACACACGCTGCAGATTCATACTGGATTATAATCACTCCACAGTTATTACCGTCAGACTGTAAACACTACACACGCTGCAGATTCATACTGGATTACAGTCTCTGATCTCTTTGGTAGTCACTGGTGTTTAATATGCCGTCTTGTTAAATTTCAGGAATGCATTTAGGATCTCTCCCACTGTACCTGGTGCAGTCTCTGGCGCAGAAGCTGCACCCTGTGTTTCCCGGAGTCAGCAACTACCCGAAGGTGGCGCTGCAGCTGGGAGTACCCTCGGACATTTTGTCGGAACTTCAGGGTTTCGAGCATCTCTTTCATTTCTTGTCATCCACTACCCTGCTGATGATTCCGGACCTACTGCAGGTGCTCTGGAAAGTCCAGAGAGTGGACGTCTTGCTGCTACTTAGCGAATATGCTACAAACGTCAACATGGCTAATGGTTTCAGAGGCATCAGCACCTCTCATAGTACTTATGGGGCTAATACAGCCCTTAGCATAGACCCAGCTAGCTGTTCAAATGGCTGAGCAACCGTAGGGATTAGCGATCTATCCTCACACCTTCACTAGCTTGAGTTATTAGACTGAGCTACAGGCTAAATGTATGCTGGGCCTCCAACAGCTGAGGTCTCGGGCCAGTCACAACATTTCATCTGAGCAACCTACAGGCTAACCTTCACGTTGAAAAGCATTATACACCGTGTACAACCACAGTGGCTGCAGACAGAAGTCCTCCAAGGCCAGACAGCCGCCATGCTGAAGCGAAACCTACCTGTTCAGGAATGTAGGTCAGAATTTAAGGCATTATGCTAATGTTTAGCACTAGCATCGTCAACATCAACACCACCAAGGTGAGACATGGTTTCGCAAGCTACTCTTACCTGTGGTATGTTCACATTAGGAGGCGACAAGTTGCGAATCTTGCCCCAGGTTTGTGTCTCACGGGTGTGTTTCCGCTAGCGCTCACTGTCCAGCTGCAGATGAGAAGCGTCTTGGTGTGGAACTGCAGATACAAGTTTACTACTGAACACTATAAACTGGATGCTCTACACAGTTCCGTCGAAAATCGGAACGACGTGCCCAAGGACCTCGGACAACCCTTTTCCCGTGGTGAATTGGACAAGTTCGTAGGACCCAATCCTTTAGGTCATTATGTCGCTAAATGGCAGCTACAAATCGTGCAAGCGACTGGGCGACTGTTGCTAACGCCGCTAACGTGTTGAAGGTTGTCTGCAAATGTCTGAAACGGATTTCCTTTGTTTAGTATTTGTGCATTACAGAGCATGAGATATCATCACCGCTCTAACTCCAGAATGTTCCGCCCGATTGGGTACGGTGTGATTGTATACGGACATACGGTTTTCATGCATTTATTGTTAGATGACATTTTTCCCCCTATCGGGATGAAGGGCGTGTGCACTGGCTTATATTCCCTACCCTGTTAACCATGTGGGATATCAGAAGTAACCATCAGAAAGCACCATATCCCAGAATTCCATAGGCACCCCCAATCAACCAGCAGGGATATCTTAACAACCAGTGTTGCAGTAGTAACCACCTGGGGTTCCATAGCAACACAACTAGGATTCCATAGCAAACTGTCTTAGGAACCACTTTCTAGTCAAACCACCTGGGATTCCATAGCACCCGCCAATTAACCACCAGTGACACTATAACTGCATTAGATTCCGTAACAACCAGCACGTAGGCGACACTCCCCAGCAAACCACCTGGGATGATTCGCCATAGCACCCAACCAGTCAGTAACCCACTCAGCCGATATGCGACACCATAACACATATTTCCTATCACAACAGGGCCATACGCCCAAAACCCTAGCAAACCACCTCAGGAATTCCATAGGCAACCTGCTTACGAAAACGCTCTCAGTCACCACTATGGGATTCCATAGCACCCGCCAATTAACCACCAGTGACACTATAACTGCATTAGATTCCGTAACAACCAGCATAGTGACACCTAGCAACCACCTGGGATTCCATAGCACCCACCAGTTAACCACCAGCGATACCATAACACATACCCTATCAACAGGCATAGCAACACGCAAGCTGCTTTAAGTACACGCACTAGGGGTCATTTAACCAGTTCTTGGGGGAAATACATCCAGCAGTAACTGGCCCAATCCACGGCAGCGTCACGTATTATCCGAATAGCAGCATGCATACAGGATATCCGTTCTCCCTGGTACGCTGAGAAGTTCCTTCCGTGACACCCTTTGTGTTCCCTGATGATGGTGTTGCGTTCTGCACCCCGGAGGTCCAAAAGATAACGCTCTGACACACACATATTGGGCAACGCTAAACAAGGATACGTCAGAGCTTCTTGTTCACTACACTCCGTTCCAACGAGCAGGCTGAGTTCTTCACCCTTCCCGTGAGAACCACATCAGCTTCCCCCTCCTACAAAACATGCACTTACTATCCAACATACGACTACGCTGATCATGGTGTTCACTATGATGCTACGGTTGCTGTTCGTTTACACACGGACGTAGTCCATGTGCCTGAACAGTGAAGATGTAAACAGAGCCACCTGAACCGCTCAGCTCTAGATTCATCAGAACCGTTCACAGTGGTGGTGAAGGTAACCAGACGTCCCCTCTAAAAGCTCCCTCACAGGAAGTTCCTACAGGAGGTGGTTCTGAATACGCTGCCTGATGTCTCTTGAGACGACGTTATGCGTGTGAGTTACTGGAGAAGACTATCCTCGCCCCCCTAACAAACCTCCCATGTCATGGATGGAAGAGGATAAATGGCGTGTCAGCTGCGCTCGTGAGGTCACAATAGGTCCCCACACCAGGAACTAGTCGGTTCCTAGAGTTCGCTCAGATTTTTCATCATCAACAAGACTCCTATACACACGTCAGAAGACCACGTGTAGCGACACTGGGGTTTAAGATAGTCAATTACAGTGTCGGTATGAGGTGTGTTCCTCAGATACGGACGACACCCGTGCGTAAACCCAATCAACCACTCACTCAGGATGTCTAAACAGTAGGTGGAATACTCTACACCTTCTCACCCTGTGAGACACTTCGTTCTTCTGTTATATGATGGAGCTACAAGAAGATCCAATATCAGAAATGTGATTTTGTTTGTTTGTTTGTTTGTTTGTTTGTTGGTTTGTTTGTTTGTTGGTTTGTTGACAGTACGGGACACTGGAATCTAGAACTGAGAACATTTGATATTTATATTTTTATACTCTGTATAAAGAACATGGTGTCTGAGCTTCATTAATAAAGGACGTGTTTGATAGTGTGTCTCATTGGTTTAAGGTGGACTGTGTAATTCCATTCTGGAGGTGTTTAAGGTGGGCTGTGTAATTCCATTCTGGAGGGGTTTAAGGTGGACTGTGTAATTCCATTCTGGAGGGGTTTAAGGTGGACTGTGTAATTCCATTCTGGAGGGGTTTAAGGTGGACTGTGTAATTGCATTCTGGAGGGGTTTAAGGTAGACTGTAATTCCATTCTGGAGGGGTTTAAGGTAGACTGTGTAATTCCATTCTGGAAGGGTTGAAAGTGGACTGTGTAATTCCATTCTGGAGGGTTTTAAGGTGGACTGTGTAATTCCATTCTGGAAGGGTTGAAAGTGGACTGTGTAATTCCATTCTGGAGGGTTTTAAGGTGGACTGTGCAATTCCATTCTGGAGGGTTTTAAGGTGGACTGTGCAATTCCATTCTGGAGGGTTTTAAGGTGGACTGTGTAATTCCATTCTGGAGGGTTTTAAGGTGGACTGTGTAATTCCAGTGTGGAGGGGTTTAAGGTGGACTGTGTAATTCCATTCTGGAGGGTTTTAAGGTGGACTGTGTAATTCCATTCTGGAGGGTTTTAAGGTGGACTGTGTAATTCCATGAGAGGGTTTTTAGGGGGACTGTATAATTCCATTCTGTTGGGGTTTAAGGTGGACTGTATAATTCCATTCTGGAGGGTTTTAAGGTGGACTGTATGATTCCATGAGGGCTAGTTTATAGTTTGGTGTATTCTTTTATTCTACAGTGAAGAATAAAGATACACAGAAGAACCTGCTATGAGGAGTCGTCTCTAAACTTTTGAGTGGTGGTGTATATAGAATAAACGAGTGCAGATGGGCGGAGGAGGAGTGTTTAAATGCTGTACCGCCTCAGAAATGCAGCAAGTCTCTGTTAACCCGTATGTATAACTGATCCGTTTGGTGCTCATGTATACGGCGCCCCCTGGTGTCCAATAAGCAGTACTAGTTCCCAGCACTCCTCGACTGTGCAGCTCAGCTCAGCTCCATCTCAGTTTCTTTACCGGTCAGGACCCCCACAGGACCCCAACAGAGCAGGGAGTATGTGGGTTGTGGATCATTCTCAGCACTGCAGTGACACTGACGTGGTGGTGGTGTAAGTGGATCAGACACAGCAGTGCTGCTGGAGTGTTTAGACACTGTGTCCACTCACTGTCCACTCTATTAGACACTCCTACCTTGCTGCTCCACCTTGTAGATGGACAGTCAGAGACGATAGCTCATCTGCTGCTGCACAGTGCAGTGTTGGTCATCCTCTAGTCCTTCACCAGTGGGCACAGGACGCTGCCCCACAGGACGCTGCCCACAGGATGCTGCCCACAGGACGCTGCCCACAGGATGCTGCCCACAGGATGCTGCCCACAGGACGCTGCCCCACAGGATGCTGCCCACAGGATGCTGCCCACAGGATGCTGCCCACAGGACGCTGCCCACAGGATGCTGCCCACAGGATGCTGTCCACAGGACAAGCAGTGACACTGAGGGGTTTCAGTCTTTAGTGTGTCCACTCTTTACCTTCATTGCAAAGAGGCCTCACACCTCCAAAGGTCAGTCCATCCAGATAACCCCCAACACCCTCAGTGGTGTTAAGGTGCTGGACCTCCATTGCTCTGAGAACACCAGCAGCTTCTGCTGTTTCCTTTTTCCACAGCTACACCTTCTTTCAGATGTCCGTAGCATTGAGGTGTCTTCTCACCATGGACAGATGGACAGAGACGCCTGTGGATGTTCTGGGTGGAGCGCGATGTTCTTCCCTGTCTTAGGCTTTAAGTGCTGTGATGGGGTCAGTGTTGGTGGGTCTACCAGGTGATTGTTGGGAGCCCCATGTCCTACACTTAAACCTCAGTGTGGGGGTGGTCTCTGACTTTTGCACAGCACTGTGCATCTATATCTGACCTGCCTATGGGCCTACTGTGGTTGGTAACCTGCACACCCCTAATCCCTCAGCCGACGGATGTAATGTGTACGGAAAATGAACACCAGAGGGCGCTGCAGGCCTAGACTCCACACGGACAGCGTTCCGCCTGAGAGCCGGTGGGAACGCTGGGAAGATGAGGTGAATGTAAATATAGATATTAATATACAGGTTTAGCCGTAGTGTCTCTCTCCACGCTCACACGGACAATCCGCACCACACCCGCTGTTGACACGGGCCTGAAGTCGGCTCTCCATCACCCTGGTTTCTATTGTTACAGGCGCGTGGACCACCGGGGAGGGGTGGGCTCGCATCATTTACATGTAAATGACAGAAGTGATGAGTTTCATAACAAATAACAATTACGCTCCCCACACGCCGGCGTGCGGAGATGCCGCACGTCCCGTTTGAAAAAGGCTGAGGATGCAGAAAGGCATCGGTCGGAAGGCTGAGCCGGGCAGTAATTGATTTTCTCTTTCAATCATCCAACCAAAATTGAACTGACAGGAAGAATCAGGTGGTCCGGGTATGTGTGTGCACGTTCACGAGAGACGGAGAGAGAGACGGAGAGAGAGAGAGAGAGAGAGAGACACTGTAATAACATACCACAGCAGCATATTGGGGCTCACTGGTAAGGTGATTACAGGCCATATCCCTGATGACTCCTGAGCGATCTGTCACGTGTGGTCCTCCTGTGTCAGCCCACACTCTGACAACATTGGGACCACCTCTGGACACAAAACGAGTCCCCCCCTTCCGTGTTTAAGGCGGTAGTACCTTCAGGCTCCTGCAGGTGGCGCTGTACGAGCATGACGGGGCTATAAACCCCTGTGGGGTGTGAGTGAGGGGATCCATAGGTTGGGAAGAGGTGCTACAGTGCAGGGAATGTCTCGTTCCATGTGTGGAAAATGGCTCCAGAGCAGATGTTAATGATTGGCTAAAAGGAGGGACTGCATGTGGGCGTGGCCAAAGACCATAGTGTGAAGGAAGTAGCTGAATCTGCAGGTGTGTGGAAGCGTACGGTCATACGGGTCTACCAGCAGTGGATACAATCCCAGTCTACAGGGAATTCTCCTCGGAACTGTGCCAGGGAAGGCCTCCACCACATCTGGGCCACCTGACCGAGTCTTTGATGGAAGAGTGTCTGAACACCGACTTGTCCAGCCCATGCCGAATCCAATCCCAGCTGGTATGGGTGCGGCTGAGCTGAGATTAAATGATGCCCGAATATCACAAGCCCGTACGTCCCGATCCTCAACAACACTTGTGGTCTAGTGCCGTTTCTAAGGTAGTGCATCTCATTCCCTCGTATTCAATCAAACCTTTCCACACTTGAACTCTTTCTTGCTTCTTTTGAGCCGCACACATGCCACAAGCCATATGACGCCTGACGTGCCAATTGCGGCTGATTGCAGGAGGAGATTGGCACCTTCTAAAATGAGCAGTTGGAGCTCTACAGGAAGCTGAGAGTTTCTTTGTGTTTGGAAAGAACGGAGCTGGAAACTCGTATTCCGGTTCACTCTCAGTCATAATAGCCGCTTTTGGGAACGTCTGAGGAAAATCTACACCAGCACTGCGAATACATAACAATCCAGAACTCTCCTCTTCATACGAGCTCTGCGTCTCAGAGCTAGAACTGTGGTCCTAGCTATAATCTGGTTGGGATCTCAGTTCAAACTGTTGCCCTAATTCTAATCCTGGTTCTAATGGTGATCTGGGTTCAGTTTCTAAGCATGGTTCTAATTCTAATCCTGGTTCTAAGTGGAATCTTGTTTCTACTGCAGGGCATGGTCTGTAATGTAATGTAATTGTAATCTAGGTTTTAATCTGAACCCTGATCCTAACTGTCAACTAACTGTAATCCTGGTTCTAATTCTAACCCTGATTCTAATTGTCTTCTGATTGTAATCCTGGTTCTAATTCTAACAGTGGTCCTAATTCTAACCCTGATCCTAACTGTCAACTGACTGTAATCCTGGTTCCAGTTCTAACAGTGGTCCTGATTCTAACCCTGATCCTAACTGTCAACTAACTGTAATCCTGGTTCCAGTTCTAACAGTGGTCCTGATTCTAACCCTGATCCTAACTGTCAACTGACTGTAATCCTGGTTCTAATTGTAACAGTGGTTCTAATTCTAACCCTGATTCTAATTGTCTTCTGACTGTAATCCTGGTTCTAATTCTAACAGTGGTCCTAATTCTAACCCTGGTCCTAACTGTCAACTAACTGTAATCCTGGTTCTAATTCTAACCCTGATTCTAACTGTCTTCTGATTGTAATCTTGGTTCTAATTCTAACAGTGGTTCTAATTCTAACCCTGATTCTAATTGTCTTCTGACTGTAATCCTGGTTCTAATTCTAACAGTGGTCCTAATTCTAACCCTGGTCCTAACTGTCAACTAACTGTAATCCTGGTTCTAATTCTAACAGTGGTCCCAATTCTAACCCTGATCCTAACTGTCAACTGACTGTAATCCTGGTTCCAGTTCTAACAGTGGTCCTGATTCTAACCCTGATCCTAACTGTCAACTAACTGTAATCCTGGTTCTAATTCTAACAGTGGTTCTAATTCTAACCCTGATTCTAATTGTCTTCTGACTGTAATCCTGGTTCTAATTCTAACAGTGGTCCTAATTCTAACCCTGATCCTAACTGTCAACTAACTGTTATCCTGGTTCTAATTCTAACAGTGGTCCTAATTCTAACCCTGATCCTAACTGTCAACTAACTGTAATCCTGGTTCTAATTCTAACAGTGGTTCTAATTCTAACCCTGATTCTAACTGTCTTCTGATTGTAATCCTGGTTTTAATTCTAACAGTGGTCCTAATTCTAACCCTGATCCTAACTGTCTTCTGATTGTAATCCTGGTTTTAATTCTAACAGTGGTCCTAATTCTAACCCTGATCCTAACTGTCTTCTGATTGTAATCCTGGTTTTAATTCTAACAGTGGTCCTAATTCTAACCCTGATTTTAACTGTCTTCTGATTGTAATCCTGGTTCTAATTCTAACAGTGGTCCTAATTCTAACCCTGATTTTAACTGTCTTCTGATTGTAATTCTGGTTCCAGTTCTAACAGTGGTCCTGATTCTAACCCTGATCCTAACTGTCAACTAACTGTTATCCTGGTTCTAATTCTAACAGTGGTTCTAATTCTAACCCTGATCCTAACTGTCAACTAACTGTTATCCTGGTTCTAATTCTAACAGTGGTTCTAATTCTAACCCTGATTCTAATTGTCTTCTGACTGTAATCCTGGTTCTAATTCTAACAGTGGTCCTAATTCTAACCCTGATTTTAACTGTCTTCTGATTGTAATCCTGGTTCTAATTCTAACAGTGGTCCTAATTCTAACCCTGATTTTAACTGTCTTCTGATTGTAATCCTGGTTTTAATTCTAACAGTGGTCCTAATTCTAACCCTGATTTTAACTGTCTTCTGATTGGAATCCTGGTTCTGATTCTAACAGTGGTCCTAATTCTAACCCTGATTCCAATTGTCTTCTGATTGTAATCCTGGTTCTAATTCTAACAGTGGTCCTAATTCTAACCCTGATTTTAACTCTCTTCTGATTGTAATCCTGGTTCTAATTCTAACAGTGGTCCTAATTCTAACCCTGATTCTAACTGTATTCTGATTGTAATCTTGGTTCTAATTCTAACAGTGGTCCTAATTCTAACCCTCATCCTAACTGTCAACTAACTGTTATCCTGGTTCTAATTCTAACAGTGGTCCTAATTCTAACCCTGATTCTAACTGCCTTCTGATTGTAATCCTGGTTCTAATTCTAACAGTGGTCCTAATTCTAACCCTGATCCTAACTGTCAATTGACTGTAATCCTGGTTCTAATTCTAACAGTGGTCCTAATTCTAACCCTGATTCTAATTGTCTTCTGATTGTAATCCTGGTTCTAATTCTAACAGTGGTCCTAATTCTAACCCTGATCCTAACTGTCAACTGACTGTAATCCTGGTTCTAATTCTAACAGTGGTCCTAATTCTAACCCTGATCCTAACTGTCAATTGACTGTAATCCTGGTTCTAATTCTAACAGTGGTCCTAATTCTAACCCTGATTCTAATTGTCTTCTAAATGTAATCCTGGTTCTAATTCTGACAGTGGTCCTAATTCTAACCCTGATCCTAACTGTCAACTGACTGTAATCCTGGTTCTAATTCTAACAGTGGTCCTAATTCTAACCCTGATTCTAACTGTCAACTGACTGTAATCCTAGTTCTAATTCTGATTGTGGTGTTTAATCTAACTGTAATCCTGGCTATAATTCTAACAATGGTCTTAATTCTAAACCTGGTTCTTTTTGTAATCTAATTGTAATCTTGGTTCTAATTTTAACCCCGATTCCTATTGCCTTCTAAGTAAATTCAAATTGTGGGACTAATTGTGATCCAACTGTAATCTGGGTTTTAATTCTACCCACAAGCCCAACTATCATCTGGTTTTAATCCTGTGGTCCTAGTTTTGATCTAATTAAAATCTCTGTTCTAATTTAAACTGTGGTCGTAGGTCTAACTCTGGTTCTAATTGTAATCTAGGTTTTAATTTTAACCCAGGTCTAGACTGTCATCTGATTGTAACCCTGGTTCTAAATGTAGTCATCTAACTGGTATCTTTGTTCGATCTCAAACCCTGAACTTGATTTTTTTGTCTGATTGTAATCCTGGTTCTAATTCTAATCGTGGTCCTAGCTGTAATCTAATTGGAATCTTGGTTCTAATTTAAACCGTGGGCCTCATTCTACCCCTGGTTCTAATTGCAATCTAATTGCCATCCTGGTTCTGGTTCTAACTCTGGACCTACTTGTGATTGTAATCTGGGTCCTAACTCTAAGCACTGTTCTAACTCTCGAACAGTGTAACTCTAATTGCAATCTCAGTTTTAATTCAACCCACAAGCCTAACTGTCATCTGGTTTTAATCCTGGTTCTAATCCTAATTGTGGTCCTAGTGGTAATTCAAACCATGGACCTAGGTTTAACACTGGTTCTAATTTTAATCCAGCAGTCATCCTGGTATAGTTCTAGCATAGTTCTAATTCTAACTCTAATGGTAATTAAATTAAAATCTTAGTTTTAATTCTAACCATGCCCATAATTCTAACACTAGTTCTAAATTTTAAACATAAGTTTAAACATCAGTTTTAGCAGATAGCCTGTTTATAGCACCTGTGGAACATCTATGACAAGACACAGAAAATGAATTAGAATAGAACTAACCGAACAGAGTAGAATGTAAAGTACTGGAGTTCACAGTGAGGCTTCTCTGAGAGCAGCCCAGGTAAACTCAGTTCTCCAAGCCATTAGCATGCGGTTTGGGTTCTAGCAGTGAGGCGTTGAAACAGAAGTGTTGACATTAGAGCTGCTTCTCCGCCGCCGTGACAAGATACTCCTCTTCATCCGCACAGACTCCCGGCTGTGTGGATCACCACGGGAAACTCTCGGCAGCCATACATAATTGATCCATGTTAAAGTAAAAGTTTAGCGGGTGTAGAAGACACCGTCAGCCGAACAGCAGACGAGCCACTTCCAGAGCCGCTGTACAGAAGACGCAGTACAGGCTCATGTCTATGAACTTACCTGCCAAAAGTCATGTGATCAGCGTGTAAACCAATCAGTGTGCTGGTGGGGGACTCAGGGGACGGCTTGGGAACGCCCTCACCTGTATAAGCTGTGAGGTGTATCTTTTGAGTGAGGTTAAACCCTGGCCAGCGTGAGCTCGTGAGGTCGCCAACAGGACTGGAGCAACAAGAGCACCATGCCGCATGATCTGATGAGTCACAGTTCCAGGTGTTCTGGTCTGATGGTGGGGTTTGTGTGTGCTGCAGACCCCATTAAGGCCATGGACCCCAGTTGTTGACAAGGCCCATGGTTCCATACTGGTGTAGGGTGTGTTCTCATGGCTTGGGTTGGGTCCACTGGCCCACTGGTCAGCAGCTGGGCAACCCAGCCTGAAGCCGTGAGCCACACACTGTCAGGGTTACTGGACACCTCCACATGGTGTCTGACTCCATTAGCCCGGTAGCTCCAGCGCTAAAACTAAACAAGCACATTGCAGACACAACATGACTGGTGGACTTCGGTGGTGGTAAGAACTGAGTAATTGGTTTCCGAAAACTGTCTTGGTTCAGAATCCGCTGATTCAGTGCTAAACGCTAACGGCCACCAGTAGAGCAGTCTCGTTAGAGACGTTCCCGACAGATGAGTGAAGGTTTAAAGGCAATCAGTGCGCAATCACGCGGAACTGCCAGACATTTGCTCCAAATTGCCTCCATTTTGCATGATGAATGGAGAGAGAGAGGGAGAGAAGAGAGAGAGAGAGACAGGGATAGAGACACAGAAGAGACTTCCACACTAAAATATTAGCCTTCAGTGAAATCCTACCACCAGGCTGTTCCACCACTTCCCCTACTGATCCTGGAGAACGGAGGCGGCTCTCGGATCATGTGTAGCTAGTTGGCCATTCCTTCCATTTTCCTATACATGTCCAATTACAGATCGTTCTAGACTAAATACAAGCATTTCAAACGTGTCTCTGCACTGTGTCACAGCCAGTGACGTATCTAGAACTCCCAGAAGGCCAGGGGTGTCCAACCTTGACTGCAAGTGTCCATTCCAACCAAGCAAGAGATCATATGATCAGTTGTTTGAGCGGTGGGCAGTTGGTTGGTCCAGTAGGGTCAGGGAGATCTCCTGTTCATATGGAATGAAAACCAGAGCCACACTGGCCCCGTCCGGATACGGTTGGACACCCCTGGCGTTCTGGAAGGCCTAGCGTGGTGCTGGGTCCTGATGTATAATCAAAGTGTGATTGGTTGGTTGATCATTTAACGGATGAGCCCTTTAACCGAGCTCCTGAGGAGCCAATTGGAGAGCTTGGCTATCGAATTAGATTGCAGAGAGGGAAAACCCTGAATGGGCAGTTTTCCTTTTGGAATTTCTCCATCTGGAATTTCTGGAGCCAACCGGAGTGTAAGAACGTGAGATGATTCTTTGCAACCAGAATGATGCCTTCACTCTGCTTGAGCCCCCCCGCCGTATTAAAATGGTCTTATTTTTCTATTTGAAATAAACAGTTGGAACGTTTAAACGTGTGGGTCCTTCTTTCCGAACTCTCCGGAGCGAGAAGGAGTGGGAAAGTGAGCATTAGGAGAGTCTCTGCTGTTACATTTTCTCTAATATCTTTCTGTGAAATTCCATTTGTAATTTAAATGACCTGCGTTTGTATTCCAGGCTTTTTCACCGCTTCCATTCCGATTGTGAAAAATTTATGCCGTGGATGTCAGCAGCGTCTTCCTGCTCCTCAGTGAAAAATCCGGGCCATGCACTGAACCTTGGAGATGGGTAATGGCAGCAAAAGAGTGAATACTTAATGGCCATTTTACAAAAAGTACATCCAGTTCCAGGAAATACAAGGCCGACTCGGTCAGTTCCATTCACTGGCTGACTCCATGTACCTCGTGTTGCATGTAATTGCCTCTTTTTAATTGAAGTAGCTTCCATGCAGCTCTTTTCACCAGTGAGGCTCCAGCAGGGAGCAGCACCATTAACCTGTTTGACACATAAAACCGCAGCTCTGTTTACTCTGGCGATAATGGAAATGTACTGAAATGGGGCCAAAGGAGTGGGAGAACCAGGCGCATATATATTTAACATCTATCTATTTAGTAGAGCGACTTAACGTGCAGAGATTTGGAGCCAAACAGATGAGTGGCAGGAATCCCGTTTATCAGCCACGGTTTTATCCATTTTCGAAAGCCCATATGTATAAACTCACATCATCAGCCTACTTTTAGCTATTACAGTATAACAGACGGACGGACTACACTAGCGCTCATATATGAATCCAGTTAGCACCTGGTGAAACTGAAAGTACTCTTGTACGCTTTAATACAAACCAATTTGCTTTATATCATGAGTTCCCTGCTGTTCAAATCAAGCAGTAGGGTCTTCTAAAGGAATACAGCTTCATATACATAATCATATCACAGTACATCATATCAGTCACCAACAAGACCATAATTCACCAACCTCATCAATTATTAGAAAGATAATTCTTCAGATCTTTGTTTTCTGGGTCAAATTGAATTCGGTCCCACATTAATAATGCTAATTATAGTTCCAAAATATTACCAATATGACCAGTGCTCAATAATCTCAAATTAGTCCAAAACTGTTCAAAGTAAATTGATAACACTAAATACCGACTCAAATGACCAATAATAATATTACCTATACTAAATACTGATCCAAATGACCAATACTAATATAACCAATACGAAATACTGACCCAAATTACCAATACTAATATACCCAATACTGAATACTGACACAAATTACCAATACTAATATACCCAATACTAAATACTGACCCAAATTACCAATACTAATATACCCAATACTGAATACTGACCCAAATTACCAATAATAATATACCAAATTTTAATATACCCGATACTAAATACTGACCCAAATTACCATTACTAAAATACTCAGTACTAAATACAGACTCAAATGACCAATAATAATATAATCAATACTAAATACTGATCCAAATTACCAATACTAATATACCCAATACTAAATACTGACCCAAATTACCAATACTAATATACGAAATATTAATATACCCAATACTAAATACTGACCCAAATTACCAATACTAATATACCAATACTGAATACTGACACAAATTACCAATACTAATATACCCAATACTAAATACTGACCCAAATTACCAATACTAATATACCCAATACTAAATACTGACACAAATTACCAATACTAATATACCAAATATTAATATACCCAATACTAAATACTGACCCAAATTACCAATAATAATATACCAAATATTAATATACCCAATACTAAATACTGACCCAAATTACCAATACTAATATACCAATACTGAATACTGACACAAATTACCAATACTAATATACCCAATACTAAATACTGACCCAAATTACCAATACTAATATACCCAATACTAAATACTTACACAAATTACCAATACTAATATACCAAATATTAATATACCCAATACTAAATACTGACCCAAATTACCAATAATAATATACCAAATATTAATACTACCAATGCTAAATACTGATCCAAATGACCAATACTAATATAACCAATACGAAATACTGACCCGAAGTACCAATACTAATATACACAATACTGAATACTGACCCAAATTACCAATACTAATATACCCAATACTAAATACTGACCCAAATTACCAATACTAATATACCAAATATTAATATACCCAATACTAAATACTGACCCAAATTACCAATAATAACATACCAAATATTAATAAACCCAATACTAAATACTGACCCAAATTACCATTACTAATATACTCAATACTAAATACCAACTCAAATGACCAATAATAATATAACCAATACTAAATACTGATCCAAATTACCAATACTAATATACCCAATACTAAATACTGATCCAAATTACCAATACTAATATACCCAATACTAAATACTGACCCAAATTACCAATACTAATATACCAAATATTAATATACCCAATACTAAATACTGATCCAAATTACCAATACTAATATACCCAATACTAAATACTGACCCAAATTACCAATACTAATATACCAAATATTAATATACCCAATACTAAATACTGACCCAAATTACCAATAATAATATACCAAATATTAATACTACCAATGCTAAATACTGATCCAAATGACCAATACTAATATAACCAATACAAAATACTGACCCAAAGTACCAATACTAATATACCCAATACTGAATACTGACCCAAATGACCAATACTAATATACCCAATACTAAATACTGACCCAAATTACCAATACTAATATACCAAATATTAATATACCCAATACTAAATACTGACCCAAATTACCAATAATAATATACCAAATATTAATAAACCCAATACTAAATACTGACTCAAATTACCATTACTAATATACTCAATACTAAATACCGACTCAAATGACCAATAATAATATAACCAATACTAAATACTGATCCAAATTACCAATACTAATACACCCAATACTAAATACTGAACCAAATTACCAATACTAATATACCAAATATTAATATACCCAATACTAAATACTGACCCAAATTACCAATAATAATATACCAAATATTAATGAACCCAATACTAAATACTGACCCAAATTACCATTACTAATATACTCAATACTAAATACCGACTCAAATGACCAATAATAATATAACCAATACTAAATACTGATCCAAATTACCAATAATAATATACCAAATATTAATATACCCAATACTAAATACTGACCCAAATTACCAATACTAATATACCAAATATTAATATACCCAATACTAAATACTGACCCAAATTACCAATACTAATATACCAAATATTAATATACCCAATACTAAATACTGACCCTAATTACCAATAATAATGTACCAAATATTAATATACCCAATACTAAATACTGACCCAAATTACCAATACTAATATAGCCAATACTAAATACTGATCCAAATGACCAATACTAATATACCCAATACTCAATACTGACCCAAATTACCAATACTAATATACCAAATATTAATATACCCAATACTAAATACTGATCCAAATGACCAATACTAATATACCCAATACTAAATACTGATCCAAATTACCAATACTAATATACCCAATACTAAATACTGACCCAAATTACCAATACTAATATACCAAATACTAATATACCCAATACTAAATACTGACCCAAATTACCAATACTAATATACCCAATACTAAATACTGATCCAAATTACCAATACTAATATACCCAATACTAAATACTGATGCAAATTACCAATACTAATATACCAAATATTAATATACCCAATCCTAATGACTAACCCAGTTTTCTAATAAAAGAAACTGCCTATGATTATTCATTTCCATAATTAAATAATAAAATATAATAATATATCATACACAAAATATTGTCCCAGTCACTAAGTGTCTAACACGTGCCTGGTTGGTGGATAACACCGCTACCCACCAATGTGCTGCTAATTCCGCATGTGGGAAACAGGGGTTCGATTCCTAGGTGACTACACTGTACTACACCAATAGTCCTTGGGCGAGACGCCTAACACTACGTCGGCCTACCCGTAGTATTATTAGTCTTGGAAGTCTCTCTGGATGAGTCCAGTGTTGTAACATTCCTCCAGGGATTTCATAGTTACAGTTTGTGAGATATGTATAGACACAGTGAGCAGTTTTAAAAACTCAGTTTGATCTGTTTTTGCAGGTTTTGATGGTGATGTAATTGATAATCAATAAAACACGATGCACCCAAACCTCTTGTACAGTGAGAGTTTATTTTGGTGTCATCCCACTTTCAGGATGAAGGCCGTTTAGCTGTCGAGGGCACTTCACCAGACAATCAGCAGGTGAAGAAACAAGTGCCCTTGACATGGTCCACTGGGTACGCCATCAAGGGCCATACCCACAATTCAGCCGGCATCATACTTCACCTAATTTAACTGACCTATGGTGTATCAGAAATGTGTGTATGTGTGGAAGACAGAAACAACCTCCATACGTCTAAACAACTTAATTATGCAGATTTATGGAAAACAGCTGGTAGTAATGATCCACTGGTTCCGATAGGAATGTCAGAGCACCAGGAGAATATGAATGCCATGTTATGTTGGGTTCCAGAGCTTGTACATGTTGAGAAAGTGGACCACTGGAAGTTTTGCTGACGCTTTCCTAAAATTATGTCATCTTTAATGAGGTTAATAGAGGTTCCACTTAGAGGTTCCATTTAGCTGGGATGTTGCGCTGGAACAGTCCTCCTCATTATTTTCATTTTAGCAGCCTAGTTACACAAGCACTTCACCACCATCTGTCCGTGGAATACGCCACTGTCCAGCTGAACCCATTATCCCATTATCCCCCCACCTAATAAAAATCTTATAGCCTTGGTAACATAAACGAACTGTAAAAGCAGCGGCAGACCTTGTGCGCTCAGTACGGTGGCGGTGAACGTGACCAGAGAGCGTAATCTCCTATTCGGAATTCTTTATAAATGACTGAATCGTTTAAAGGTCAACATCACAGTGCAGTTGAAGCACGTTTCCCTCCATTATATTTAAATCTAATAGACGCGGTTAATAACACACTTAGAACCACATGCTTCCTAAAGGACTAGAATTTAGAAACACGGCTTCTTTTTCTTTTTTGAGTCAAGACCTGAATGTCAGTGCCTCGGCCTTGACTTGAACCCTAACAACTCTGCCTTTGACTTAAACCTTAACGACTCTGCCTTTGACTTAAACCTTAACGACTCTGCCTTTGACTTAAACCTTAATGACTCTGCCTTTGACTTAAACCTTAATGACTCTGCCTTTGACTTGAACCCTAACAACTCTGCCTTTGACTTGAACCCTAACGACTCTGCCTTTGACTTAAACCTTAATGACTCTGCCTTTGACTTAAACCTTAACGACTCTGCCTTTGACTTAAACCTTAATGACTCTGCCTTTGACTTAAACCCTAATGACTCTGCCTTTGACCTGAACCCTAGTGCCTCGACCTTTGACTTGAACCCTCACGACTCTGCCTTTGACTTAAACCTTAACGACTCTGCCTTTGACTTAAACCTTAATGACTCTGCCTTTGACTTAAACCTTAATGACTCTGCCTTTGACTTAAACCTTAACGACTCTGCCTTTGACTTAAACCTTAATGACTCTGCCTTTGACTTAAACCTTAATGACTCTGCCTTTGACTTAAACCTTAATGACTCTGCCTTTGACCTGAACCCTCACGACTCTGCCTTTGACTTGAACCCTAGTGGCTCAGCCTTTGACTTGAACCCTAGTGGCTCAGCCTTTGACTTGAACCCTAGTGGCTCAGCCTTTGACTTGAACCCTAGTGGCTCAGCCTTTGACTTGAACCCTAGTGTCTCTGCCTTTGACTTGAACCCTAGTGTCTCTGCCTTTGACTTGAACCCTAGTGTCTCTGCCTTTGACTTGAACCCTAGTGTCTCTGCCTTTGACTTAAACCTTAACAACTCTGCCTTTGACTTAAACCTTAACGACTCTGCCTTTGACCTGAACCCTAGTGCCTCGACCTTTGACTTGAACCCTAGTGTCTCTGCCTTTGACTTGAATCCTAGTGTCTCTGCCTTTGACTTGAACCCTAGTGTCTCTGCCTTTGACTTGAACCCTAGTGTCTCTGCCTTTGACTTGAACCCTAGTGTCTCTGCCTTTGACTTGAACCCTAGTGTCTCTGCCTTTGACTTGAACCCTAGTGTCTCTGCCTTTGACTTGAACCCTAGTGGCTCAGCCTTTGACTTGAACCCTAGTGGCTCAGCCTTTGACTTGAATCCTAATGTCTCTGCCTTTGACTTGAACCCTAGTGGCTCAGCCTTTGACTTGAACCCTAGTGTCACTGCCTTTGACTTGAACCCTAGTGTCTCAGCCTTTGACCTGAACCCTAGTGTCTCTGCCTTTGACCTGAACCCTAGTGTATCTGCCTTTGACTTGAACCCTAGTGTCTCTGCCTTTGACTTGAATCCTAATGTCTTTGCCTTTGACTTGAACCCTAGTGGCTCAGCCTTTGACTTGAACCCTAGTGTCTCAGCCTTTGACCTGAACCCTAGTGGCTCAGCCTTTGACCTGAACCCTAGTGGCTCTGCCTTTGACTTGAACCCTAGTGGCTCAGCCTTTGACTTGAACACTAGTGTCTCTGCCTTTGACTTAAACCCTAGTGTCTCTGCCTTTGACTTGAACCCTAGTGTCTCAGGCTTTGACCTGAACCCTAGTGTCTCTGCCTTTGACTTGAATCCTAGTGGCTCAGCCTTTGACCTGAACCCTAGTGGCTCAGCCTTTGACGTGAACCCGAATGGCTCAGCATTTGACTTGAACCCTAGTGGCTCAGCCTTTGACCTGAACCCTAGTGGCTCAGCCTTTGACCTGAACCCTAGTGGCTCAGCCTTCGACTTGAACCCTAGTGGCATTCGTTTTTTTTTTATCTCAGGAAGCTCTTGGGTCGGTTTCCAGCCACATTGTGCTGCACCCTCCTATCAGTTTTGAGCCTCTGATGTAGTATGTTTTGGATCATAAGACTCCTTTTCTTTTGCTATGCTCTCTTCCACACTTCCTTCCAGTAAGTTTCTTTTTGGCCTTTCTGTTCTTGAGTGTTATCAGAGGGTCGTCTTAGGATAACCCCTCTGTATTTACATTCATGAAGGCGTCTCTTGATTGTAGATATAGATAATGACATGCCAACCTTCTCTAGAATGTCCTTGACATAACTACATGATGCAAAAGGGGTTTTCTTCACCATGAAAAGTTGTTCCAAGACCAATTGACTAAACAAGTGAAATCAGGGGGTTCAGTTTATAGATCGTAATATTTATTATTATTATTATTATTATTTATTATTATTATTTTAGCAGAACAACTGAATTCAAAGCCTAGAGTCAAGACAATATTTCTAGAGCCAACAAAAGCTTTAGAAATGCTGAATACCTGGATTTTTAACATGGTCCTGTTATGACAAACAATGCCCCCTTGAGGTACATCCACATACTGTTGGAGAAGGACTGCAGGGCTTCAGGGACCCTCAAGTATTAGGACTGCACTACCACAGAAATGCCCCGGTGGCCCAGTGCCCTGTACTCCTTACTACAGTAGTGTGTAGATCCAACTGATCAGCAAATTAACAGCCCATTATTGGGGTGAAGTGGGCATGTCCAAAGAGGAAATGGGCAGGACAGTGGGCCTCCAAAAACAGGGTGGAGAAATGCCCCCGGTCATACACGATATATCCAAGGTTAGGCACCACACACTGACGGATTACTCTGGCACACCAACGGACAGTTCATCTGGGGTTCATTTCTTTTGTGATGTGTATGTACATTTCAGACGAGAGAATCAGCTCCGCCCCCACACTACGGGATGATGAGTCATAAATATTTAGCATGTTTAATGTGTTTAATTTGAAATCAGGGAGGGATTAGTATTGGATTACACAGTCTGAGACCTTTACGGCTGCCCTTCAAGGAAAAGGATACCGGGGTACTAGCAGGAAAAGCCCCCCATCCGCTCCTCATTGTTGAGAGCTGCTCGAGCGCAGTAGCCAGAACAAGAAAGTGCGGCTTCTCTCTTCCCATTTAAAGAGAGAGACTCCTGGACTTCTGAAAATCAGAGCTGGAGGGGTGAACCTGCCACACAGTCGGCCCAGTGATTGTGTAGGGTGGTCCAGGAGCCGCTAGTCAAGTGCATTAGCATTTACTGCTGCTCTTACTACAATGCCAGACAAAGCCTCAGGACAAACAGAGGGGTATATAACGGGTAGTGACTAACAAGAAACACCCAGGAAGGGGAGGAGCCACAAACTACAAACTGGTGAATGGGCATGGCAATAGGCTGGAGAGAGGGAGGAGCTAAAAAGCAAAAAATTGGTTCCCAGAAGAACTTCCAAATCTGCAAAGTTCCTCTACATAAGGAGAACTGGGTTTGTTGTTCTAGCTAACACTATCTAGTCCCAATCAGAACACCATAATATCATGATTATGGATGTGAGGTATGGTTTAACCCTAGGATCCAGCCTTCCGGACACAATATGGCAGCTGTGGATCCACGTTCGGAGCGGTCCGGATTCCATTTCTTTTGGCGTGAACTGCAGCAATCTTGGATGCACTGACCACGTTTGAAATGTTGTCTTGCAGTGTGGATTCCCGTGAGGGCACTAGCTGATTCTGCATTCACCCAGAGAGGTTTTCTTGCTCTAGCCTGATCCAAAGACCGAGCCCCAGCACCCAGCGCTGATGGAACGGCCACCTACTGAGGTCCAGCTGTGAGCGTGTGTTCGTAGCTGTCACTTTCCAGCACAAACGGGATATGTAATGCGTAGGAAACCCGGCATGCACAGTCTATCATGCGCTCCGTGTGCATGGAGGACAGGCGCTTGACTTCCCTCCTCACAATGCTAAACATGCATCTGTCAAGTTACGTCCAGAGGCCTTTATTGTCATTCCTCAGTATGGCATGTATACACTGGAAGGAGGTGCGGTTATTCAGGCTCCAAACACGCAACAGCGATACGCTATACAGGACCACATACTGCAGAGACTAGTGCAGAGCATGCAGTGCCTGCGCCATGTACAGTACCATCATAAGCATTTATCATATGCTGTGATCGAAGCCCAGCTGATCAAAAATATTACTTTTCCCGTTTAGGAATTACAGCCACTTTTGGGATGTAGCTCCTCCGTTTCCCGGCTCTGTAGCTACTGGGCACTCTCAGTCAGTGGCACATTGATTGCAACTGGTCTCCTAACTGAGATATTGTGTTGAACGGCAAACAGCAGGTGGCGCAGTTCCGCACTTTCCTTCTCCACAGGTGCAGCAGCTCAGACAAAGCCACGTGTCAAAGCTAAGGATGAAGCCAAGGAATGCTGTTTCCCGGCTGTTGCGTCACACCGAGGGCTGCCTTGTGAGAAGCCACCAAGACGTTTCTGAGAAATCAGAGCACCCCACTATATCTTTCAAGAACCTCAGCCACCAGGAGAAGCCAACATATCTCACCACGAAAAGAATAATATAAGCATGCTAATGATTCTAGATAGAACTTATAGCTCTAATTAGAGCTAGGGCCTTTAATCAAGAACCTTTAAAGAACCATCAATAGTCCTGTCAGTGGTACTGCATGGTTCTCCTAGTTTTTTTTTTAAATAATCGATTTTTAACTTTTTTAATTCTCTCTTCGTAAATACTATTTAAATCTTGTATTTATTTCTTTGATAAATTATTATTATATTTAAACTCTTTGGTTTAGAATCTTTGTTTTATTAAATCTTAGCTTGTTAATATTGTTTACACTGCTTGTGTATGTGTATTTATTTTATTTTTAAATATTTTTTTTATTTTAAATGTTCTTTTATTTATTATTTTATCTTTACTTTGAAATCATTGTTTTTATTAATCTTAATTCATTTTTTTTGTTGGTGTTGTTTATTACCTTGACTCTCATCTGCACTGTGATCAAGCCACCTGTCCCCACGGATGTAAACCCGAGCTTACATAAAGAAAGAAAATGAAAATGGCGTAACCTTTAAAAACACAACCATTTAAGGCGAACCGGACCACATTAACAATCACCATGAAGAGGCAGGAGTGTGGTGATTGGTTTGTGTCAGTATGAGGACATATCGTATTCTCTCAGATTCAGTTGAGTGTAATGAAGCAATGGGGTATATAGTAAAATGTGAAACCTTCCACCAATAAACCAATTAATTCAATAAACAATCAACAAACCAATAACCAAATGAAAACAGTAGAAACAGGGACCACCCAGCAGCACAGCAAGTGTGCTCCCATGTGGAAATCATACATAAGGGTTAGCGGGATTGTAATGGACCATCCTTTACATCATACACATCCATATGCGGAGATTCAATCGACAGGAAGCCAGAGCGATGGGGGACACAGTGTTGGTACTCAGTGAGCAGGACCAATAAAGACCAAAGGATGGAGATGCCTGTGATTGCTGCTAGGAGTGCTAGCTTTGCTGTGGATGATGAAGGCAATCATCCCCAAGATGACCAGTCCATCAAAACGCCCCACACAGCCATTTGGGAATCAGCAGAGCGGTGTTAACAAAAGCTGGTTGGATCAGTATGCATGTCCAGCCTTCTGGTGTTCTTCTGGCCATTCCATAGGGCACGGATTTTCATTCGGAGCCAGCTAGCGAGGTCACAGCGAGGGTTCGGGGTCGCCTAATAGCGGTAATTTCCGTCAGCTTCTGCATGTTATGGGCACCGTTGATGCAACAGTGGACAAGAAGCCAGGAGTTCATCACAGTCCACCCATTCACCGTGGCATACGAATCGAGATGTTTACTTTAATCACTGATAACATACAAAAGGAAATGACGGTGACGTGGGGGACGCAGAGCACTTTGCCGCTCTGGAGGACGGGAGTAAGATTTCAGAGCTCGTCTGGTGTGTGTCAGGGTCATCTCACGCCAGCAAATGGGTTAGACATGGACTAGCCAGCTTCCATTGTACACACTGAAGTATGGGCCTAGATTTCGTGCTGCAGTGGAGCATCGGTAACGTTCAGAGCGCAGGCAAAGGAACGGGGTACCTAAGACGACAGGGCACGGACTACCAAGAAGCCCTGTGACCACACCTGCCTGCTTGAGCCAATGAAAACGGCATCATAGCATATGTTTGGCAGCGTCGTTTTGCCCACTGTGCTCAACGCGGAAGTTGACCCGGCAGTTCTTGCGGAGCACATGGTGTTTGCTGACGTGGCTAGGAGCAACCGGGAGCTCCTCCGTCCAGCGTTTACGGTGGGCACTCAAGGAAACTGTCCCAGCACACCGGCCGACCCTCCATGGCATCACTGACCAGCCAAACCAGACGCAGGAGCTACCAGTAGGGACACTAGCGTCCACCAGTTTGATGTCGCAGCAGCGCATGATCCGGCCCAGTCTACCATCACTGCCACCTTAGAAAAGGGCACACGGAAAGCAGTCCGAGAGTAAACGGAAGACCTGTGTGCTAAAGCGACGCAGACCTTACTACTTGAGAGAAGGCAGACCCAAACAACGAGGCATCTGGAGGGTTCTGTCCTGGAGGCCCTCTTAGGGACGTCCTGGGACCGTGCTCTCTCTGTATCTCGTTATAGACAGCTCGTTAAGGGAGATGAAACGGAGCTCTTCAACGAATGGCGTACCGAGAGGTGAGCCGGCCCTGAGTCCCAAACACGCAGCTGTCTGGACAAACAGCCCACAGCGATTGGTTATGGAATCAGCGAGGGGAACTTGTCTGCAGAGCGCTAGCAGGCTCGCTTGGCCACTGTGGAGTAAAGAAGACAGACGAGACAGAGCTCTGACACGTCACGTCGCTTCAGGAAGCTGCAAGTGCACTGCCTGAGGAACAGCAGTGGGGGCTCTCGAACCAGTGACCCGGCACTGCCGGCTGTAAACACCGAGAGGCCCTGAGAGATCGACACCATCCCTGCTGCCTTCTCACTCAAACGCAGCGGTGTGTTGCCGTGCAGGCGCTGCATGGTGCCTGAATAGATTCCTTTCCTCTTTTGATTATAATAAATTGAATGCGTTTGGCACCCGGGCACACCATGTGCCACTTTACCGCTCTCTCTGAAATGCCCCTCCATTCAGCATTGGGTCCTAGGAATGAGATCTGACTCTGTTGCTGCTTGTCTGCGACTCCTTGTTGTGGTGTAATTAGGTGAGACCTGTGACACAGAGTGTCCTGGACCTTCAACAGCCCACCGAGAGAGACAGTCACACAGGGTGCCCTGGACCTTTACCAGCCCACCGAGAGAGACAGTCACACAGGGTGCCCTGGCCCTCTAACAGCCCACCGAGAGAGACAGTCACACAGGGTGTCCTGGACCTTTAATAGCCTGCTGAGAGAGACAGACACACAGGGTGTCCTGGACCTTTAATAACCAGCTGAGAGAGACAGTCACACAGGGTGTCCTGGACCTTTAATAACCAGCTGAGAGAGACAGATACACAGGGTGCCCTGGACCTTTACCAGCCCACCGAGAGAGACAGTCACACAGGGTTCCCTGGACCTTTAATAACCAGCTGAGAGAGACAGGCACTGAGGGTGCCCTGGACCTTTACCAGCCCACTGAGAGAGACAGTCACACAGGGTTCCCTGGACCTTTAATAACCAGCTGAGAGAGACAGATACACAGGGTGTCCTGGACCTTTAAAAGCCTGCTGAGAGAGACAGGCACTGAGGGTGTCCTGGACCTTTAATAGCCTCCTGAGAGAGACAGTCACACAGGGTGTCCTGGACCTTTAATAGCCTGCTGAGAGAGACAGGCACTGAGGGTGTCCTGGACCTTTAATAGCCTGCTGAGAGAGACAGGCACTGAGGGTGTCCTGGACCTTTAATAGCACTCTGGGAGAGACAGGGCACCCTGGCCCTCTAACAGCCCACCGAGAGAGACAGGCATTGAGGGTGTCCTGGACCTTTAATAGCGCTCTGGGAGAGACAGGCACAGGCCCTGCAAGCCCATGTGCTGTATGGGAAGGAATGATATTGGGCGTGCGTGTATGAACACCTGTTGGCGTGTGATGCGGTTACCTCTATCAGAGCTGCTGCCGCTTTGTAAACACGGCTGCTGGATGGTGCTCCCCAGACGCGGTACGTCACCCCTCATCTGTTTAAGGTGACTCTTATTTGCTGAAGGCGTGAGAACACACGTTCACCTGATTACTGCTCGTCCTCGTGCTGTTTTCCTGTCCTTCTCCTGATGGTTCCACTTCCTCCTGTCAGCAAAGATGTAAACAACATTCAGCCTTGAGCACGCGGAGAGGCGGAGCACACGGAGAGGCGGAGCACACGGGGAGGCGGGGCGCTCGGGTAGATGGGCTGTGAGTGTACAGGGCTGATGGGCTGTGTTCAGAGGTGTGAGGTTCCTGCGTGTGAAGGGATCCTGCGTTGGAGGGGGTCCTGCTTGTGAGGGGGTCCTGCGTGTGAGGAGGTTCTGCTTGTGAGGGGATCCTGCGTTGGAGGAGGTCCTGCGTGTGAGGGGGTCCTGCTTGTGAGGGGGTCCTGCGTTGGAGGGGGTCCTGCGTGTGAGGGGGTCCTGCGTGTGAGGAGGTTCTGCTTGTGAGGGGATCCTGCGTTGGAGGAGGTCCTGCGTGTGAGGGGGTCCTGCTTGTGAGGGGGTCCTGCGTTGGAGGGGGTCCTGCGTGTGAGGGGGTCCTGCGTTGGAGGGGATCCTGCGTTGGAGGAGGTCCTGCGTGTGAGGAGGTTCTGCTTGTGAGGGGGTCCTGCTTGTGAGGGGATCCTGCTTGTGAGGGGGTCCTGCGTTGGAGGGGGTCCTGCGTGTGAGGGGGTCCTGCGTGTGAGGAGGTTCTGCTTGTGAGGGGATCCTGCGTGTGAGGGGGTCCTGGGTGTGAGGGGGTCCTGCGTGTGTGGGGACGCGTGTTGACTGTGGCGACTGGAGCACCTCGCTGGACGGTCCAGCTGCCTTAGAAGCCCAACCAAGGGAAATCTCTGGCCCCGCCCATTCATTCACTGTCCTAACTCAGTTAATCACTCTCTCCCTCTCTCTGTTTGTCTCTCTCTCTTTGTCTCTCTCTCTCTCTCTGTCTCTCTCCCTCTCCCTCTCTCTGTTTGTCTCTCTCTCTCTCTCTGTCTCTCTCCCTCTCCCTCTCTCTGTTTGTCTCTCTCTCTCTCTCTCTGTCTCTCTCTCTCCCTTTCTCTCACTCCTTCTCTCTCTCTCTCTCTCTCTCTCTCTCACTTCTCTCTCTCCCTCTCTCTCTATCTCTCACTCCTTCTCTCTCTCCCTCTCTCTCTCACTACTTCTCTCTCCCTCTCTCTCCCTCCCTCTCTCTCTCTTTCTCTCTCCTTCTCTCTCTTTCTCCCTCTCTCTCCTTCTTTCTCTTTCTCTCTCTCCCTCTCTCTCTCTCTCTCCCTCCCTCTCTCTCCCTTTCTCTCCTTCTCTCTCTTTCTCCCTCTCCCTCCCTCTCTCTCTCTTTCTCTCTCCTTCTCTCTCTTTCTCCCTCTCTCTCCCTCTCTCTCCTTCTTTCTCTTTCTCTCTCTCCCTCTCTCTCTCTCTCTCTCTCCCTCCCTCTCTCTCCCTTTCTCTCCTTCTCTCTCTTTCTCCCTCTCTCTCCCTCTCTCTCTTTCTCTCTCCTTCTCTCTCTTTCTCCCTCTTTCTCCCTCTCTCTCCTTCTTTCTCTTTCTCCCTCTCTCTCTCTCCCTCTCTCCCTCTCTCTCCTTCTCCTTCTCTCTCTCTCTCTCTCTCTCTCTCTCTCTCCCTCTCTCTCTCTCTCTCTCCCGCCCTCTCTCTCTCTCTCTCTCTCCCTCTCACTCCTTCTCTCTCTCTGTTTCTCTTTCTCTCTCTCTCCCTCTCTCTCCCGCCCCCTCCTCGTCTCTCTCGAAACCTCTGCATCTCTTTCCCTCTCTCTCCTTCTCCTTCTCTCGTGCTCTCTCTCCTACTCTCTCTTCTCTCTCTCGTCTCCTTCTCCATCGGTCTCTCTCTCTCTCTCTCTCTCTCTCTCTCTCTCTCTCTCTCGCCCCCTCTCTCTCTCTCGCCCCCTCTCTCTCTCTCTCTCTCTCTGTGCCAGTGTTTTTAATAGGCGATCTGCGCGCGCGTTAGTGAGAGACTCTCTCCAGACACTCCCCCACCCTCCCCCCGTTCAATTAACCGCGCGCCAATCCAATTTCATGACGCCACCGAGAGAGAGAGACAGACAGAGAGAGAGAGAGAGACAGACAGAGAGAGACAGAGAGAGAGAGAGAGAGAGAGAGAGAGAGAGAGAGAGAGGGAGAGAGAGTGAGTGAGTGATTAAGTGAGGGTGGGGGGGCCAGAGTGTTTTGGTGCGCGCGAGGACGCGCGGAGAGCAGTTGTAGAGGAGCGCCGGTGGCGCGCGGGAGACTGGTCGGCGATGCCTGGAGTTCCTGATCTATCCGGGATGAGTAACAGCTCTCTGGCCGCGCTCTCGCGGCTACGCGCGTTCAACCTGAGCGCCGCGCTGTGGAACCTGTCGGCGGAAGCGGAGCCGCGGTACCGCGCGGATTCCCAGCGGCCCGCGGTGCAGGCGCTGCTCGCGGCGGCGTACTCCATCATCATCATCATCTCACTGAGCGGGAACACGGCCGTGTGCCACGTGGTGATGAAGAATAAGCGCACGAGATCCGTCACCAGTATCTTCATCATGAACCTGGCCATTGCGGACATCCTCATCACCCTGCTCAACACTCCCTTCACTCTGGTGAGCTTAAGATTACTGACGATGATGAGGATGAAGAGAGAGGATGGTGAAGAGAGAGGAGGGTGAAGAGAGAGGATGATGGTGATGGTGATGAGAGAGGATGATGGTGATGATGATGAGAGAGGATGATGGTGATGATGATGAGAGAGGATGATGGTGATGATGATGAGAGAGGATGATGGTGATGAGAGAGGATGATGGTGATGAGAGAGGATGATGGTGATGATGAGAGGATGATGGTGATGATGATTCAGAGAGATGATGATGGTGATGATGAGAGGTACTGATGGATGATGGTGATGATGATGAGAGAGGATGATGGTGATGATGATGAGAGAGGATGATGGTGATGATGAGAGAGGATGATGGTGATGATGAGAGAGGATGATGGTGATGATGAGAGGATGATGGTGATGATGAGAGAGGATGATGGTGATGATGAGAGGATGATGGTGATGATGAGAGAGGATGATGGTGATGATGAGAGAGGATGATGGTGATGATGAGAGAGGATGATGGTGATGATGAGAGGATGATGGTGATGATGAGAGAGGATGATGGTGATGAGAGAGGATGAGGGTTATGAGAGGATGATGATGAGAGAGGATGATTGTGTGATGAGAGAGGATGATGGTGATGATGAGAGAGGATGATGGTGATGATGATGGTGATGAGAGAGGATGATGGTGATGATGAGAGAGGATGATGGTGATGAGAGAGGATGATGGTGATGATGAGAGAGGATGATGGTGATGATGAGAGAGGATGATGGTGATGAGAGAGGATGATGGTGATGATGAGAGAGGATGATGATGATGAGAGAGGATGATGGTGATGAGAGAGGATGATGGTGATGATGAGAGAGGATGATGGTGATGAGAGGATGATGGTGATGATGAGAGAGGATGATGGTGATGATGAGAGAGGATGATGGTGATGATGAGAGAGGATGATGGTGATGATGAGAGAGGATGATGGTGATGATGAGAGAGGATGATGGTGATGAGACGATGAAGGTGATGAGACGATGAAGGTGATGAGAGGATGATGGTGATGAGAGGATGATGGTGATGAGAGGATGATGGTGATGAGAGGATGATGGTGATGATGAGAGAGGATGATGGTGATGATGAGAGGATGATGGTGATGATGAGAGGATGATGGTGATGATGAGAGAGGATGATGGTGGTGATGAGAGAGGATGATGGTGATGAGAGGATGATGGTGATGAGAGAGGATGATGGTGATGGTGATGAGAGAGGATGATGGTGATGATGATGAGAGGATGATGGTGATGAGAGAGGATGATGGTGATGATGAGAGAGGATGATGGTGATGATGAGAGAGGATGATGGTGATGATGAGAGAGGATGATGGTGATGAGAGGATGATGGTGATGAGAGGATGATGGTGATGATGAGAGAGGATGATGGTGATGAGAGAGGATGATGGTGATGATGAGAGAGGATGATGGTGATGATGAGAGAGGATGATGGTGATGAGAGAGGATGATGGTGATGATGAGAGAGGATGATGGTGATGATGAGAGAGGATGATGGTGGTGATGAGAGAGGATGATGGTGATGAGAGAGGATGATGGTGGTGATGAGAGAGGATGATGGTGATGAGAAGAGGATGATGGTGATGATGAGAGAGGATGATGGTGATGAGAAGAGGATGATGGTGATGATGAGAGAGGATGATGGTGATGAGAGGATGATGGTGATGATGAGAGGATGATGGTGATGAGAGGATGATGGTGATGATGAGAGAGAGGATGATGGTGATGATGAGAGAGGATGATGGTGATGATGAGAGAGGATGATGGTGATGATGAGAGAGGATGATGGTGATGATGAGAGAGGATGATGGTGATGATGAGAGAGGATGATGGTGATGATGAGAGAGGATGATGGTGATGAGAGAGGATGATGGTGATGATGAGAGAGGATGATGGTGATGATGAGAGAGGATGATGGTGATGAGAGAGGATGATGGTGATGATGAGAGAGGATGATGGTGATGAGAGAGGATAATGGTGATGAGAGAGGATGATGGTGGTGATGAGAGAGGATGATGGTGATGATGAGAGGATGATGGTGGTGATGAGAGAGGATGATGGTGATGATGAGAGAGGATGATGGTGATGATGAGAGGATGATGGTGATGATGAGAGAGGATAATGGTGATGATGAGAGAGGATGATGGTGATGATGAGAGAGGATGATGGTGATGAGAGAGGATGATGGTGATGAGAGAGGATGATGGTGATGATGAGAGAGGATGATGGTGATGATGAGAGAGGATGATGGTGATGAGAGGATGATGGTGGTGATGAGAGAGGATGATGGTGATGAGAGGATGATGGTGATGATGAGAGAGGATGATGGTGATGAGAGAGGATGATGGTGATGATGAGAGAGGATGATGGTGATGAGAGGATGATGGTGGTGATGAGAGAGGATGATGGTGATGAGAGAGGATGATGGTGATGATGAGAGAGGATGATGGTGATGATGAGAGGATGATGGTGATGAGAGAGGATGATGGTGATGATGAGAGGATGATGGTGATGAGAGAGGATGATGGTGATGATGAGAGAGGATGATGGTGATGAGAGGATGATGGTGATGATGAGAGAGGATGATGGTGATGATGAGAGAGGATGATGGTGATGATGAGAGGATGATGGTGATGATGAGAGAGGATGATGGTGATGAGAGAGGATGATGGTGATGATGAGAGAGGATGATGGTGATGATGAGAGGATGATGGTGATGAGAGAGGATGATGGTGATGAGAGGATGATGGTGATGAGAGGATGGTGATGATGAGAGAGGATGATGGTGATGATGAGAGAGGATGATGGTGATGATGAGAGAGGATGATGGTGATGAGAGAGGATGATGGTGATGATGAGAGAGGATGATGGTGATGATGAGAGAGGATGATGGTGATGATGAGAGAGGATGATGGTGATGATGAGAGAGGATGATGGTGATGATGAGAGAGGATGATGGTGATGAGAGAGGATGATGGTGATGAGAGAGGATAATGATGATGAGAAGAGGATGATGGTGATGAGAGAGGATGATGGTGATGAGAGAGGATGATGGTGATGATGAGAGAGGATGATGGTGATGATGAGAGAGGATGATGGTGATGATGAGAGAGGATGATGGTGATGATGAGAGAGGATGATGGTGATGAGAGAGGATGATGGTGATGAGAGAGGATGATGGTGATAATGAGAGAGGATGAAGGTGATGGTGAAGAGAGAGGATGATGGTGATGAGAGAATGATGGTGATGAGAGGATGATGTTGATAAGAGAGGATGATGGTGGTGATGAGAGAGGATGATGGTGATGGTGATGAGAGAGGATGATGGTGATGAGAGAGGATAATGGTGGTGATGAGAGAGGATGATGGTGATGATGAGAGAGGATGATGGTGATGAGAGGATGATGGTGATGATGAGAGAGGATGATGGTGATGATGAGAGAGGATGATGGTGATGATGAGAGAGGATGATGATGATGATGAGAGAGGATGATGGTGATGAGAGAGGATGATGGTGATGACAGAGGATGATGGTGATGATGAGAGAGGATGATGAAGAGAGAGGAGGGTGATGATGAGAGAGGATAATGGTGATGATGAGAGAGGATGATGAGAGAGGATGATAGCGATGATTAGGGTAATGATGTTGTAGTGGAGGTGGTGGTGGTGATGCTGCTGCTGCTGATGGTGCTAAGGATGATGATGGTAAGGGTGACAATGATGTTGATGATGGTGATAATGATAATGATGGTGATGATGGTGGTGGAGGTAGGGGTAGTGATGGTGATGACGATGACAATTGTGATGATGGGGATGAGGGAGGATGAAGATCGTGATGGTGATGCTGATGGAGATGATGGTAATGATGCTGCCGATGATAATGGTGATAATGGTGATGATGGTGTTTGTGATGGTGATAATGGTGATGGAGGAGTATGAAGATCGTGATGGTGATGCTGATGGAGGTGATGGTAATGATGCTGATTATGATAATGGTGATGATGGTGTTTGTGATGGTGATAATGACGGTGATGAGGGAGGATGAAGATCGTGATGGTGGTGATGATGCTCATGTTGTCGGTAGTGAGTGTAGTATAATGGGACTCCGTGCTGTTATCTCTCAGAGGTGAAGGAACTGCTTTGACCTGTGACCTGGGGTCACGCTAAACCTGTATTGAAGCTGATGGAGTGCTCAGCAGCCTGCTGATTAACTCCTCGTTAGCATGCTAAGAGGGACACACAGGCAGTGTCTCCGAGTCAGACGAGGGTAGGAGGGTAAACCAGTATGCTGAATTCCATCTGTTCGTATGTTAGAGGACTCTGGATGCTGCCGGATGGTAGAAAGGGAAAACATCAAAGGAATAGGAGGCGCAGTGGTACACTCACCCCGAGGTAAACAGCGATGGCGGCCAGCGGGTGCGGGTTCTGCTCCCGTAGGTTTCAGCAGCAGCTTATTTTCCGCAGTATCACCGGAGTGATCAGAAACACCTGGGTTCATCGCCCGAATGTGTTTCAGCTCGCTGTCCTCAGAGGGTGGAACTCTTCAGCGCTGCAGCTACACCTGAGCTACCCCGGTACATCTGACCACCAGCCTGGGGGACAGAGCGAGGAGATGGACATAGGGACCTCAGTGTTCTGTGTGCACTAACGCTGCTATTAGCACTTCTTACAGATCTGTCTGTTTGTCTGTTGGACTGTCTGTCTCTGTCTCGCCCAGATGCTGTCCCTCCTCACACCTGTATGTGTGTGAGGAGCTGTGGCTCCCAGCTAACATGCCTGTGAAACGGTGTGTTTCCGCAGGTGCGCTTCGTGTACAGTACGTGGGTGTTCGGCAGGGTGATGTGTCATGTGAGCCGCTTCGCCCAGTACTGCTCGGTGCACGTGTCGGTGCTGACACTGGTCGCTATCGCCATAGACCGACACCAGGTGAGTGCGCACACACATGAAGGTGATGTCGGGTCCTGCTTGGTTCCGAGCTTTATCTTTTCCTAGGCTGAGCATCGAGGCGTGCGGCTGGGTGATTAGAAACCCTGCCCCTCTTTATACCCAATATCCCCCTCCCACTGGCTTCATCCATTAGCTGTTGCTTCCCACTCCTTTTTACAACAGCCTGACAACGGCTCTAGCCAGTCCAACAGAAGCTCCATCCCAGCCTTGACAGAACAGCTGCACCCAGAAGGAGTCAACCTACAGGACTGAACCTGTAAACCTGTAAGCAGTGGTGTCCTCCATGAGTCATCCTGTTAGTGCAGCACCATCGGCAGACGGCTGCACCACGCAGGACTACATGCACACAGACCGTTACCACGACTGTCCTTAACACCACGTCACCGTCACCAAAGACTGCAGTGGTGTCCCCCCACCTCCCCCCCCAAACTAAATCTCCCATCAGATTAATTCATTTCTGTCTGAGTTCCAGTAGGGAGCATTCTCCTGGGATTCATCCCTCAAACCCAGAGTCCAGTGGTGGAGCTTAACACCACCCTAGCCGATGCTCGGTGATTGGCTTGCTAGGCTTGCGTGCAGCTGCTCTTGATGCTCAGTTCTGGCACTGTTGTTGCTTTCTGAGGTAGTTTCTGTAGTGAGTGATGAAACAGAGGACAGATGTTGTAGAGTTTGGGTGGGAGTTTGTTACGCCTAGGCATTTCCCAATAATAGCACTTATGGTTGAACAGGGCTGCTCTAGATTTCCATAAAATATCTGAAAGTGGATTTATTATCAATAATATATGTTCTTCTTTCGTTCTGTGTAGTTTCTGAGGTGTAGTATATTTTTTTTGAATAAGTGTTAATTAGATATTAATTTTATTTTATTTAAAACTGAATTATTTTTGGATTATATTCTTTATTTTGATGTATTTTATTTAGATAAATTATAGTCATATAATCATCAGTGGTCTGTTTCTCACCACAGAGCTGCTCTTGGCTGTCTATGTTTGTGTGATGGACCGCTCTGTGCTGAGAGCGATCATATCTACCCTACTGTATTTGAGTTTACAGGATACCGGCAGCTAACCAGTCAGATCAGTTTACAGAGCCTCAGTACAGTCCAGCGTTCCAGACGCTGAAGTCTGATTGAATCTCAGTGTCTGCATGATGATATGGATCATGAAGGTTCTGGTTGGTGATTGGTGCAATTCTGCCTTCAGGTAGTCATGCACCCGATGAAGCAGAGGATGTCGTGGCTGCAGGGCGTGGTGTGGGTCGGAGTGATCTGGGTGATGGCCACGTGTTTCTCTCTACCGCACGCCATCTACCAAACACTGTTACGCTTCGAGTTCGGGTGAGGAACACTGCTTTGACTGTGAATTTGTCTAAAAATGTCCAAACACTGCTTTGAGATTGTGTGGAAAAGTTTAAAATTCAAAAGGGTGCTTTACGTTTCAGTGGGAAAAGTTCAAAGATTCCAGACACTGCTCTATGTTTGGGTGAGGAAAGTTAAAAATTTCCAAACGTTGCTTTGAGTTTGGGTGGGAAAAGCTCAAATATTCCAAGCACTGCTTTGAGTTTGTGTGGATAAAATTTAAAAATGGCAAACACTGCTCTGAATTTGAGTGGGAGGAGTTCAAACATTCCAAACGCTGCTCGTTGTTGGGGTGAGGTAAGGTTTAAAAAATTCCACAAAACCACACATCTTAAGTAGACCAGAAACAGGTGACACCAATCAGTGATCAGGACAGGTCGATCTGGGATCGGTTACTGGCTACCTACTGGAGGTCACATGCTCACTCAGGGTATCCTGGGAAATGGAGTCCCTAGTGGCTAGGCTCAGTATTGAACCAGAGGGATGTTTGACAAGTTGTAGTTTATGATACAGTTCGAAAATTCCAAACACTGCTTTAAGTTTGGGTGGGAAAAATAATTTTTAAAAAATCCAAACACCGCTTTAAGTTTGGGTGAGAAAAGTTCAAAAATTCCAAACACTGCTTTGAGTTTTGGTGGGAAAAGTAAAAAAATTCCAAACACTGCTTTAAGTTTGGGTGGCAAAAGTAAAACAAAAGTGCTTAAGTTTGGGTGGGAAATAAAAAAACACTACTTTGACTTGCTTTAAGTTTGGGTGGGAAAAGTTTAACAATTCTAAACACTGCTTTAAATTTGAGTGGGAAAAGTAAAACAAATTCCAAACACTGCTTTAAGTTTGGGTGGGAAAAGTAAAAAAATTCCAAACACTGCTTTAAGTTTGGGTGGGAAAAGTAAAAAAATTCCAAACACTGCTTTAAGTTTGGGTGGGAAAAGTAAAAAAATTCCAAACACTGCTTTAAGTTTGGGTGGCAAAAGTAAAAAAAATAACAAACACTACTTTGAGTGTGGGTGGGAAAAGTTTAACAATTCCAAACACTGCTTTAAATTTGAGTGGGAAAAGTAAAAAAAATTCCAAACACTGCTTTAAGTTTGGGTGGGAAAAGTAAAAAAATTCTAAACATTGCTTTAGGTTTGGGTGGGAAAAGTAAAAGAAATCCAAACAGTGCTTTAAGTTTGGGTGGGAAAAGTAAAAAAATTCCAAACATTGCTTTAGGTTTGGGTGGGAAAAGTAAAAAAATTCTAAACATTGCTTTAGGTTTGGGTGGGAAAAGTAAAAGAAATCCAAACATTGCTTTAGGTTTGGGTGGGAAAAGTAAAAAAATTCCAAACACTGCTTTAGGTTTGGGTGGGAAAAGTAAAAAAATTCCAAACACTGCTTTAGGTTTGGGTGGGAAAAGTAAAAGAAATCCAAACAGTGCTTTAAGTTTGGGTGGGAAAAGTAAAAAAATTCCAAACATTGCTTTAGGTTTGGGTGGGAAAAGTAAAAGAAATCCAAACAGTGCTTTAAGTTTGGGTGGGAAAAGTAAAAGAAATCCAAACACTGCTTTAAGTTTGGGTGGGAAAAGTAAAAAATTCCAAACACTGCTTAAAATTTGAGTGGGAAAAGTAAAAAAAATCCAAACACTGCTTTAAGTTTGGGTGGGAAAAATAAAAAAATTCCAAACACTGCTTTAGGTTTGGTTGGGAAAAGTAAAAGAAATCCAAACAGTGCTTTGAGTTTGGGTGGGAAAAGTAAAAGAAATCCAAACAGTGCTTTAAGTTTGGGTGGGAAAAGTAAAAAATTCCAAACACTGCTTAAGTTTGGGTGGGAAAAGTAAAAAAATTCCAAACATTGAGTGGGTGGGTGGGAAAAGTAAAAAAATTCTAAACATTTCTTTAGGTTTGAGTGGGAAAAGTAAAAAAAATCCAAACACTGCTTTAAGTTTGGGTGGGAAAAATAAAAGAAATCCAAACCGTGCTTTAAGTTTGGGTGGGAAAAGCAAAAAAATTCCAAACACTGCTTTAGGTTTGGGTGGGAAAAGTAAAAGAAATCCAAACAGTGCTTTGAGTTTGGGTGGGAAAAGTAAAAGAAATCCAAACACTGCTTTAAGTTTGGGTGGGAAAAGTAAAAAATTCCAAACACTGCTTAAAATTTGAGTGGGAAAAGTAAAAAAAATCCAAACACTGCTTTAAGTTTGGGTGGGAAAAATAAAAGAAATCCAAACCGTGCTTTAAGTTTGGGTGGGAAAAGTAAAAAAATTCCAAACACTGCTTTAGGTTTGGGTGGGAAAAGTAAAAGAAATCCAAACAGTGCTTTAAGTTTGGGTGGAAAAAGTTCAAACATTCTGATCACTGCTTTGAGTTTGGGTGGGAAAAGTTCAACAACTCCAAACACTGCTTTGAGGTTTGGGTGGGAAAAGTTTCCAACACTGCTTTAGTTTGGGTGGGAAAAGTTCCAAACAGAAGTTTTGGGTGGGAAAAAGTAAAAAACTTCCGAAACACTGCTTTAGGTTGGGTGGGAAAAGAAAAAATAAACATTGCTTTAAACAAAGTAAAAAAATTGCTTGAAATCTGCTTTAGTTTGGGGTCAAAAAGGTTCAAAAATTCTGATCAGTGCTTTGAATTTGGGTGGCGCGAAAAGGGAACAGTTCAAACATTGCGGGATTTTTGCTGTGGCAAAAATTCAGAAATTCCAAACACTGTTTTGGGTAGAGAAAAAATAAAATTGCTAAACATTGCTTGGAATCTGGATTAGCAGATCAAAGTTCCCCTCCAGTCGCCAAGTTTTGAATTAGGCTATGGAACTGTTGATTAACTCTCGACCATCTGCTAATCTGCATAATCTGTCAACCTTTTCCCAGATTTTTCATCAATTATTTCACCCTACTGGATCACAGGCCTGCTGAGGTGGGGAACTATTCCAGATGGTGTTTGGCTGAAATTTCCAGACACGTTACAATTCTTTCCCCATTAAAACCAGACCATCTGGATCCCTGTATTCCATTCCATTCTCCTCTACCCCTAGCTTTCTTCTCGCCCAATGAGCAGGCATCTTTAACAAGGGCTTAGTTCTACAGACAAATGAAACAGGCTGGAATTATCGGTTTGCTGCCAGAAAAGCCCTGAGAAGATAAACACATCTGGCTGGCCTGTCAGCAGGCTCCCGGAGATTTGGCCGCGTGAGTGAAAGAGAGAAATTGATAGAAAAGTGCTTTTGATTTCGTTCGCCCACTTAATCGATCTCTCTCCCCTCAAATCCAATCTCAAATCTTTTTCCTCATTTGTGTTGATGTCAAAAATGAATGGCATTTAAGAACACATTCCCTATCGACCCAATGAAGCTCTATCCAATCAGAGAACAGCATCGTTCTACTCACTCTTGCCACAATCAGTACCTTTCAGAACGGACCAATGTATATCCAGCAGACCTTAGGGAGGCAGGAGATCCAGACCCAATCCCAAAGCTACCCAGCAGGCACAGGAACGTCAGAAAGACACTGGACTTTGGAGTTGGACAGACATTGAATTTTAGGTGGAATTAGGTTGATATCAACAAGCAACGGTGGGCTGTGGGGACCCACTGTGGGTACATGACGATCCAACGTTAGACAGGAATTGGAATTTGGTTGGAAATTAAAACCGGACAAAAATCAAGATGGTGAATTTTGGTTTGGTAGTCAAAATCGGATACCTGTCAAAAAACAACACTGGGCCGGCATCAAGCTGCAACCTTAGATAGGAAGACAGGATGAGTGGGCACCCACAGCTGCAGGGCCCAAGGATCGTTTGGATGCCTTGCTCACGGGTACAGGAGGTGTCAGGGATTGAGCCACCACCCCCACCACCAGTTTTGAATAAGTCGTGGAGTCATGGGACATTCAGGACAACGTAATCAGACACATCAATCAAATCACGAACGAAACCTCATTCTCACTCTTCTTCTAAATAGATCCCAGTACTGGTCTGGAGGCTGGGCTGTACCGCGAGAGCGCGACTCTGTGACACCCCCTCATGTCTGCTGTATAATCAGCTCCTCCGGCTGAGTGGATTGCTCAGTGTATATCAAACACAAATCAACCCCCACGACATCACGAGAAGAACCAGGGAGAGAGAGAGGAGAGGGAGACAGAGAAAGAGAGAGAGAGTGGACTCTGTCTCTCACCCCTCTCTCTGTCTTTCACTCACGCTCTCTCCCTCTCTCTCTGTCCTCCCCGTCTCCCTGTGTCCCCCATGGTGATTCTGTCTGTGATGTGTTGTGTATTGATGGGTCAGTGGGAGTGATGATGGTCATTTAGTGAGATGAAGAAACAGCTGAGCTGTTATTTACAACAGCTCTGACTCTCGGAGCGGAGAGCGGAAAGTGAAGAGTTGAGAGCGGAGAGCTGAGAGCGGAGAGCTGAGAGTGAAGAGCTGAGAGTGAAGAGCTGAGAGTGAAGAGCTGAGAGCAGGGAGCACAGAGTGACAAGCTGAGAGTGACGAGCTCAGAGTGAAAACCTGAGAGTGAAAAGCTGAGAATGAAGAGCTGAGAGCCGGGAGTGCAGAGTGAAGAGCTGAGAGTGAAGAGCGGAGAGCTAAGAGCAGAGAGCGGAGGGCAAAGATCTGAGAACGAAGAGCTGAGAGTGAAGAGCTGAGAGTGAAGAGCTGAGAGTGAAGAGCTGAGAGTGAAGAGCTGAGAGTGAAGAGCTGAGAGTGAGAAGCTGAGAGTGAAGAGCTGAGAGTGAAGAGCTGAGAGTGAAGAGCTGTAAGCCGAGAGTGAAGAGCTGAGAGTACAGAGCTGAGAGTGAAGAGCTGAGAGTGAAGAGCTAAGAGCAAAGAGCTGAGAGCTGAGAGTAAAGAGCTGAGAGTGAAGAGCTGAGAGCCGAGAGTGAAGAGCTGAGAGTGAGAAGCTGAGAGTGAAGAGCTGAGAGTGAAGAGCTGAGAGTGAGAAGCTGAGAGTGAAGAGCTGAGAGCCGAGAATGAAGAGCTGTAAGCCGAGAGTGAAGAGCTGTAAGCCAAGAGTGTAGAGCTGAGAGTACAGAGCTGAGAGTGAAGAGCTGAGAGTGAAGAGCTGAGAGCAAAGAGCTGAGAGCTGAGAGTAAAGAGCTGAGAGTGAAGAGCTGAGAGCCGAGAGTGAAGAGCTGAGAGTGAAGAGCTGAGAGTGAAGAGCAGAGAGTGAAGAGCTGAGAGTGAACCTGACCTCTCCCCGGTATAACGCTACATGAGTTTCAGCATCTACAAATTGAATGGAGCTGGATTCATGTCTTAATACCGTCCACCCCGACATTCACTCAGAGCGATAATGCTATCCATACTTAACAGGAAATCAGGGAGAGCAGGGAGAACGTAGAACAGGGAAACAGGGAGAACAAGGAAATCAGGGAGAGCAGGGAGAACGGAGAACAGGGAGAACAGGGAGAACGTAGAACACTGGGAACTGCAGACGTGGGATGTAAAGGTGATGTGGAGGTTCTGTAAGACACACATCACATTGATTTAGCGCACTGCCGGCTGGAGAGCAGTGTAGGTCTACATCGATTCGGCTTCAGCGAGGATTGTGGATGTACAACGATGTGGATTAGCAGGAATCCTGTCAGGGAGGGATCACACCCGGCCTCCTGCACTCTTCCCCAAACTGTGTGGGCCTACAGTGGTCCGGCTGCTGGGGTTCTGGGTTTCGGACGGACGGTAGTGATCTCACCCAGTCAGTCGATTCCGAGTGGTTCTGATCAGGTGTTCTGTACCGTGGTGTTTTATGGGAACCAGTGTTCTCCATGTCTAGAACACACATATAGACATTTTATTATATCTGTGCCGTCTTTGTTTACCTATTGAAAAGACCCCTGGAACCCCAGACCTGCACTGTATAGGCAGGGGTTAACCCACAAACATGATACATGGGTGTGTCAGATCTGTGGGTTAGCCCTTTCCTGACCTATGGAGCGAACGATAGAGCCATGCACCAAACAGTTACAGATAAAATAAGACTCCTAAAACCCACCTGGAGAACCTGGTAGACCCACCAGGAGAACATCAAGCTCCACTCTCGCTCGGAATGTACCGCATGTTTTCTACCTGACCTTCTTCTGCTTTTGTTTCCCAGGGACCGGAAAGTGAGAATGGTTTGCCTACCCAGTTTTCCCCATCCGTCGGATCTCTTCTGGAAGTACCTGGACCTCACCACCTTCATCCTGCTCTTCATGCTCCCGCTGGTGATCATCTCCATCGCCTACATCGTGGTGGCGAAGAAGCTATGGATGAGGAACGCCATCGGCGACGTGACGCTGGCCCAGAGCACGGCACACCGACGGAGGAAGAAGATGACCATGAAGATGCTGACGGCGGTGGTGGTGGTGTTCGCCGTCTGCTGGTTTCCGCTGAACTGCTACGTGGTGCTGCTGTCCAGCAAAGTCATCGAGGCCAACAACGCCCTCTACTTCACCTTCCACTGGCTGGCCATGAGCTCCACCTGCTACAACCCCTTCATCTACTGCTGGCTCAACCACAACTTCAGGGCCGAGCTCAGGTCCCTCCCGTTCGTCGGACGCAGGGGAAAGGCCGTCGCCAACCAGGAGACCTAAAGGGGGCGGCGTTTGTCGGTTAACTCTGAACTCATTCAACGTTCCGAATTCGCTAGCATACTTTCCAGAGGACTGCTACTTAGGCTCGTGCTAACGTCAGTTAAGTTCCCAGCGCCATAGCTGAGTATTTCTTATTGTTATACAGTCCGAAAGCCAGAGACCATCGTCTAGTTTAGTTTCAGACAAATCAGAGTTTTTCACCACACCAAAAATGAGTCACCTTGTGTGTTTAAGGTGGTAGTACCTTCAGACTCCTGCAGATGGCGCTGCATGAGGATGATGTTGCTATAAATAATAAAAGGAGGGATTGCATGTGGGCGTGGCCAAAGACCATAGTGTGAAGGAAGCGTATGGTCATACGGGTCTACCAGCAGTGGATAAAATCCCAGTCTACAGGGAATTCTGCCGGGGAAATGTGCCGGGGAAGGCATCCACCAAATCTGGACCACCTGACCAATTCTTTGATGTAGGAGTGTCTGAACACTGATGTAAACAGTGTTCTATCCTGATTCTAGATAATGCCTGTTTTGAATGTAAATCAAATAAACGACAGGTGGTCTCTGGCTTGTATCTGTTGTTAGCGAACCTGCTTATTAGCTACTAGCTAATAATTCCCACACAGTCAGGGAAGACACGCAACGAGGGTCCCGGTCCAGATCTCTCTCTCTATTTCTCTACCTCTCATCTCTCACTCTACCTCTCCTCCTTCTGTGTCTCTCGTGCTCTACCAGGTGTTCCTGGGATGAGTCCTTGTGCTGCACCTCTTCACATCAGCGCCTCTCCATCGCTTCACAGTGCAGTCTTGAAGGGTCATTAGCAACTCTGCTCGTAAGCCCAGCTGCTAGCACACCTGAGCCAGGTAGCTGGCAGGCAGACTGATCACCTCTGGGGAGCGCTACGCTCTGTGCTAACACATCTTTTTCAGTTAACCCTTAGAGGTCCAGAGTCATTATGTAGGCTTTAGCATGATTTTAGCTAATGTGGTAGTGATACCATGAGGCGCATGGAGCAGCGGTGCACAGTGGAGGGCTGGAGAGAATTTCTCAGTTGATCATGTGAAAGGTAATAGAGTAATGGGATGGATACATTTCAGGAATGTGGAATAGGGAAAAGAAAAAAAATAAGTTGATTGATAAGTTGGATTAAGTTCAATACTGATTGCAAAATGGGGACTAGAGATAGATTGTCTACGGACTAGTTCAAAATTGGTTCCAAAACTGGGACAATGGGGGAATTTTCATTGGATTAGCTCAAAATTTGTTGCAAAATTTGGATAACGTTAGAATTCTTATTGAATTAGTTCAAAATTGGTTGCAACATGGGCACTGAAGTGGGATTCCCATTGGATTTCTTCATAATTGCTTCCAAAATGGGGACAACAGTGAGATTCTTATTGGATTAGTTCAAAATTGGTTCCAAAATTGGGACAATGTTGGAATTTTCATTGAATTGGTTCAAAATTGGTTTCAAAATTGGGACAATGTTGGAATTCTCATTGAATTAGCTTAAAATTGGTTCCAAAATTGGGTTAACATTGGAATTCTCAAAAATTAGTTAAGAGTTGGTTATAAAGTGGACACTGAAGTGAGATTCTAATTGGATTAGCTCAGAAGTGGTTCCAAGAAGGGGACAAAAGAGAAACTGAAGACAGGTCTTCTCTGATTATTTACGACCTGGTTGCTAAACAGGGACCTTGTAGTGATTACAGTATCAGTTTTACATTAAATGGTCGTTCATAATTGGACGTTGAAACTAGAATGGCTGGATTAATTAAAAACATTTCTGTTTCTTATCAATTTCCTCAATGTACAGACCCAAACATGATATGATCTAAATGTTCAGAAACTGCAGTTTCCACAGTGTTATAGATTCTTTAGGGAGCTGAGAGTCAGAAGTGAAAAAAATTAAGTTAACTTGGAATAACTGAAGTTTGGAAGGTAGATCATGCGGCATAAATGCCCAGAACTCCCTCAATCAGTCTTCTCTCATACTACCACCATGTGAAGGTCTGGTCCGAACTTGGATATATAGAATTACATAAGGACTCTGTGGCTTTTAAAGGGTTAATTATGCAAGACTTAATAAACTGAATTACATGTACTAAAACAGAGAGGTGCCAAACTGTCCATCCTGAGACCACCTGTAATTGTAAAATGACCTGTTATTCTGTGCACACCTGAGGATGTGATTACCTGGGTTCTTCTAAAACAGACTGCAGAGCTGATGTCTACCTTCTCAGCACTGAGCGAGTGATGTCTTGTAGCACAATGCTGATAACCAAATGAACATTTTACGGTTTTGATCAAATGCAAACTTGTTTACGTTTTTACAATACAAACAGACTGTGCAGTGGCCTATAGTGAGGTTCGTATGCAGTTAGCTACAAACATGTTAGTGGTGGGGGGGTGCAATATGGGGACCAAAGTGAACTGATGATGGGATTAGTTCACACTTGGGGACTAGAGTCAAATTCTCACCTGGTCGGTTAAACGCAGGGTGTACAGTGAAACTGCAGTGAGATTCTGATTGGATAAGTTCAAAATTGATCGCAAATGGGAATTAAAATAAAATTCTCATTGGATTAGTTCAAAATTTGTTGCAAAATGGGGACTATTGGATTAGTTCACAAGTGGTTGTAAAAATGGGGACTAGAATGACATTCTCATTTGAATGTATTGCAAACAATTTTGATGACTTTGAAGTCTTTTTTTTTTGGCAATCGTAAACTAATACAGTGAGGATAGCAGCCTAGTCCCAATTTTTCAACCAATTCTGAGCTAATCCAATGCTAATATCATTATAATTCATATTTTGCAACCAATTTTGAACTGCTGTTTAAAAAATGAGAATCCATTGAGAAGTTTAAATTTGGTTGCAAACTGTGAATTAGAGTTAGATTTTCATTGGGTTAGTCCAAACTTGATTGTAAAACCGGGACCAGAGTGAATTACTTATTACATTAATGATTTATTTACAACATGGCATTTAATGGAGGTTAATTTTACCATTACCATAATACTACACTCTTCTAGACATGAAGAAATTCCTAAAAATTGTACAGTTCCTTTATGATTTTTGGGGACCGATTAAGATACTTTAGTTCTACAATGGAAACTAGATAAAATTTCTTATAAAGGGTTTAAAATTTTATAAAAATGATTTATAATATATTATAAAAAAAATGTTGTAAAGAACAAATATAAATACTGTCAAGCACAAATATATACGTTGTACAGAAGAATACTGTCTGGACATACCCAGGTATTAATATGTCAGTTTTATTTTTCATACCTATGAACAATTAGACATGTTTACGATTAGTAAAGACATCCCAGTGGTTTTGACATGGAAACATAACCTCTCATTTTCAAAACTCAGATACGTTCTGTGGGGAGAACTGAACTCATAACAGCAGAAAATCTGTTACTCGTTCAGTCGCGCAGTCCGTCCGTACAAAGAAGAATTTATTGATGTACTTTTCACCGCTTCAACATCATGGCAATGGTGCTTTTTTCAATAAAAAAATAAGAGAGAGAATTTATTTTCGTCTATTAAAAAAGCAGTTCAGCAGAGAAAACATCAATACAGCTACATTTGGAATCCCTCGGCATGATGTCTTAGTCTCAGGCTCACCGTGCAGGTACCAGATGCTGGACTTTAAAGCATGCCGAATAAAAAGGATTATTGGATATAATCCCAGCAGGAGTGTGATATTTGAGCTGAGAATGTTTTCACATGTGTCTGAAAGTCTTTGCATTGTTTTCTCATTATTTTAGAATTATTTGATTATTTTGTTAAAGAAAAAAAAAATTCAAACTTGACTAGAAAATTGCCCAAATATATTTGAGACTTTATTGGATGTATTTAATAATATAGTTCCTTTGTTAATATACCTCACTTGGCTCCGTAGTGTCTCTGAGCTCATATTAAGTGGTTAAGTGTGGCAGGCAATTAAAAAATTCATATCAGCTTATGGAAAAAGCTGTACCCAAGTGATCCCAGGGATCTGAGGACCAGCGAGTGCAGAGCTATGCGATATTCATACTGTTGTAAGGATTGTGTCGCCGTGGATTGTTAATATGCTTAGAATGCCACAGTTGCCAGGTGTGCTTCTGTTGAACATTTGTGGTTTATGAAGGTAACATGAAGTCTGACCAAAGCAGTGTGTGCTGTTTTTGATTTGAAATGAGCATATGTTTAAACTGTACAATATCAGCTCTAGGTATTTCTGTCTGTCCAGTGTCAAATGTTCCTTTAATGCTCCACCCATGAGTGTGTTCTTTTCAAGTTACTGTTGTGAGATTGGACAAGCTTTATAGTAGGTTGGTCAAAAATTACATTTACCTAAAGAAAAACTTTAAAATTTATTTATTTTATTTACAATATATAATAAAATAAATAAAATAAATAATATATATATATATATATATATATATATATATATATATATATATATGTGTGTGTGTGTGTGTGTGTATAAAGTGTATAAAGTGTATAAAGTGTGTAAATGCAAATACAGACCAGTTTATTTATTCATTTGTTTGTTTGTTTATTTATTTGTTGCTATCACAGCACGTTCCAATTCCAAGCTTTAAATATGAAGGTTTATTCCAACACGCGTTCTACAGTTTCTACAGTTAGGTCGAGTGTATCACTCTAAGCTCTAAATGTAGGTACTGTGGTATAGACTAAGTCTGTTCTACAGTTTCTCACTAGGTCAAGTGTATAACTCTAAGCTCTAAATGTAGGTAATGTGGTATAGACTGAGTCTCTTCTACAGTTTCTCATTAGGTCGAGTGTATAACTCTAAGCTCTAAATATAGGTACTGTGGTATAGACTGAGTCTGTTCTACAGTTCCTCATTAGGTGGAGTGTATAACTCTAAGCTCTAAATGTAGGTACTGTGGTATAGACTGAGTCTGTTCTACAGTTTCTCATTAGATGGAGTGTATAACTAAACTCTAAATGTAGGTACTGTGGTATAGACTGAGTCTGTACTACAGTTTCTTGTTAGGTTGAGTGTATAACTCTAAGCTCTAAATGTAGGTACTGTGGTATAGACTGAGACTGTTCTACAGTTTCTCATTAGGTCGAGTGTATAACTCTAAGCTGTAAATGTAGGTACTGTGGTATAGACTGAGTCTGTTCTACAGTTTCTCATTAGGTGGAGTGTATAACTCTAAGCTCTAAATGTAGGTACTGTGGTATAGACTGAGTCTGTTCTACAGTTTCTCATTAGGTGGAGTGTATAACTCTAAGCTGTAAATGTAGGTACTGTGGTATAGACTGAGTCTGTTCTACAGTTTCTCATTAGGTCGAGTGTATAACTCTAAACTCTAAAGGTAGGTTCTGAATAAATACTACTAAATGTAAAATTTGTGGAATATACAAAGTCTACAGTGTGATGAGGTTGAATTGTATTTTCATCAGTGTTCTGTCCAACATTGCAACAGTGGCTATAACAGAAAGCATTTGTGGGCGGAGCCTCGGTAGGACGTTTGAAGCCCTTGTTCTACATAGTCCAATGTAGAGAGTTAACCTTTCTGGAGTATTGCATACTGAGATTTACGGTGATTTTTCAGCTTCTCTTTTAATGCAAAATCCATTTCATCTAGCTGTGAATTTCTTTCTGACATATTAAATATTAAATTGGAAGTCTTTTTGGCTTTTAAAGTGAAATGAGCCAACAGAAAAGGTATTTTATATAAAGTGTAAATTTTATATTACACAATGTCGTGATAATGTTAGATTTGTGTTCAGTTCTAAGTGTTCTGTTTGTGTTAGTGTTCATAAAAAAATGTTTTCTTCAATTTGAAGAGATTATAATAAAGATAATAAATTCTAATAAATCATATGATTCAAACACATGTGGTCTTATTTGATTTTTTTCTACTGTGTACATGTGGTTGGGAAATAAAGTTCAAAACTGGCTGTAATTTGAGATTTAAGTTTTACTAAAGTACGTACTCTGAATGTCAGTTTCATGACCATAATTTAAAAAAATAAATAAGTAAACTTTCGTGTGACATCAATTCAGTGAAAATTGCAGTATATATGATTCTATGCAAAATCTTTGGGACCTTAGTCAGTTTCCATGTTTTGTTGATTTTCTACAGGGTTGAAGTTTCTACAGCCAATTCACTTCTAAGTAGCAGTTTTCTTCAAATACTGGTGCACAATTTCTTATTGTTTTGTTTTATATATTGGCAAACAAGTTAAATATAAAGTGTGCCATTATTTCTGCATTGTAATAATATTTTTTTAATTATTTATTTATATTTTTAGATTAATGGTATATAAATAGTAATTGCGTATTAAAACATACCTAAGTATGTCGATGTAGATATTTTATATTAACCACAGCATGCCATTTGACACCAAGGTGCCCAAACTTTTCCATATGACTTATATATGTACACACATAGTGCGTGTGAATGTATATTGAATGGGTATATATATATTTGATCTTACTGATGTTTATTTGACCCTTGAGCCGTAATTATATACATTCTTAGAATACCTATCCAACCATGTCTGACTATCTATGTGACGAATAAGCTTTGATTGGATTTGTGTGTTGTACAGGACGTATCCCGTTCGAAGCTCTATTCCTAAACACTACAGGGTGCGATAGCACCGGTATTCGGAAATCCGGCTTGGATGCGGAGTTCCTAATATGGCCATGACGTTGACTACCAGATGATGACAGCAGCTTGCTATTCTTGTCCTCCAAGTGATTCTTTGAAAATCAATCTGCCCTTTACCTTCCCTGTGCCCTTCAAAACCTCCACTTTACCTTAATGGCATTGGCTGGACACTCTGGAACGCTGGATAATTTCCACGTCCTGATGGGCTCCTGTCATTGCTGAACCCTCAGAATGATTTCCACCGCTGTAATAATCCTTCATCTTCTGACTTAATGTTAGTGTTAGGTATATTCCGGTACTTTCATCAGGGGGGCTACAGCTGGGTTTCAGCCTGGACCTCTTTAAGGACCCTTCCAACTCCAGAATGTTCAGTCTGATCAGGAATGGGAATGGGAGTATCTCAGGGCAGACCCATGAGCACCAACTCAACGTTGGTCTGACTCGTTTATTTCCCCATCCCTTGTTTCTCCCATAGACTTCCATTCATTTTCAACCCCATTCAAACCGTCTTCTTTAACCTACAGCCACCAAACCGCATGTCCTCACTCGGGACGTCCCCCCGAACTCTAGTCCACAGGCACACTGACCCCCTGAGAGAGAGATGTACATATATGTAAATATTTCATATATATATATATATAACACATACAGTCAGTGGTCCAGCTCCTTCGGTGGGTTCCTGTTATAATGGGATCTCGAGGGGAACCGGAGCTCCACCAAGCTGCTCTTCTTTGTTTACTGCTGGTTGATTTATCCACAGCTCTCCCTCGAGCATCTGTCTGCTGAACTTACAGTGTGGAACCAGATGGTGGTTCTCTGTCTCTCTGTCTCTCTCTCTCTCTCTCTCTCTCTCTCTCTCCCTCTCTCCCTCTCTCTCTCTCTGATCTGAAGGCTCATGGTGTGAGTCTATAGGGGTCCAGGCAACATTGGTGTCCTCAAACAAAAACCTCAGAGGACAAAATTACAGTACTCTGGCAGTAAGACTCAGGGACTGCCACAACAGGCTAACGAAGACGTCTAGCCATTCGACCCTCCCAGCTCTCCGGGCCCAGCGGGGACAAATAGTCCAGTAGGTTTGGCTCAAGGGGGGCCCCTGCAGGACCACCACAACCAGCAAGCGAAGCAACACAAGCTCGTATTTCTACCTTAACAGGAACTCCTCACCCAGACCTTCAAGACCCTCCGGCAATTACCAATCCTAGCAGTGTAGATAGGTGCATGTACCGATCCATGAATATTCATCTTCATATTCAGAATGTTCATGCATTATTATTTACCCGTCATACAGCCCAGAGTGCGCTCTCCGGTAGAGGTCTGTTCGGGTCCTACTCCCACACGCTTGATTGGCTCTAACTGTGTCCCTAACTGAACCACTGATGCCGGGCCTGCTCGGATTCATAGCTCGTTATAAAACAAGTGGAGGAATTGTGTGTGCAGATTCTAAACTCTCAAGGGGGTAGCAACTTCAAGCTCCAAATAGAGCAGCAGTTCAAGAAGAAGGTTCCTCAATGGAACACAGAACCTAGAGATGATCGTCATCTACACCACATACTATCATTAACAGATCCAGAGAACCCAGGGACAAGAACCAGAACCGGTACTGGATGGTTAGACCCTCGAACTGCACCACATTAAAAAGAGACCGCGCGATCCAGGAGTGGAGTCACTGGATGGGATCAGGAACACTCCCCAACACAGTTCATCACTGCTCCACACCCACCAGTTAAACTCCACCATGCAGGGAAGAACCCAGATCAGATAATCAGGTCCAGAACCACCACCACCGCCTTCCCTGGACCCCGGCTCATTTAAGGTGGACTGAGGAGAAGTGGAAAAGTGTCCTGTGGAATCAGAGTCAGGAAGGCTGTTTGGAATTCATGGATTCTGTTTGAAAAGCCAGCATCCGTGATGGTACGTGTGTGGGGGTCATTAGTGCACATGACCTGGGTGACCTGCACATCGGTGAAGCTCCATTAATGCGGAACGGGATAGACGGGCATATGCTGCATACAGATGGCGTCTTTTTACAAAGGAGACTCGGAACGGTGGAGGAGCTGAAAGGGTGTGTCCATCTTCCTAATCCACTGACCAGACAATCCAATCAAACATGTAATAGGTTTTTGGTAAATGTCAGGAGATGCCTGCCAGTCGGTGCTCAGTTTTTATCTGATGTCATGTAACATAATATCTGTAAATGTCAAACACTCTGTAGATCATAAGGGGAGCTCAGCCGAGTAAAACACACCAGATCCACATGGACACTTCAAAGACAAACCCAACAACAGCCCCTGATGTCTAATGAGCACCGCTGGCCTTTTGTCCTTAGGGCAGCGAAGCAGCTGTTCCTGGAACGCTCTTATTCACATCAGACCATTTCTACAGTCATTACTGATGAAGAGCTGGGAGGGAACAATACGGGCCGAGGGCATAGAAGAAAACTCTCGTCCAGAGAAAGGATAAAGGATGAGTCACAAAGGACAACCATGCAATCTTCCAGCGGACCTGTAAGCACTCAACCCCTCAAAGTCTGAGTGGACCAGGTTCCATTACCAGGACAACACCAACGCATTAGTTCACTCGTCCCGCTTTATCTAAATCACTCAGACTTCTGGAAATCACTGGAGTCACTATTCAGTAAACTACTATATCCACTCTTCCACTCTTCCATTATTCCACTATTCCACTATTCCACTATTCTACTATTCCACTCTCCCACTATCCCACTATCCCACTATTCCACTATTCCACTATTCCACTCTCCCACTATCCCACTCTCCTACTATCCCACTATTCCACTCTCCCACTATCCCACTATTCCACCATTCCACTATCCCACTATCCCACTATCCCACTATTCCACTCTCCCACTATTCCACTAATCCACTCTCCCACTATTCCACTAATCCACTCTCCCACTATTCCACTCTCCCACTATTCCACTATTCCACTATTCCACCATTCCACTATTCCACTCTCCCACTATTCCACTCTCCCACTATTCCACTATTCCACTATTCCACCATTCCACTATTCCACTCTCCCACTATTCCACTATTCCACTCTCCCACTATCCCACCATCCCACTCTTCCATTATTCCACTCTCCCACTATTCCACTATTCCACCATTCCACTATTCCACTCTCCCACTATTCCACTATTCCACTCTCCCACTATTCCACTATTCCACTCTCCCACTATTCCACTATTCCACTCTCCCACTATCCCACCATCCCACTCTTCCATTATTCCACTCTCCCACTATTCCACTATTCCACTCTCCCACTATTCTACTATTCCACTATTCCACTATCCCACTATTCCACTCTCCCACTATTCCACTATCCCACTATTCCACTCTCCCACTATTCCACTATCCCACCATTCCACTATCCCACTATCCCACTCTCCCACTATCCCACTATCCCACTATTCCACTATTCCACCATTCCACTATCCCACTATCCCACTATTCCACTCTCCCACTATTCCACTAATCCACTCTCCCACTATTCCACACTCCCACTATTCCACTATTCCACTCTCCCACTATCCCACCATCCCACTCTTCCATTATTCCACTCTCCCACTATTCCACTATTCCACTCTCCCACTATTCCACTATTCCACTATTCCACTATCCCACTATCCCACTCTCCCACTATCCCACTATTCCAATATCCCACTATTCCACTATCCCACTATTCCACTATTCCACTATCCCACTATCCCACTATTCCACTATCCCACTATTCCACTATTCCACTATCCCACTATTCCACTCTCCCACTATCCCACTATTCCACTATTCCACTATTCCACTAATCCACTCTCCCACTATTCCACTGTCCCACCATCCCACTATTCCACTATCCCACTATTCCACTATCCCACTCTCCCACTCTCCCACTATCCCACTATCCCACATAATAATGGATTATGTAATGATGAAGTTTCACTGTTCCGCCTTAAATGGTGCAGCAGAACCAGGAAAATGAGAATAGGTGATTTCCCCATCTCTCCCTGCCGATAATGAGTGGAGTTCAGCACTTAGCCCCTCCCCTCCCAACTGTTCAGTGCATGAGCATGACCACCCCCGTTACTGATGTTTACCAACACCCGAGTATTACCCAGTCCGCACACAGAGCGGACAGCTAGCGGCCTGTGAGGAGCTATTCACGGAACAGGACACCAACGTTCCACCGCACTGAGTGCGAATAAGCAGACATCGGTCCTGACTCTGTAATAATAACAAACAAAGCAACACTGAGAAAGAAAACACAGGGTTTTATTAGATGTGAAAACGTGCTGTATAAAATCATACACAAAACAATGAACATGTATAAACAGCCCTTCGGAACGCTCGCTGCCTCCCCCCTCCCTCCACATGACCCGGTTTCAGATATATATTTATATATATTAAGATATAGAGGGTTAAATTACAGCCGGCAGAATGACTTTGGAACACCTGCTGCTTTCACAATTCAAACTTCCGTCGATTGCTTGGTATTCTAAAGCAGCCAGGAAGCAGCTGAACAAAGCCAGGAATAAAGTTAGAACAGAGGAATCACATCACACAGAGACCCCCACTCGGGACCACTGTCAGGAACACGGGGGGGAGGGGGGCGGCGGTGGAGTTAAAAGCTTTTACCCTGTCTTTCTCGGCTGCATCCGCACACATGTTCAGTCAATGACTTCACCCACGGGGGCAGCTACTGAGCTCCACAAATAAACCACTGACTACAAAAAGCAGCCGCTACACCGCTACACTTACACTCGTCATCAACAGAGCAGCTACACCCAGAAGGAGGTGTGGGAGTGCAGGTGTGTGGGGAAGGAAGATGAAGGGTACCAGGATACTGAGCTACACATACAGAAGTCTGTCTCTCAGTATGGTGGTGTTGGGCTGCCGTGTTCGCTAACCCAACACACCAGACGTCTCGGTATGGAGCTGTAGAGGTTCCTAATGGTGTCCTGTGATAATCCATCCCATGCAGCTTGAACATCCTCACACAGTTCCTGCAGATGGTGCGGTAGGGGTGGAGGTGGAGGGACACCAGGTCTTCTGGACGTGTGACAGCAGACCGTTCATCTTGGTGCTGACCACGGTGCCTCCACACACGGATTCGTTGGGCGTCTCCACCAAGACTAAAGCGGTCTTTGGTGACGGTGACGGTGACGGTGACGTGGTGTTAAGGACAGTCATGGTAACGGTCTGTGTGCATGTAGTCCTGCGTGGTGCAGCCGTCTGCTAATGATGCTGCAGCCAACCTACCCACCAAGTTTCTTTCCTGTTGGCTGATTCCTTCTGGGTGCAGCTGTTTCTGGATGATGAGTGTGTATACCACCAAATTCTCATTGTGCCGGACTGTAGGGGATCGGTAAAGACTGGTACTCGGCACCTACGTCAGCTCGTCCTGGTATAACCCTACAGCACATTCCGGAAGGCTAGTTTAGCCAACTCGGCTCAAAGCACCATGTAGCCTCATGAACAGGACCCTACAGTAAAGTGCTAGCTTAGCGCGTGACGGCTCTGCAGCCATGTCACCTTCGCCAGAGTGAGTGTAGCGGGGTTCACCGCACACGACCATGGGAAGAAGTGTGGAAAAGGGAAGGAGCTGGTGATGACCCAGAACACACCCCCTCACCTGGGAAGCATGGTGGTGGCAGTGCGAAGGCCTGGTGAAAGGGGCATGGAGCAGCGGGATGGGTCCTGGGGTGAAAATGGTGGTCAGTGAAACCACTGTGGAGCAACGGGTGTGAAACTCGACATGGACACTCCGTGGCGGCCTTCTGTGTGTGCATCTGGATTGTGCACCAACAGTAAATCCAATATCACATTCCGATCAGGT